>CALSBV010011010.1:1564917-1587241 GCA_943590825.1 Bovichtus diacanthus
TATATATATATATATATATATATATATATATAAGTATATGACACAAAAAACAGCAGAACCCACAGGAGTAAAAATTGTTTGTGACTCAAAATGGATTCATACAGAACGGATCAAAAGAAGATGACAGCAGCAAGATCTGAACAGTAACACGTGGCATATAGCAATTCTTGTAGAAAAATGACACTTTCAATAACTTAAAGAGGCCTCACAGTCCTTCACACTTGGTACGCCTTATGCAAAAAGGCTCTGGGTGTATTGTGGTTAAGACAAGATGGAGACCTTGTAGAGGTCTAGACCAAACACACCATTTTGACTCCTCCCTGGTGTTGAGATTGTATGTGATTCTGTATTACATGATGCACTGTTAAAGCCTGGGTGAATCTTTCAGTACGTTACTTTCAGCTTTTGGTACGTCTGTGTCCATTTATACGAGTTATAGAAACAGCTTCTCCGATATCACATTTGTGTTCTAATAAACTACAAGTAAGGAGAACTGGGGCTCATAAGAGTTACTTTATTCATCAAAGTGAAGTTTTCCACATCAGTAATGCTATGTTCATGTTAAAGCTATGGCTTTAGGAATGAGGGTTCAACAATATTAAGCATTTTAGTTCATTCAGTGTAATTCACTGACACCGCCCTAACATCCTCTTATATACCAAATTTTTCCAGCAGTGATTGTTCAGGAGTATTGAAGTTTCTGTACCCACGATTGTGCTGATAAACTTTTCCTAAATATCATTGCCTGAATCCTTATTTTCTACAACACTCACACTGAAGTCTGTAACATTAAAGTTTGTAATATCATTATGAAGGGATAAAGAGGCACTGTCAACCCTCTCAAAACCAAATATGTGCATTAACAGCATCACGTCCTGCTGTTGCTGATGAGGGATCATGTTTGCAATAGTTTTAAGAAGCTAAAAAAAGATACAATGGAATAATGCATTGCTGGTCAACTCTGTCTCGACAAAAAGACTGACAGTGATTAGATGAGCGAGTTCTCTCATTAAGATGCAAGTGTGGGCATTAGCAAAGACACAACACAGGAACAGTATTGGCAACTTTGCTGGAGTGTCCAGAAACCTGGCAGTAGTTAAGTATCAGCTCTCAGCAGATAAATACTTTTAGGCCTAACCTGGTTTTTTGCTTTAGAAATCTGGGTATATCTACAGTTCATAATTCATGTAAATGCAGCAGAAACTTAGCATGTCATGGTTTTAGACTGTGTGTTTTCATATTACATTTGTACATACTCATTTAACTGTCAAGATGTACACTGGCAACCTGACCTATGCAATATCAGTGAACAGAAACTAGTTACAACCAGTCATTTCAGGATTCTTAAGAAAGTGACAGTGATCAATTTGCAAAAGATATTTTGTGTGTGTTCATGTATGTATGTATGCATGCATGCTTGTGTATATATAACAAATAGAAATAGATAGAAAGAAGGTGCAAACACGACCAACCTGTGTGCTCTAGATTCCCTGCAGACGACACAGATGGGCCTTTTATCAGTCTGGCAGTACAATTTCAGCTCCTCTCCATGTTGGTCACACTTTCCATCTACTTTAACGGGCTTAGCGGGTGTAGGACAAGACCCCAGACACTCCAGATCGTCCAGTTTGGCCACCAGGTTCTGCACCAGGTAGTTTTTAGTAAAGCTCCTCTTGCTGAACACCTGAGAGGACAAAGAAAGCAACTAAGAAAGACGCGGAAACCTACTTGTAGCCAAAGCCAACGCCAGCATGGCTTTGTCCACAGTTCGTATTCATTTAATTTGCATTTCAGCATTTCCTTAACGGATAAACAACAGAGTTGTGTGGCTAAGCTACCTTTTATTAGCAGGTAAAGTTAGCTACCGTTAGCTAGTGCCAGCCATCATAGCAACGGTAGCCGTTAAAAATACACTGCGTAACTTTAGCTAATGTCATTTTTCAAACCGTAAACCAGCCACCCTGAACTCGCTTTTAAAACAAGTGAAAGTAATACTGTCACAAGCATACGAAACTTATTTCGTGACAAAACACGGTTGAAAATACAGATAGCGTGCATCAACTTACCGATCGGCATTGCGGACACTGATAGCCGTAGTCTCCGCCATTTTCATCCCAGTGCATGCAGATGCAAAACCGACAAAAATTATGTCCGCATTTCAGTATGACAGGGTCTTTGAAGAAGTCCAAACAAATTGCACATGTGAGCTCTTTCCTCAGGTCGTCTCCAGCTGCTCCAGCAGTAGCCATGTTTACAAGCCAACAGCAACACAACACTGCAGGAGGAGGAGGAGGGGAGGGAAGAGGGCACATTTGTGCGCGTCATTCTCCGTCTCAACCAATCAGATTCTTCCCTTTTTCTCTCTCTCTTTAATCAGCCGAACAAGTAAAACAGTTTCCGCCACAGGACGGATCTCTGGCGAGTTAATACACATAATCACACTTTTATTTTGTGGCATTTACAGATGCTGCTGACATGGTATGAGGTATAGCCTACAACTTGTTGCTTTGCCTGGGGCTCAAACATTAATAATATTTATCAGATGGAATTTCTGAACATTTAAGAGCCATAACTCATCTTACTTTGAACACTTAAAAAAATTTAATTAACTAATTTATTAATTTAACGTATTATCTACATTAACTTGGCACAAGCATTGACACTAGACAATCTGATATTAGTTTAGTTGTAAATGCTTTGGGTACATTTGAAAGTGTTATAGAACAAGCTGGAACCTCTTCCATCGTGCAATAACTTAAATGTTGCAATTATCCATAAACATAAACAGCTCCTACCAAGGACAACATGAATAGAATATGTAAGCTATTAAATGTGTGAAATACAAATTTATGGGGTCAGAATTATCCTTAATTTGAAGTAACTGTTGCTCCTCTTTAGCTAATCATAGTATTCCCCTGCAAAGCTCATCGTCTGATCCTAATGCACTTTGAATTAGAAAATGGTTGGCGGGCCGCCCAATACCCTGGCCCGTAAATTGAGGATCACTGGGTTAGGGTGTATATATTTAGTTGCATTAGTTACATTGGTGACTCTTTCTTTCACTTTTTCTCTCATAATAAATCACAACAACTGATTATCATGATTTGCCTATGAATATAATTTTGAAATGTATGTGCTTATGTGAGGTAAGCATATAAGCAGGGCTGTTTTTAACGTGTTAGTCCAAGTCAGGCCTCAAATCAATGAGGGCAAGTTGCAAATCAATTGCAAGTTTCCCAGGTCTCTGAATGCTGGCCATTAACATGTAAGTATGGTTTTCTACATAGCTGAGACCAAGTGTTTAATAATAATCAAATATTCCAAGTATCTGTGTTGCTATGCGACACTTGGGAGTTGTCTGCCTGTGTGCATTACCACAACACAAGATTTTAATGTTTTTGCTTCCCGGTCTGCCGTCAAGTCTTTAGGTCTCAAATCAGCTATGCCTCATTTTTGAGTCTATTTCTCAAATCTCAACTCTACAGTTTTGCATAAATACTGAGTAAATCAACAACAACCAGTAAGCAACACTATTTATTCTTAAATACATATACATAAAAACCCATTCATAAAAAGACACAAACTGAATATCAAGTTTGATCGTTTGTGCTAAAATTGTCATATACATGGGGATAACTGGCTGTGGATACATTACATTGCATAGCTTGGATTGACATGTGAGGGATGTGACTCAAAAAGTGCATTTGATGTCAGATATGGTGTTATTTCCAAATTCATCAGGCAAGAAAAAAAAATCACAGCCGCGTTTCAGCAGATTATTACTTGTATATACCATCACATCCCTCTCTGATTCACACCTCAGTGGATTTCTGGCTCATCACATTAGCTAGCCCTGATAAATATTGGAAATAAGTATACAATGACGACTGACAACACCATAATAAGACGAATATTTAGGAACACTGATCTCAGCATGATGTTTATCCATAGCAGAGTAAGACACAGGTTTAACAACATGTAAACAAGAAATTTCACCAGTGATATCAACAAAATAACAAGACAGCCGATTATATAAATGCCTCAAACGTAATATTTTTCGTCACATACCGATTTGTAAGCAGCTATTTTGTTTGCATCCTTTGTTTGAAAACGTGACTCAGAACACTGAAATCCCACACAGCACTAGTGAAAAATAAAGCTTACAGGAACATAGTGTGAGAAGAATAGGGGTGAAATCATTGGACATGGATAAAGTATTTGCATGTTCACAGCACCACACTTATTAGCAGTGTAACACAGAAGTGGAAAGTGGCTCTGTAGAGATTATCTTCAGTCAACAGTAGTAAATTGTGTTACAACACACGGCCCGTTGTCTGTTAAAGAAATTACTCCTGAGATGAGTGTCTTTATACACACGTACCTTAACCAGTGTTATTTTTATTTTAAAAGAAAGAAAGTTTATGCCCAACATATTTTGAATAAATACGACAATATCATATAAATACATTGGAGCAACAACACAGCAAGGATGGATAGCAGTAAACATTGTGGTAACAGAAGTCGTTTCTAAACTGTAAACACGTGATGAAGTAAATAACTGAGTATACAAAAATACAAACAGTGGGAACAACCCAACTCAGCAGCAAACATATATTCTCAATACATCCTCATCATATAGGTAAACAAAACAAACAACAGTGAATGAATAAAACAATTAGCTGGTTAATAAACATTCTGACAGCAGTGGTATTAATCACTTGTAGTCTGATAAGATACTTCTGCAGGTTTAGTTCACAGATAAGAGACAGGGTGTGGCATCTTGTGTGTACCTTTTTCAATACAAATTGTGTAATCCAAAATGAAGATAATATCTCAGGACATAATTGTAGGCCTAAAAGGCACAGTTCACCCCAACATTAATATGAATTAACACTTACACTATGGGTTCAATATTTACCTTTTAATAAACAATATTTTTTTTATAAATGATATTATCCTCAGGCAATTGATTAACTTTATAAACATTTTGAGGACAGTAAGTAAGATTAGAACCCATAGGATATCGGTCTGACGACGATAAGCATTCGTATGCAGACTCTTTTTATAGAGTTTAGTGAGATTATAGTGTAAACACAGTACTTCATCCATACATCCGTACATTCATACCGCAATGTTAAGATAGTGAATAAGTGGATTATGCTTTATAATGTGTGCAGAAATCAGATATATCCCTTTCAAGCTGTAGAAAAGATGGTCTTGTTACCATAAACACTTTGATAGGCACACAGAAGTACCAGGACTCGCAAACTTCAGTGAAATTTTGACTGACGCAGGGGCCAGTCGATAACATCCGAGTCGGGATCTGTCCTTAAATGAGGTGAACTATTCCTTTCAGTATGAACATTGACATCATTTAGTCCCCTTTACCCAAGGTAAACCTGCAGCACTAAATCTCTGACTTGGCCTGCGTGACACTAGCTTTATGAGAAAGTGCTTTCGGTGACTAGGACTGTCCTGAAGGAATAAAGCTGCTTCAGGCACTTTATCACCATAAAGCCAGGAAGGGAGAAAGGAAATACCATGCTACTAACAGCACAAGTTTGAAAAGTGAAGACAGCGTACGGGTCTGTCTTTTGTGCTATTTTCTGTTGCAGTGATCAAGGTACGTATAATGGATACAATACTTTAGAAATCCCCACACTAACAGGCACACACGCGCGCACACACACACAGACCCAATATGATCCAATCTCAGATTTTTGGTGTTATGAAAGTAATTAAATACAAGTAAAAAAAAAAAATTAAAAAAAAAATCCCAATTTTTTATAAAAGCCCTCACATACACTCCACCCCTTTGTCCATCTGTCCATCTAAGCATCCATTGTTCAGACCTCAGAGCTGTTGTGGCAGTCTTGCATCCTCACCACCAACATGGGCTCTGTACTGACAGACCCTTTCACCACCTCCTGCACCCCCTCCCTCCATCCCTCCTTCCCATCCTTCTGTCTGGATCTCAGCACCAGTACGATGGTGACAATAATGAGGACGGTCAGCAGCAGCCCCACCAGTGCCCCCACTACAGTCACCAGACCCTCCTCTTCCGCCTCTGCGTTCAGCTCACTTGGTTCCAGCCCATCAGTAAACAGATCATTCGACCCCCCTGCCTGTCGCTTGGTGCGGTCCAAAGCGATGTGCATGATATTGGTACCACGGTTGTTATCTGCTCCGATATCCTCAGCGATCTGTGGGACTTCATCGCCGACCGACCTCCTGGGGCGATGACCTTTGCCGCTCGACGGGGACACGGCGAGATTGTTGCTTGTTGAAACCAAGGAGTGGTACTCTAGGCTGCGCTTTCCAATGCCTCTGTTCGCATTCTCTTTGGAGCGGACTGTGTAAATGGTGTGAATGAACCACTCCCGGCCTGCAGCAACCTGAGGAAAACACCCAAAATATGCACATCTCAGAATTTTGCTCAATTTACAAAATGAGCAATCAGAATGAGCAAACAGAACATTAATTTTTGATAGGATGGGACCTGCTGGTGCTAAATTTACTCATAGACTTTGGATTTCTGGCAAAAGTGGACTTTACTAATCTTGAATTGATTGAGTGTACTTGAAGATTAAAAATAATAACTCTGCACAGCATAGAAACAACCATCGGGGATTAAATCAAAAAGCCTTATTCCATTGTGGTCGAAACAATACGACATAAATCCATAACACCAGTCAAAGCAAAACATACAGTACTGTACTCACAATAGTGGAGCGGTAAAGCCTATATGTTCCAAGCTCTCTTCATATAGCTGCAAAGCTTTCCGGCTTTGCAACTGTATCCCACACTAGCACATGCATAGTAAATCTTTTTTGAAGTTTTTTTACATTGAATGACAAAGTTACTTCCGACTGTAGCTTCTGGTTTACAATACAAATGTAGATGAAGAATACCTGGAACATGGCTGTAGAGTCCACCCTAAAGCCATCGGACCCGGGCTGTCTGACGAGGGACAGGGCTGATGGATCATCCACTGCCAGCACAGCATTAAAACTGACATCACCAAACACACGGGCCTGAGTCTCCGGCTGAGCCTTGTCCTGTTCAGCCGTAGTAAAAAGAAAGTAAGGAAATTATTGTTTTGTGTTGATTATAAAATATTATTTGTCATCTCTCTGCATACTGAAATTGCAACATAAAAAAGCTGAATGTACTCACAATAATCTTGAATCTATAGAGCAATGACGGGGAGTCAGCCAGGCAGCCAAATTCAAACTTGGTCGGGTTGTACTTTGGCACATATCCATCAGCACCAGTGCACAAAAACACCTTCTCTATGCTACAGAAGAAAGAGTCCCCCAGGTTCTGCACAGGATCCACCATCACACGGCCGTAGACTGTATCACCTGAAATAAAGGATTTGATTTGTGAATTAAATGATGTTAGGCTCAAATATCAGATATCAGTTCTTTTAAATACCACACAACAATATAAAAAAAACTGAGGTAATGTTCAATGTGAGGAATTAGCCACAGTAGGTCAAGCAAGGCTTATATTTATAAGGGGGACATTTTCATTTTTGGCTGACATGAACACAAACCAATGTCTGCTTGAAAGGTAGTAAAACAATCTAAAAACTTGGCACACAACATTGACAGAACTAATGCAAATCAAACTCCACCTGTACACAATGGGACAAAAAACATCTACAACCACTAGTAATGTATAGTCTTTTAAATCTTCACGAAACTGAAAAGTCTTTAGACTATTAGAAAGGGACTTATTTAGTAAGAGGGCTCTTACCTTCAGAAAAAGCTACGTCCGTCTCCTGGCCAAAGCCAATGGAGCCATCAGAGAGCCACAGGCTCCTCTTGGACAGCAAGAACATCTGAGTGTTCAGACTGAATTCCACTGCAACCGGGTCGCTTACCTAAAGAGGCAATTATATTGAAGTATAGCATCAATCAATTTCATTTGTCACATGTAATCATATGAGGGAGGATAACGAAGGAAGAGAGAGAACCAGTGACAAAGAGAGAGAAAGAAAATCTTTCCAGAAGAAAGAAACATGGCACTTTTAGATCTTAAGGTTCAAATGAAAACTGCCTTACTTGCTGGAATCTGATGTCCAGGTCGAAGGTGACTGGTTCTCTGGGACTGCAGACAGGTGGAAGATTGTATTCCATATTCTGGGCTGTTGTGCAGGGGATCAGCTTCACTGTGTAGCTCCCAGAGTAGTCTCTCACCTGTGTGGGGCAAAGAAAACGGATACTGAAGCGTCAGTCTGTATCTGTCCGTCCAGCTGCTGGAGCACACAGATTTACACAGCGGCTGCTGTAGGTCGTGCACCAGGGCACAAACTCATTTTCTGTGGTCATACTTACGGCAAAGTCAGAGGTGAAGGTCCACTGCTGGACTGGCTGGTTGTAAGTGGGCTCACTTCTCACTAAGGTGAGGTTAAATGTCAGGCCGGGGTGGTCCACGCTCATCACCATGGAGGACATGGACCCTGGTAATAAAAGTTGAGAGGGGGAGTTCATAACGGAGGACTCATTTACGTTCAAAATAGAATGTGATAACTTAAACTAATCACTCGTGCAATATTTCCATATCTTCAGTGACACTATTGAGGAATTGTAAGAGAGATATGTTTACAATAACCTGTCTCACCAGCTGTTTTTATTCTGCCTCCAGAATGAGACTCCACAAACAGACCCCTGAAACGAGCCTTGGTGCGGAAGTTTACCACCAGGCGTCCCTGTTCATTGATGCGCATGCTTGTTGGATACAACGCTCCTGGCAAAAGTACATACAAACACACCGGGTTCTACAGGAACTGTTTTTTTTTTATGTTGATGATATTGAATCCAGAAGCATAAAATGTAACATTCTCACGGTCTTGGCAGCTTACCCTGTAGCTCGGCCTGCGGGGGGCTCCCGATGCCATCCTTCCAGAGAATGGCCGTGTCGTACACGAAAGTGAGGCGCAGCTCGGACTGGAGGTCAAAGTGCTGCCAGCCGCCGGATCCCACGGGGGAGTGGAACACGTAGGACACGTAAAGAGGCACACGCAGGGTCACGTAGGACTGGACCAGGTTCAGCACCTGTAAGGATGTTTCAATCAGTGATGAGTGAAGAACTGGGGCTTCAAAAACAGGTACAACTTTCAGCTAATCATGTCAAATTCCTTCAAAATGTATGATTGACAAAACACATCCATGGTGTTTGTAGGTCAATAAGCTATAATAAGTGCTGAGGATATTTAAATATATTGTTCTCCTCCACGGGGCGCATGAACTATTTCACTCCTACTCAGTGTTGTCAAAGATGCAGAAAAGTCTTCCTGTGTTGTACACAACAAAACACAGTGGGTAGCGATGTGGGCTTGTATTGTTCTTTACTATCTTGGCTTTCTCTTTTCCTCACAAGTATTTAAAAAAACACCTTCTTGCGTTCTACCCAACACCTTTTTCTGTATGACATTCTGTATAATTTGAAACGTATGTTAACATGTATTCTTGGATGTATTTCCATGAGGGCAGCCACTAGGTGTCTCTGCTCACCAACATTATATTAACAATGGTGTGTGACTTGAAAGATTTGAATTTGATGTGCCCAAACAAGTTTGTCTTAAAAACAGATTGAAAATGCGCCACATTATCTTTGTGTGACTTGAAGTGAAAACGTGTCAATTTGCATAGTCAATTACCAAAATGAATGCTGGGCAGGAAATTAACTGACAAGGGAAACTAAGAAAAACAATTCGGTAGAAGATGTTTTCCCCTCCATCTCTGAGCAACCAATCTTCATCACCTGAGTAAATAACATCCTATCGTATTTCTAAAATAACTTTGGAACACAAAGCACCGCTGCATTAATAGTCTGGTGTAATGCCTTTGCAAACAGAGAGAATCTCCGCCAAAGACCTGAAATTCACTGCACACACACAACAGAAACGTACCCAATTCATCACAGTGTCTCTCAGTAGAGTAGCCTAATTGGGCAATCGCTGAATCAGTTTCCAAATAAAGAATGAAATGACTGCAAGCTGAGTGACAAACTACCTCATTTCTAGGATTTTACAATGCCATCATTTTATTATATCCTCCTAAATTAACTGCATACTGCACGGAAACAAAGAAAGCATATGTTCACAGAGTCACTCAAAATTATTACATTATTTTCAATCGTCTCAAAAATGACATGTGAGTTCAACCTTTTACCAATTAGAGCACATTCTCCGGAGACAACGACAAGAACTCCGCAGTTATGGAGACCAAAAGAAAGTGCCAAGATTAAAACGCTAAGATTGTTAAAGGCAAAATCAAATATTTTTCTTAACATTACTTTGGTCTTTCATTCTTGAGAGGTAGCTGAATTATTTAATTATTTCTGTGCACTTTGATTCATGCACCCTGGTGGAGCTGCAAGGTTCTGACCGCTTCTTCTTTCCCGCTTTTTTGGTACTCCTTGGAAAAAAAACAAACCATAACCCCAGTGACAGTGTGACAGTGATCTCTCTTAACGAAGTGGACTTGAGTTCTTGGAGGATGATGTGCGTCATGTGTAACTAAGTGTGCAAGCCGTTCTTGCTGTGACTGGGGACAAGTAAATTAATTTCTTAGTTCTTCTCCATCTCCTTCTCTCACACAGACACACACAAAGTGCCACACACACTCAGCAGTCTGATCAGCAACAAGACGCTCGCAGATCAAAGGCTGGAGGAACACAAAAGAGCAGCAGGACATGAGCGAGGGAGCAAGGGTCTCCTAATCCACAATAACAACAACAACCATGAGCATACTGCAGCTCTGTACAGTATACAACACAAACAATGATTGCAACATCTTCTGCAATGATGCAACAACAGCAAACAACTACTGGAAGGGTGTTAAGCATGTAATTGACAGCCGGCACATAGCGGTTCTGAAAAGTGAAGCCAATAAGACCATCAGGGGGCGACTCATCCGGTTGCAAAGAAGTCAGATCGTATAGAAGTCTATAAGAAAAAAAAACTACTTCTCGCTTGATTTATTACCTCAGTAAACATGAGTTAATGGTCTTAATCGCTAGTTTCAAGTCTTCTTCAATACATGTCCGTTTTTCAAATTGCGGTCCCATTTAAAGTAAAATAGACGATAAAGCAGCATATGTTTAGGGACGGGGCTACGTGTGATTGACAGGTCGCTACCACGGTGTTGTCCGTTCTGGATGTTGTCCATATCTTCGCTTTAGAACTTACACCTTAACCCTTTCACAGTGTGTTTTTAAGTTTAAAAAATATATTTTAGTCAACAAAAAATGTCTAGTTCAGCGTTTGGTTGTACTTTGCTCCTTTTTCTCATGTCCATGCTGGTTCCAAAACGGCCCAAATGCCAAACTCAAGTTTCAAAACGGTCGTCCACAAACTAATGGGTGACGTCACGGGGGCTTCATCTCTTTTTTATGTAGTCTATGGGTGAGTTCAACTGGGATGTCACCAAGCCAGTAAAAGACAAACTGAGCAAAGCTGCCTAATAGGTGACTAAGATTTATTTTAAACTTGACAGGATGTAGGTGTACTTAAGACATCAAAAGACTTCAAGTAAAATTACTTCCCTTTCATTATGTCACAGATTTCCTGCGAATCTAAGCTTTAATACTCTATGTTGATACAGAAGCAGTGGTGAGGATTAGGGGAATGACAATGGCAATACTTTATTTGAGTGTAAATGTTTCTGTCTGCATATGTTTGCATTCACACAATCACACGCTGGGGCACAGAGCTGGCAAACACACACACACAAACATGCAGTGAATGGGACATAAAATGCAGGCAAACCGATATGGTGCCATTCTGTCTGTGCGACCCTCTCATTTAGGAGGCAGCAAATAGACTGAGCATACAGACGGAAACACACACAGGTGGACACACACACACGCACACACACACACACACACACACACACACAGGCTAACAGTCAAACAGATGTACATACAAACCCTAGATTGGAATTTATACGCTGTAGACAAATGCACACAAAAAACACACAAAAACACACACCTGTCCATCAGTCCCTATGGTGCCTCCGCAGTCTGTGAGCAGCTCAGACATGTGGTAGTAGCTGGTGAACTCCCAGAGACAGGCTTCCAGGTTGAGGTTTCTGTAGAAGCGCAATGTGCCGTTCCCCCGCAGAGAGTTGCTGAACTGATACGGCACTGTGTCTCCCATACTTTCAGGGCTGCGCGTCGAGGCAGTGATGAAGCTGTGACCGGTGGAGACCTCGTTGTAGTCAAGCAAGTTGGAGCAGCGGTGGTTTCCAACCCGGGTTCCGTCTGGACTGAGAGTCAGTTCAAAGTTCATGAGAGGGCGAGTCGAGATTACCGGGAGCATGCCTGCAAGGCGAAAAGAAACAATGTGATTCCGACTGTGTCCAACTATCTTTGATACCTGTACTGAGAGAAATTGTTATGTCAAAATTTTTGTGGAAAGAAATAGTTGAGCGAAAAAGTGATGAAAAGAAAAGCAGGGGAGCAGCGGGAAAAAAAAAAGCAAGAAGGAAACCTGGAGGAGACGAGGCAGAAGGAAACTGATTAAAAATCAAGAAGGGAATGTTAAGTAGTGGGTGTGCTGGAGGGTTTCTACAGCGGGGCTTGATACAACCCAGCAAGATCTACATTCTGGCTGTCACACTCCTGAGGATCCACGGACATGAATATTACACACACTACATTACACTTCACTTCATCCGTGGTACGAGTCCTGCCTCCAGCTCCTACCTACCGTCTATGTGAGGCATGGTGACAGTCACTTTGATGAGGTTGGGGTGTTTCGGGTCGTCTACTCCAGTGTAGCGCAGTTTGGCAGAGAAAGGCTCAGCGCCAACGGTCCCCATCTTACGTGGTTGACACATACCTTTATATGACGGAGTAGCAGAGAAACGAGATTGTGAACAGAAGGACAGACTGCAACTCTTTGGAGGAAAGAAGGAAGAACAAACTGAATCGCTATGATTGTGCCCATAGCTGATTACTAATGTGCTAAAGTTATATTTGAAATCGTTATACTGTAATATATACTGTTAAAGACATTTTTCTCATAACCTGCCTGAACTGTTTCTGAGTCAGGTAGTGATTTACACATTTCTTAGAATATCTTGACCACCTTGACAGAGTGTGTCTGAACCTGCAGTCAGGATATGTAGGAGGTGTGAGCATACAAACGTGGTAAGTGTTAGCATCGCATCAGCAAAAGAGCAGATTTTTATATTTTCATTTGAGAAAAGAGTGAGAGCTTGGACCCCTTGAGTATTTCCACTACATTTGAAAGGGAAATATTACATTCAAAACATGTTTTTAATTAGATAGCAATTACTTTGCGGATTAAGATTTTACATAGAAAACATGATGATCTTATAAAAATATGACACATTGTTACAACTGCAACAGCTAAATTCTATTTGCACAAAAATGCATCAGGGGTAATCCGATAATATGATATGTAACGCTATAGAATTCCCAGGGGGCAAATTTCTGCATTGAATATGTTTAGTTTTTATAAGGTAAAAGTACATTCAGCTTATAATACTTATGTTCTTTAATCAAGTAACATTTTGAATCATGCAGCTGTACTGTCCAGTGGTATTCAAAATCACTATTCCAGAACATTGATGATGCTTGGGGACATGGGGCTAAATCCCTGTTCAAGTCCTCCTCCAGAAAACTGGCAACACACGACACAGAGAGAGACGGACGCTCCTCGTTCTGTTCTCACCTTCCTCCTGGCTGACAGTGATGATGGGGCTGCTGAGCTCTAAACCCTCATCCCCATTAGAATTCACGGCTCTAGCAGCACACTGGATCCGTGAGCCTGCCTGGAAGTAGACTGAGTCCAATGTGATCATCTTTGAGGACGTAAAGAAGGTGTCAAAGTCCACCTCCCTCATGGGACTGGTGACGCCATCAGGGCCAGCTGGGGCGCTGATGAGCCAGCGGTAGCGGGTCAAGGTGTTGTTGATGTGCTCGCTGACACAGATAGAGCCCGTCTTGTCATAGTCTGGGTATTTTGTGTTGCAAGCCTGGAGGATGGATATGGAGTATAGCAGGAGTGGGTGGGTGGACAGGGACAGCAGAGAGATGGGAAAGATTCAGCAGATGCCAGAGGACAAAAGGAGAAAGAGGCGCAGAACACAAATGAAACTAATACAAGTGTTGCCAAGGAAATCCAGATGTTTCAGTGTGTTGTGTTTTCTATCTAAGCTTTTGAAATTGCGTTTTTATCATTAGAAAGATAGAGATATGGGATGAGGGGGGCAAGCTTTCAAGTGTTTCCATGGATATACTTTTAAACCTGTCGGGGCCGTGCCTCCTGATGCAGCACTCAACGTTTCACTTTTCACAAGACTGCTTCATTTTGTCTCCCTGACCACAATGCAGGAAACACACACAGACACAGACACACACACACACACACACACACACACACACGCACGCGCACACAAACATACGCGCACAGATAGAGCAGTCACCTGAGAAGCAAATGACTTAACACATCACGAAAATCCATTTAAGTGTCTCACTGAGCCTACATTCAGGAGTGGAAGTTATTCTCCTGTGTCTGAAAACAGGAGGACTGTGGACTATTAAACTGTGTAATGTGTCTTTTAAGGACAGACTGGCCAGCTCCCGAAGGACATCTTAACTTTGGCTGAAGAAAAGTATGGCTCCTGAGGGATAACAGTGTGCCTTCCTCTCCCAGAGGATGTGGGTCCTGATTATGTCCTGCTACCGCATTATAGAAAAAGCCTACAAATTGAACTGTAGAATGCTGTGTTACGGCTACAGTGTCGCTTAAGAGCAATACAATTCAATGCATTTTAAAAAGATATCTCCAAAGTCACTTGTGTCCCTGAACATGGTTTCAGCTTGACTCACCGTGACACAGAGGACTGGGTAGCCGGCTGGCGGATGGAGGTTGTCTGGTGTCCTGGCAACGTCGTCATAATGAAGCAGCGACAAAACGTGAGGCAGAGAAGGGAAGGTGACATCAGCCATGCTGTTGGTCTCCTCGATGTAAACTATCACTTTTGTTACCTGTTGCAGAGTAAAGAGGTTTAAGACTTATTAGAACTACTAACACAGTGTTGTTTGGGAGTCAAGACGCAATGAGCTACTATCAATGAAGTGATTAAAGTCATCGCAGAGCTGGATGTGTTTAGAATCCCAATCTCTGGCTGATTGTTGGCTTCTCTTTTTATCTTTTCTCTCATTTCTCTCACTCTGTTTTCTTCTGCAGATAATCTATTATTTATTGTGAAGTGTTTTCATCACTCTTTTGGCTGCAACTACAGTAAAATGCTCCTTTTGCCTGGGCCAGGACACCCAGAAAAGATCCCTGGTGTCAGTGGGACTGACCTGGATGGATATGGGTCAAATCAGAAAGAAATAAAAAAAAGATTCATCTCTTTACTTTGTCATGTAGCCAAAAATTGCATCATGGTCAGTTTGGGGTTTTGTGTGATTTGTTGTGTGATGGTTAGGCAGGAACACATTCCTAACCTGAGTTTCAGCCACCATGTTTTCATCAGGCTTCAGGTGGAGAGTAAAGGCTTCCCTCATCTCTCGGACGCCATCATACAGCACCTCCACCTCCACCACGTGTTCTTTATCCCCCTGTTTGAACTCAATGTCTGGGAACCCATAAACACACACACGGACACACACGAACACCAGGAAAAACATTTTTAAACAGATCAGCAATAGACGAAGCGTAATGCATCAATGGTTCTGGCAACTTGGGTAATTGTTGTTTAGTGAAATTGTTTTGTGGTGACAAAAACAGGTTTTTCTCTTTCGTCTCTTAAATTCAGTTATTCACAAAAACAACGAATTGAATCAATTCCTGTTTTATTACTTCAGTGGAATACATCACCGAACTAAAGATAATTGCAGGTTTTTATTTGCATAGTGCCAAAGGTGGTCCAGCTTATAGCGAGGTTAGTAAGAGAGCTTTGCATTAGAAATGTGCTGCACTGAGAAAATATTGTGCCAAATGAGAAATTCAACGCTGTATGATTCAAAACGTCTGGGAAATTTGAACAATGGGTAGCCAGGTATGGTTTGAGTAGACTGAATATATTCATATAAATATTTCAAACCTTGATTAAGCTAAGGAAGGTTCACTGCGCTAAAAGCTGAATGGACAGAGAGGAAGATTTCACCCTGCTGACAAAGCATGAAGTATACTGAAAATTCAATTAAAAATGACATGACCCTCCACTGGACTATTGCAGAAATTACCTTTGCCCACTTGGGATGAAATTAGAAATCAATGACCCTCGCCAAAATAAATCCCTATGCCCGCTTTCATTAATTCAACACTCCTATAGGGAGCATTATTTTAAAACTTCTCTTATTACTCGAGCTTCTGCAAATGCATAACATACATATATCAGAATGATATCTGCAGACCAGTAAGAACAAAGAGAATGTATCATGTGAGGTTTTTGACCACTAGTGGAGTTGTAAAGGTTGTTTTAGGTCATGCATTTAACATGCTAAAGGACTACAACAGTAGTTTTGAATGTTTTAGCCTATTTTTTTACAAATCACATTTGCTTTTTCAAACCACGCTGGTGATGTTTCAGGTCTTTGGATGCGTCCATTGTTTCCAGTTTTTCCCTATCAATTAGTAAACTCTGACTTTTGTCAAAAGCACATGAGTGTGGCATGGTAATGTTGCTTAATTGCAGCTTGATTTGAGAAGTATGCACCGCGTTAATTGCAAAAAAATCTATTTGGGTTTTTTATTAAAATGCCACAGTGGTAGCTTTAGCCATGAGCGACATACTTGAGACGACGACGTGTGTAAGGTTTACCTTGAGACACGGGATAGTAGTCCTCTCCTGAGATAGCTGACCCGTCTTTGGTGTGAACACGAACCACTGACACTTTTGATGTGTCACCCACTCGCACCACAGGGATCCTCACAGTTGCCACGGCGCCAGCTTCCTTCGGTTCACTAACACTGAACTTGGTTTCCAAAAAACGAATGATGGGTTCTGAGTTGCACAGAAAGGGAGAAAATGATAATAAAATGCTAACACATCAATGGATTATGGACATAAACCTTTAATTATCACTGCCTTAATTATTACTGCTGATCACAATTAGAATTTAAAACCAGATGTGCTCAGGCATTTACCATGTTTTATATTCATCAGCATAAACCACTCAACTATTCAGATGAATAAAAAACTTGATCAACTGCTTTTACTTTTTACTTTATCATACATTTCATTCCCCCCCCCCCCCACACACACACATCTCACTTACTGTCAGCCGTGTCTTTGATTTTCACCAGGGTCTCTTTCAGAGCTCCCACTGATGCGCCAAACTGTGAGTCGCTCTTCGGGTTCCCTAAGACCAACCGCAGCTCTTCTACTTCCTCATACAGCGTGTCATCAGCCAGTGACAGAATACATGGCTTCTCCGCCTCGCCTAGAGTGCACAGCGAGATGGTGATGACAGCAAATGTCATGAAAAATTTGAGGTGGAAGAAAAGGACAGAATAAGTTTAGAAAAATTATTTTTATTTTCTTTTTACAGCATAACCATCTTATTTATATAACTTGAACCCAAATGACCCTATGTTCAGTTCCTGCAGAGTTTTGGAAGCTGTTTATACATATTTTGTAAAAAAATAAAAAAAAAAAGAAGAAAGAAATACAGATAATGACAGCGCAGTAGGTAATGTAGGAACATAGATAAACTTGCAAACCCTTGCGACATCTGCTCCGGCACTGTTGATTTAGCAAAAACACTTGTGATGAAAAAAAGTGTTTCTTGTTTAGAGCTGTTTATTAAATTTAAGGGGTGTCAACTCTCAAGACTCAAGATAAATAAATAGAATGAAAGAAAATGTCTGATGTACTTGTGGGATTAACAAAATACCTGGCAAGAAAGTGATGATAGATGTTTCTGTGTTGGGTCGCTCGTCAAAGTCAGAGGCGACCTGTGCAGAGCCCTGACGGGTGTAACAGCGGACAGTGGATGTGTGTCTGATGTCACCACTGCGGTACACTGCTGCTGTGATCTGACCATCACTCTCCTCTCCCGTGTACACCGGCTCGCGGAACTGGACCTTTGGCACTGTCAGTCAAAAGGATAGTTCAATCATCCCGTATGAGAAAGCGAGTAATAATGTCTCCCACGCTGTATGGGATTAATTTAACTGACTGGACTGATTTTAAGATGCAAATAAAATCACACAACTGTCACGACAACATCTTTTTCTATCTGAACAGTTGTATAACTATGAATACACAGCTAAATAAAAGTGACAAATTGATTGTTGAATTGTGTTTAGTAAAGCAGCTAAATTGAAGCGTAAAGACGTCATCCTGACAGTCTGGGGAAAATAAACAGACAAAAAGACATTAGTTCTTTGTAGGGCTTTCATATAGTTTTTCAATGCTTGAGGCAGTTATATTCACTAATAACAATAAACTTATATATTCATATAGCACATTTGACACAGAAAGATCCAATTAAACATGCAGATTATACAAAGAAAAACAAGAATCTACAGCTCCCAATGACAACGCTAACATGCTCAGCACTTTAGTTTAGTGTCTTAGCATGCTAACATTTGCTAATTAGCACTAAACAGAAAGTGCAGCTGAGGCTGATGGGAATATCTTAAACCATAAACCACCAAAGTGTCGGACAAATTTACATTTTGACCTAATAATGGTGCTAAATGAAAAGTCGAAAATCACCAAAGTTATGACAATTCATCCTGAAGGGGACATGATTTTTGCACCAATATATCAAGTAAATGTTGATACATTTCACAGGATAGGTATCAACAAACTCACTTGGATTCATGTCCTCGGCACCATGGACGTCTTTACGTAATATTTGACAAGACATTTCACTAAAGCAAAATAGTGAACCATGGCATCCATCCTCTAGGCCCATGAATGTCTGTTAAAACCATCAGAACCGACCGACTGACGGTGAGAAAAGAATCAGTAAAAGACTAGAGGTAAGTCAAGTCACTCACAGTCAGACACCGAGTCATTGATGAAGACTGTAGCCTTCCCAGGTTCCCCCAGGATGCCGTTCACTGGCATACGTAGGACAAGGTCAAAGCTTTCAGACCCCTCCAGCTCTGGCTGTCCCAGGTCATCCAGAATGGTGACCCTGAACGTCTGCATGCTGACGCCCGGGGCAAAGTCCAGGTTAAGGCTGATGCCCACGTAGTCAATACCGGCTAGAGGGAGGAGAGAGTGGGACAGAAGGTCGGAAATAATGAGAATTGTAAGACGTCGAGTTGAAGTACAGAATGCAGGCAGATAATCTTATTGGTAAATTCCAAATTTCAAATGAATCAAAAGGAACATTTGACTCTATGGGTGGGCGCTTACCTTCCGCAGAGACAGGCTCGTCCTTGCGCGAGCGGACGGTGGCGGTGGCGGTCTTGGACAGATCGGTCCCTGTCCTCCACACTTTGACCTCCACGTATCCATCACTCTCATCCACATGATACTCAACCTCTCCAAAGTAAAACACTGGAGCTGGAGACAAAGAAAGCGAAGGGGAAGCAATTCAATTTGCAGTATTTTTTTTTTCTTTTTATATGCTTGTATATTCTAACATGCATTTCCAGACTGATCAGTGTACATTTGGGCACAGGTCATTTAGATATCTTAGTGCTCTATTAGTTCTTTCGTGTTGTTCTGAGACGTAATTCAAACTCACATTTTTGGACCTGACAAATTCTATTTGCCACCTTTGTAGTAGGGTTCACATTTGAAACTTACATATATAAATTTGATATTTACATTTTTGTTTAGTGTTACTTGTCTCCTCTCCTTATGTGTGCACCTGTGGCAACATTAGGCCTGTTAGCAGCCACCCGCAGTCTGAAAGGATTCATTAGTTAAGCCAGCAGCCGGCCACAGAGGTCAAACAGCGACAGCCCATTAGTCTGAAGTTTAACTGCAGGGAAGCGTGACCTTTCAACCTTTCCTGGCCTCTTATCCCACCTCATTACCATTCTTCTGACGGAAACCACTGAGTACTTTCAACAAAAAAAGACCAAGTTAGCACTAAAAAAACAAGGCCTCTATATTTTTTTGTGTATGTGCGTGTGTGTGTGTGTGGTGTGTCTTTCTCTGAATGTGGTATAGTGAGATGGTGAGAGAGAGAGAAAGCGGCCCCCTAGGCTGCTCAAAGGTTTGTTTGAACTAGCATTGTTTCCTGAGGCAGCAAAGTGGAGGCAGTCCAATGTGTATTTGACAGCTTCATCTCTCACAAACCCCCCTGTCAAGTCCAAAAAAACTGTCAGAATAAAAGTTCTTCTGTCTCTATTTTTTCCACTCTCTCTCTCACTTGGGCTCCTTTCTTGTATTCTGGCATGTAATCCAAAAATAGAATATGTATTATCATTTTTTTTGTGTCATGATCAAATGCTTCGGCAGTCCAGAGATTTTTTTTTTTTTTTCCTGAATATTACTTTACTGATTTATGATCTTTCCTATTTCGTATATACCTTAACTGGGCCAGATAATAACAGCTAAGCATAGTGTACATAACTAAGGGAATGAGAAACATTTACTGAAGTTACATTTTGACTCTCAATTGAACTGAATAAGTGACAGCCCAGGGCAACAATACCCAATATCCTCTCTCTCTATCTAAAGACTCGGTTCCTCAATGCAACTGTCTCTTTCTCATACCTTTTCCTCCTACACACTCGGTTTCACCTAACAGATGTCGCAATGGTTTGTAATGCAAATAGAATTTGTGTATTTGCACAGTGGTGGAGTTAAAAAGCAAATTACAGATTGTGTAGGTGGGAAAAACAGATGGATAAAAACATCTAACCAAATACTCTGAGAAGCAGTATGGGGGCTGGTAAGTGTTTTATTTAATTTTTTTAATGATTATTATTACGTTAATGCGTGCCTTTGTAGCAGAAACATGAAACATATCTGTAAACACTACGTAAGCAATCTGGCACACATTCCTTTTATGCCTAGATAGGAAACTTCTGCTTGAGTGCTAATATATACATGCATTCACACATGACCCGATGCCCGGGGATGACACATTCTTGACACCACAAGAGGGAGTTGAGTGATGACTGATGAGTGATAACTGCATCCCCTCTGCCCTCTGGGGCCACGTCTGTGGTTTAGCACTCTGAAGTGTGTGTGAGGGCTGGGGAAGGTGTAGATCCACATTGTGATAATTACGATGCGAGGGTGTCTATAGCCATTTGTGTGTCACTGCGCCTTTAAATACAGTTTATGGAGCATTCTCAGCTGTCCTCTGAAGAAGGGCCCCTGCTTTTGGAAGGAGTTGACTAATAAGATCTTCCAAAATTGTCTGCAAATATTATCCTGGAGCATAGGGTGTTTTTTCTTTAGGTTATGAACTTATAAGTGGTGCTTGGGGTTTGTATTTTCTGCTACATACGTCATGTTTTGTCTCATTTGTCACACATGTTTGATTTTTATTGTGAAATATTGGACAGTTTTACTCCTTCAGGCCTTTAAAAAACATTCACCATCACTCCTTGGCTTGACTGATTTAAAAAGGAAACCGGCTGTCGCAAGGAGTCACTGCTTCACTTCTAAGATTCACAGGCCAAAGAGGTTTGGCAATCTAAGATGTGGTGATAAGTCAACCATTTGCACATCAGCATCTAGTGAAACAAGAAACACTCATTTGTTTCTTTTGTTTCTTATGAAACAGGAGGCAAAATGAAGGAAAAGAAGAGACCATTTTGAGGATATATGGTGGACGTTGGAGGATGGCATGTATGTATAAGAAACACATTTATAATTCATTTGTTTTTTAATTGAATGTGTTGCCATATAATGATTATAGGTGAAGAATAATTCCTTCCGTTCTAAATCCGCTCCAATCTACCTCCTGAAGTGATTGATAAAAAATAGAAAAAACACTTTTTTTATCTACAGCGGAGGCATAATGTTCAATAGAGCAATGAGTGAGCGATTCTGCTGCTTTGGGAGTGTGACCAACAGTAAGGCTGCCCTAATATTGAAATAAAAGACTGGGTTTACAAGAAATACTCTAAATCTACAATTTTACAAACTCAGCTGTGGCCATGTGCACCCGACGGAGAGAGACTGAGTGTCCTCTCTCCTTGGCAGGGTGCAAGGAGATGACAACGCTCACTTTGAGTCAGAGTGTGCAGCCATGCGGAGCGCAACACTCAGGGAGACAGGTACTGTAGAGTTTAATCTGATAAAGTACTAAATCTAGCAGACACCCCTGGGGTTTTTTTTTTTTTTTTTTTTTCCGCCAAAGAGGGAGAGAGAGGGGGAGAGGGAGAGAGAGAGAGAGAGAGAGA
>CALSBV010011010.1:1587341-1643064 GCA_943590825.1 Bovichtus diacanthus
ACACACACACACACACACACACACACACAGAGCCTTGCACACAAGTAAACACAGAGCGTCGTAACTCTTGTTTTTTCCTTGGCTGTTGGCGGCTGTATTAAAGTGAAGGAGGGTGCAGTTTGACTGCCTGGGTGCAGGTATTAGAGCACTGTCAGACAGTGTATTATCCTCTGGGAGGGTGAAAATGACACATCATCTCTCGCTGGAGTTGGGCTTTCACAAACACATTTTCCATTCCTTTGAACTCAGCACCACGACTGAAGTCTTCTGACAATATACTAACAATCAGACAGTGTGTCATGTTTCTTGTTAACTAGCCCCCAGATGCCTCCATGCACACACACACACACACACACACACACTCACACACTGTACACACATTCAATTTGGCACAATTGTTTGTATTCCTAAATGAGTTCTCCGTTGTCTGCAGCCTGGCAATGGCATGACAAGTTCTCTCTGACACTGTTCTTTCTGATATAAAAAAAAAATGAAAGGAAAACTTTGAGAAAAATAGCCTATGAAAGCAGTCTTCATTCTTCTAAGATTTACAGTAATCTTGACCTGGACATATTCCCTGGCCTACATACTTCAAAAATACCTTACTATGCGATGCAATATTCTATATTTCAGCTGTATTGTCTATGTAATACCCGATGCAATCAATTTAGTTTTTTACGATTTCCACCCAATTGAAAACCAGTCGCAATTTTACCCAATATGCCCAACTAAATAGAGGCATTTAATATAACTCCTCTCCTTATTCTGCGTAACAGTGCCTGAAGAACATTTTCTCCCGTGTTGTTATTTTGGATGTCAGCTAAATGTAGACACCTATTTCCCACTACAGAATGTGACTAATAATAACTTGAATTTCTACATAACAAGGTAAAAGAGCAATAGGAAAGATGAAAAAATGAATTCAGGGCACAGCCATATATTTATACATGTAGAGCACTGTAGCCTAAGAAGTCATTTAGACTCAGTTGGACTAGATGTAGGTCAATTAAATTGTATTCCTTTGTGGCAATGTTTTCCTCAGAACTCAATTTAAATATTGGTTTACTAGGATTTTACAAGCAAAACCAGGGACATCTTTAAAGTTAGCATTTCTCTAGTGTGATACCAGATGGAGCGGATGAGCCTAAAAAACGAGAGCCACAGAGTACATAAGGAAAGAAAAGATTTTCATTTTATGAATTATCTATAAGGTCTTCATGTAAAGTCAACTCCTTTTTTTTTACATTGCAGGAATTCAGCCCAAATGTACTACACCAGTACTCCCTTTTACTGTAACAATGGAATTCAACAAAACACCGGGAGCAGAGACAGTCAATCGTTCTTACTCCATTAAGTAAATCAATGCAAAATAGAGAAATGGTGAAGAACGCCTGTATATTAAAATGAGTATTTCCCAGCAGGTTTGTCCCTCCCCAGATAAAAACCTCTACGCATTCCTCTGCCCGTTGTAAGTTGCAATTTACTTTGGCCATACGATGTAGTAACAAGATGAAAACAGACCAGGGACATATCTACATAATGTAGTCCCAATGGATTCCCGCGTGAATCTCGACATTAATTAAAATTTTTATCTGAATGACAGCGAGACAGGAGTTTGATTTCACGTGTCTGCTGCGGGTGAAGAGTCTATGTCAGGGCGTTTGCAACATGCCTCGACAGCCTGCCAGTCTGAGAACAAGCTTAATTAAGCAAACCTCTGTCATATAAAGGCTCTGATGGTACGCCCACACGCTGTGTTTACATGCTCCTGTACGTGTCCATATGCACGTGTTGTTTAACTCATACGCACACCGAATGAAAGTAAAGTGAATCATTTTCAGCCTCGCTTAGAAAAAAACAACAACTTGTGCATCGTCACAATCTTTCATCCGTTTGATTTGGGTACATCGCATTGACAGGGAAATTGTTTGACCAGATCATTTTTTTCTATAGAGATTATAACTTGTATGGAAAGATGATTGTAAATAGAAGCATGGGGTACAGCATCAGCACGCCTTACCATCATCCATGTCTTCCAAGATGTTGACTTTGGTGGTGGGGTAGTGCATTCCCAGACGGCCGCCGACGGGCAGTGACAGAGTGACGTTGAAGTTCTCTTCTTGCTCGTACAGAGAGTCGTCGATAATAATCACGCGACACTGCTTCTCCCTCTCACCCTTGTCGAAGCGAAGGACGCTGCCGTGCTCCTCCGGACGGGAGATGAAGTCCGAGTAAGACAGGACGGTGGTGGGAATCGTCCCCGAGGCCGAACCTTCAGAGGGACCAGCAAAAAGAACAGGTGACAGTGAGAGGAGTTTAGAAAAAAAAAGGAAAGATACCCCACGTTAGTGCCAAGCTTTAGGTTTTTTTTTTTTTTTTTTTTCCCCTATATCCACTATCCCTATATTCCCTATCCACTGCATTTGAAGTAGTAATTAACATATACGTATTCATATTTCGCTGAATTTGATGTGAAAAGCAGTGTGATGAACTTAAAAAAAATTCAAAGGGAGCTGAGCTCATCAGGAATAATGTAATAGATACATTTTACCTTTCAGTTTCATAACATTCACACTGTAGCCATCATTGCTTGGGAACGTTTGACCTTTAATTGCAGCCCATCATGTCAGCCAGTGTATTTGTTTTAATGCTAGAATACGACGGGAACAGACCAAACCCACAGGTTTTCAAAACACAATACTATTTATGATAATAATAACAACAATAGTACCTTCATTAAGATATTCAGTGCATGCATTATCCATATTATCATGGGACAATCTAACATCTGTCCCTTTTCATACAAAGTCACACTCACCAGCTGCAAATAAGTCATTTAAATGAATTAAAATAACCACAAAGAGAGTGGAGATGTTATGGAGGCTGTATGAAAGCATGTTATTGATTTGAATAAACTACAAAAAAATTGGAGAAGGCACCGGCTCACAGCTTATTGTAATATTACTGCACTCATTCTGCTACTTGTGATGCAAATGTAAACGAGATTGAAGCTATCATTCTCCAATTGACTTAAACAACAAATGAATTGAAGTTATTAGAGTTGTTTGATGCTGTTATGATTCTGTGTGCAAGTATGGTAATCTGGGTAAACATAAAATACATCTATATCTCAAACGCTTTAATATGTGAATACAGGATATGTGGTCAAAAATGTGTTATTGAGCCCTAAATAATACACATTTAACATGTAATGTGGTCTGACCAGCAAGCCGGCACACAGGTGAGCTACACTAAAAAAGGTAAAGGAGTTAGATGAGGGGAAAAAAAGCCTGGTTTATACCCTGCTGTGTGTAGCAGACCACCATGAGCTCCTGGCTGATGTCTCCACTGCGGTGTACCGGGATGAAAAGCTCTCCAATATCTTCCTCCACTGAGTGGATCTGTGCAGGGAAGAACACAGTCGACTCTGTTTGGAGGAGAAAAGAGAACGAGTGAAGGGAGTCAGAGGAAAGTAGAAAAGGGTAATGATATGTATAACAATCTACAAAAAATCCACAGTACATTAGGCCATCAATACTGATAGGGGCTTTTGTTCTGGCTCTGCATTAGCGAGCCGCAGCTGACATTTTTTTTTATTCAGATCTATTGCAGTGGTGGTCCTGCGGTGTGATTATTCATATTCAAAAATAACTCTCCATCACGGTTTTCGGTTTGATGCAACCAGAGGTGCTCTTCAAAGAGACCCCTCTGGAAGTTTTTCTCACTGCCTGGTGTGTCGCAGACAATTATGCATGCAAGCCTCTCAGTCCATCCCACAGAGGGGAATCAGCTGGGAGTTTTGACACATGGACTTCTCTACACACAGAGGGGTCAGCGAAACCATCGTTCTCATTGTTTTTCTCTCGTTCTCAACTACACCCTCTGAGTGGACTTTGTGATTGAGAGAGAGAATTAGAGTCAGTGAAAGCATCGTCTATCAAAGCACAGAACTTACTTTCATTATAGAAAGTTGGAGTTATTTTCCACAGACGCACAGGGACCAATAAAAATACTATCATAGTGGGCTGAGCTTCAGCTTTTCCCAGATCTTCGTGAATGTGAGTGAATGAAGGATGGGGGCTTCAAGACACTTGTGGCTTTCTTGTACAACAGAAACTGACATTAAAACGGCAAGCGCTGGAGTGTGAAAAAACTGCAAAAATAAACAGATTTGGATGTTTGGTTCAACACCCAGCGTAAAAAGAGATCAACACCTGAGATTACTCTTTGGGATGAAGTCATCAACATAAGACAATCTTACACACTGCAGGGGGTCAAACATTTCTCTTCTCTTACGATAACTCTCCCTAAATCGTTCTCTCTCCTCTATATCTTCTCCCCTCTCCTCCATTTCTCCTTTCTGTCGCTGCCCACAATCTGTCACTCCCCAGGGGATACAGGGACTCATAGCAGGGGATTAGGGTCCACTGCTTACCTATCACACACACACACACACACACACACACACACACACACACACACACGCACACACATATCGCTATAGCCTGATTTTTTTCTACTCTCTCTCCACACATACTGTATACTGCACACCTCCCCTCACAGTCCTTTCACATTGCACCTCACACTTTGCACTTGCCTCTAAATCCACCCAAGAATTAGAAAAGCAAAGTGGGTCAAGTTCACCTTGTAGTGGAAAAAAAACACAGTCTTTTTAAAACATTCATGGGAAGAAAAAAAAAAAAAAAAACACGCTTTTACAGAAGGTGTTAAAATAGTGAACACTTGCACCTGATCTTGCTATTGTCTTGCCGATTTTTTATTTTTTTTATTTCTATGCCTAGAACTTTTCCATTATTGATAATTTCATAGTTTAATTTCTTTCACAGCCAACACAGCAAACGCACAAAAGGCAGGCCCTCGTTTAACGTGTATATTAGTTCGAGTTTACATCCTAACTGAGACAAAGCTCTCATAATTACTTAAGAATGTGCTTGACTGCAGCTGGCCTTGCAATATCAGACGACAAATGACAAAGCAGAAAACAGTTCTTCATCACTTAGTGGAATGACCTTGGAGCAAAATGCACCAGAGTAAGCTCTACTGATAAATATAGTGCCCCCGCTGTAAAGGAAGCAAGAAAGATATAAGCGAAAGTAGCAAGATGCTGGTACTGCTTGCAGAAAACAGTCAAACAGCAGGCTGTCTGCCACCTTCATCTTCAGTCAGCACTGTGCATGGATTATATATGAAGAAAGTAACAAAGTTTTGCAGAAGGAAAGATAGGCTATCACACCCTGTAATTAAACCGAGTTTGTGTCTGCTGCAGCACTGAAAGTGCGTTCACCACAGGCAATTGGGCTACAGGACAAGCCCACTCCTCGTTATTAATTAAAGTAGCAACAGGCTAATACAGAAGGGTGGTGGAGGATACACATTCTTACAACTAAAGCAAAAAAGAAAACAATAAAAAAAATAAAAAAAAGAGCTGCAGGCATGTGTGCAGACGAACAGAGACTCTCGTGCTGTTAGAAGACATTCAGCTTGTTACGCTCTCCTTAATTTTGGAACACTTTTGGTTAAAGCTTAGCGATCCTCTCTGCTTCTCTAAAGCTATTAGCCTAGCTGACATATGCTCTGGGGACGGGATCTCCATGCTAACCAGAAGACCAGACAAAGCCAGTTTTCATCATTAGAGAAAGAAGCTGGAGTACAGCTAACGCCACAGGCATAGCTAAAGCTTCACTGGCCCATTAGAGTACAGAGTGGCACATCTCTGTCACATTAGACAATCCCGGGAGATGACAGAAAACAAACCAGCCCCTGCCCTCCACACACACCATAATTAACCCACAGGGGAGAATAGATGGAGGAGGGAGAATGTGAGAGGGAGAGGGGGAGAGATAACGACATGGTGAAAGAGAGAGAACGATAAGACAAATGAAAGAGAGAGAGAGGGATGAGAGCAGCTGTTGTGCGTCACTATAATGGAGGCTTCAGTGTTTCCATCTTTGTTGCACAACTATAATTATTTAAAAGGTGTTTCGAGAAGGGGAGCAATGCATACAAAAAACTGAATGTAAAAGCTGCAGAAGAGTAAGTCTGGTCTTGAGGGAGCAAAGCAGCCAGTTTGTCGCACTACTCAGTATTCTATTAACATTTCAATTTGCAGGCAAAGACACAAAGACAGACGAGAGTGAAAATGGCAGATTGCAAACTATTTAAGGGAGAAAGCAAAAGACTGAAGTTGTGTGTGTGTGTGTGTGTGTGTGTGTGTGTGCCTGAGTAGCTTTCGCTACATAGCAATTAAGGTTTGACCAATGTTCACAGCGAAACAGCAATATCTAATTTGGCTAGCAGCCTTCGATTTGGCCTGATAGTAATGGACATATAAATAAACAAGTAGCTCTACTGCTTTTTTCTTTTTGTATCATTGGGTTTTAGATAATAAGCGTTCTACTCAGTGTTTTTGGTGAGTGTGGAACACAATCATCATCCCAACAACGAATCTCCACTGGCTGTCATGTCATAGTTCTCCTCCTCTAGGACAGATTTGACATGACTCTACATCTACAGGAGACAGTGTTTATCTTGACAAATCTTCATTCTGTGTGTAGACTGATGCCTCACACAACAAATGCGATATACACTAAAGGGTTGTGTATTTTTCATTGCTTTGTAACAGGAATACTTGAGTGGCGGTTGGGGTTTGGTGTGGTGTGCATTATAGACGTCACTGAGTCTGTTATATTTGTCTGGTCAGGTGTGCAAAGCGAACACCTCTGGTTCTGGATATACTCCATTAACTTGTATTTCCAATCCTACTGTCTGTCCGTATAGGCAGTTAAAGTTAGATTATTTTTTTTTTTTCTAGTGGATATCACATGGAATAGGGACACTAAACTGAATAATAACACCATTTATGATGGAAAATATAAAATGAATCAATAAAAAATATATGGTGGTCTATATGCAATACAATTCTTTATAATTTGTTTGAGTTATGAGTTGCATATATGAACCCAAGACAGAAACTGGGCATCAATATTATATATATATATATATATATATATACATTGAATGCTGCCAACTCTTATATTCTGCATCTGTATTCAGTATCTGGAAATTGAAAAAACTCTTGAGAGTATTCAGAATAAATGTGCAAAAATGAATAAATGCATTTCAGCTTTTATGGTCTATTGCGATTTAAATGTGGAGAAAAATACCTCCACAATATTGTCACCATAAAAAAATATTCCATGGTCTAAATCTAAAGGTATCTGTGTGTGCTGATAGCAGCATAAATAAAGGACTGACCATCACCAGGATCCAGGATCTCAACTGTTGCTGTGGCGGGGAACTCCATCACCCCCATCACCGGCTCCGATAGCAAAATCTGGAAGGTCTCCACTTGCTCATACTTCCCATCAGTCAGTATTCGAACCCGCCACGTGGCTCTGAACTGTCCCGGGTTGAACTGGACCTGCCTCTGAGACTTGCCCTTGAAATCCTCGTCCTTCTTCGCACTACCATCCTGGGTGCCAATGCCTGAAAGACACAGAGAGTAATAGTTGTAAAAAGGAAAAGGAAAGAAGAGCAGGCCAGATGGGTAAAAAAAAAAAAAAAAATGAAAGAAGACAGTCAGAAAGAAGTGAAGACAAAACAAAGAAAGCGACCATTAAAGGGTGACAGTGAGAAGAGAGAAACAGATGAAAAACAGATTAGATATTCACACTCTTTAATGTTGTTCAGAGAGTGGTGTGAAAAAGAGCGTTGCGTCTATTTTTCTTCCCTGATCACTTACAGAGCCTCAGGAAATGTGTGAAATGAATTTGTGACTGAAGCGTTTAAATAAGCATATTCCACCTTACTGAGATAGATTAGCTACCACGATGGTCAGGTATGCATGCAAGTGTGTGTGTGTGTGTGTGTGTGTGTGTCCGCGCGTCTCTTTTTGTCTTCGAATGTCTCTTATTTCATTTATAATAGGGCTTTCATGTGAATCCACTATACAACGATCCATCTAACATTCATGCTCATCAATACACCTTCTTCAAAGTAGCGGAGCTTACTTACACCACTGGGTTTCACATCAAACACACATCAAGGAAAGCCAGGTGGCAGAAGCCATACAATAATGTATTATATTTGGAAATGAGTTGTTCCCATTCCTTTGTCTACATTCGCAGGGCCTCACGAGAACAAGGCGTGCAGAGCCATGCCAGGCTGATGCATGTGACTGTAAATAAAAAAGGATTTGTTTTCCTTTTTCAGATACAAAGGGGGGAAAAAAAGGAAGGCGACAAACACATGCAGATGAGACTGGATACATTAGATCACACACACAGCAAGATCTGAGCGGCGAGTATTTTATGCAAAAAATCAGCATACAGGAATACACACTTTTATGTTACTGTACCTGTGAGCACTTTCAGTGATTATATTCATTCACAAACCTCCAACAATGAGAAGAAATGGTAATGTACATTTTTATGAATGGTTTTTTTGGTGTTAGGCCTTACATTTCTGAGTTTGTTGTTGTTCTCACGGTCGGTCACCACAGCCAAGGATAATGAAATACTGCACAAACACAATTGATATGATCTGTTGCCAGCAGCACATAAAAAATATAACACCCTCATTCACTTTTTTGGCAAGGCATTGTTATCTTTCAACTGTCTTAACTTTTTTGTCAAGAAGACAATCTAACAATGCTGCTATTGCTCACCTCAGCTGCACTATTACAACATAAAAAAAAAAATCTACTTCTCCGGTGCCTGTTGGAAGTCTTTCTGGGAAACCTTAGCGATGACTAACAGGAGTTCAGAGAGTGGACCTATCAGCTTAACCTTAACGTTTAACCTATAAACCGTAGCGCTCATCTTCATAATAGCTAGATATGATCTTTATAATTTCAGTCCCAGTTGATTCAGTGACACCTGTTGTTGCTAGTGAAAACGGCATACACATTTAAATAATGCAGATCCCAGAATTTAATTCAACATGACGTGCGTATTGACCACTCGTCTTGAGCATCCACTCAGAATCAGTCACGCAACAAGTGTATCTGTCTCTAACAGAGAGCAAACTGAGAGAATTCACTCTAAGTCACGGACTCTGCCACTAACAATGAACACTGCTATACAGTGTAGAGAGGCAATTACAGTCGACTCGAACAGTGTCATGACAGAAGATTTCTATATATCTTTTCTTTCTCATACTTCTATCCTGATGATCAATTGATCCACATCTAATAGCACAAACAAAGACAAAAAGAAAGAAAAAGGTGGTGTTGATCCTAGAAGAAAGGGTGGAGCCTCATTGAGCCACCTTTGCTGGACTCCCCGGGGCGAAGGGACACGCATTGCCTGGGGTCGCACTGGGGTTCCTTCACAACAGGCGGAGGTACTTCCACCCAAGGGCTTTTGATCTCTATGATGCTGTTCCTCAACACAGTCCCCTGTGTTGTGTCTCCATAATGCACAAACACACACAAACACACACACACACACACACACAGAGCACTTGAACTAAACAAGTTTTTTTTTTTTACGGTGCTCACAAACACACACGCACACAGTCTGTTTATAGGCGCAGCCTTTCTTTTCTTTTGCTCTGTGTTGTAGTTTGTTTCACTATTGAACGCATCTACTGCAACGAGCTGAGTTTGGCTGAATGTATATTATACAATTCATCGTGAAATGTATGATTGCAGGTACATTGTACAATAAAGGTCATTTCACATCAAGGCAGCTGAGTTTGAGATCTGTAGAAAAGAGGTTCAGGGGGGCAAGACTTTCTATTCTCACATGAAATTGTCTCTCCATCCATGTCAAGATAATGAGGAATACATCCCACGGGAGATGATTAACCCGGGAAATGTACACCTTGTTAATAATCCTCCATTTATATGTCAGAGCCAGGACAGACCAGAAAAGGACAGACCAGAAAAGGACAGACCAGAAAAGGACAGACCAGAAAGGGGCAAAAACCTGTCTTCAAGGAGTGAGCTTTGATTTATGCAAGGAATAAAAAAGATGAATGAGAATTCAATTTCATCTTGTTTCCCCATAGGGTTCCTCATAATACTTGAAGAAGATAGGAAGAAGAGAGGACAGGACAGGAAAGAAAAGATGCTGAGAGGATGAGGACTTTGAGTGTGGAGGGTGGAGGGTTTCTTGAAGGGAACAGAGCAAGAAGATGTGACAAATCAAAGAGAAGAACCAACAGAAATGCAATGCAATGTGTAAAAACCACATACGGAACGCACACGAGGAAGTGGGAAAATAAATGACAGAGCAAGAACAGACAGCGAACAAGTGCTGCGGCGGAGTGAGAAAGACAGGAGAGAAGAAGGTAGATATAAGACGAATGACAAAGGGAGAGTGGGCGGAAGAAGAATATAAAACAGCCTATGGCGTAGACCCGGAGCTGTAAGGCGGGGAGGGAGGAGGAATAGGTGACATGGTGTCTTTGATGAGGAAAAGCAGGTTGGAAGCAGAAGAACCAAATACTCTCCACGGTGGGATGAGGTGAAGAGAGATTAGGGATGAAAAGGAAAGAAGGTAAGCCAGGCGAAGTGGGTGAACAAGTCAGTGGGACGGCAAGGCCAATGACATCTGGGGCTGTGATCCCATGATGACGACTGCACAAAACAAACAGAAATAAACCAAGCTGAAAACAAAAAGGGAAAAACACAGCAAATCAATGGTAATAATCTGAGTGAAAAAGAAAGATGAATGGAGTATGACACCTATCATCCTCACATTCACACACCTCACCATTGACACTATTAAACAAGAATGACCTGCCCTAGCTGTGTTGTCACTTTAAACAGCATCAGCTGTCAGATACACATGGATTATTCCTCCTACAACACTTGATTCTTATTCCTAGAAATGTAAGCAAACATATAAAAAATATGCTACTTGAGTTTGCACATAGCTGGTTGTGAGCTACAGTAACTACGGTGCACAGTTTAATTCTTAACTGACAGAACAAAACAATTAACTTTAATCACAGGAGACAAAGTCAAAGGACACAGCGGGTAATGAAGAAGGCACACCCCCATAACAAATTAAGCTGAAGGTCGGTATTTTAAGTGAGAGTGAGGTATAAGATAGAAAACAGTGGGAGAAGAATCCAATCCGATCCCCATGCTCTTATCCAGCCACTTTCTGCCTCATCTCTGAACTTTGATCATATCTCTGCTTTCCTCCTTCACTGATCTCTCCGTCCTCCTGTTGTGATGGAGCATGTGTAATGGCTCTTCTCCACCATTGCCTGGCACAACAAAAAAGCTTTCATCAGCTAACCCTTGCAATTAAGGGAGCAAGCGTCAGACAACATCGCTGGGTGTTTTCTCCCCTGCGTTTTTACCCCTGACACATGGCCTGTCTAATCTAATGTAATCTGTCCATCTACCTGTACGTCCAGTGTCTGCTTTTGCCAGGAATTCCTACAGTATGTGCCTTTTTATTCTTTTTATTTCCTTTCCTTTCCTTTCCTTTTCTTTCCTTTCTATTTCTACTTACAGGATTTTAATTATCTTTTAATTTACAGCTCTTGGTTTTGGTAGTGATCTTATGATCTTTGTGACTACCATCCCATTTCCCCAATTAGTACACTTCACACAAACTTGCTCATAAATTGAGAAAGTGTTATCATAATGGATTTGGTACGGCTTCAGCACATAGGATTTGAAATAAAACAACGGCTCTGAGGTTAAAGTGCTGACTTTTAGCTTTGAGTGCGTTTGAGCGTGTTCATAACCATATTGGCTGAATAAATATTGTAGCACTATTGTAGCCCTCGTTACAGCTGAAACAATTAAGCGGATTTAGATGGTTAGTAAATCGACAAGAAAATTAATTGGCAAGCAATCTTTAGAGTTATCTTTTAAGTAAAAATGCCAAACCTCTGCCTCTGGCTTCTGGATTTGCTGATTTTCTCTGTTTTATAAAATTGTAAATTGGATATCTTTGGATTTTAAACAGTTGGTGGGACAAAACAAGCAACTGAATTATGTCATCTTGGGCTCTGGGAAATTGTGATGGCCATTCTTTTACTATTTTATGACATTGATTGACCAATTTTCAGACAATGTGACAGGATCCTTATAATACCAACAAGATAACCAAGGAGGTTTTATAGTTCCTATGCTGTTTATCTGATGTGGGTGTATAAAAACCCTTAAATAAAGCTGAGCGTTGACATTATAACCTCATAATTATTGTTTATTTTAAACCCGATGTGCTGGGAAAACATGTCTCTGTTCATAATACTTTCTGACTGCACTCTATCGTCAACATAATTCCTGTTTTGTTTGTTTTTCTGCATTTTACAGTGGTGACATATGAATATGTTGGTCTCATGACAATGAATTTTAAAGGGTTTTAAAGGATAAAGATACATTTACATAAAATATGCAGGTGTTTTTCTGTTTGGCATATGATTTTTATAGTTGCCTTTGTAGCTTTGATTCTGCTCTTAAAAAGTTCACATCTTGCCTCAAAATGTGTTTTTGTTGTTTTGTCCATTGCCTGTAAATTACAAAAGCGATGACACAAGTGATATGACAACTTCCCATCAGCGTACCATCAGCAGTAGAGCTATTATTGGGCCAGAAAATCAGTCCCAACCTCGCATGAACCCGCATAGTTTTTTGTTCAAGCCCGAATTGAGCCCGATTAAAAACTTGAATTTTCACTGTAAAAATAAACAATATTTAAAACAAAAGTTATATTACCAGCTAAAGTGAACTAAAGCATTTTCAGAGTGGTAACAGGCATTTGTGACACGATCTCCAACATGCACCTTCTCCAACAACAAAGCCCAAAAACATATGCCATATATATTAAATAGAGATTGTAGAAAGAAAAACCACCGGAACGTTAGCGTGAAGCCCGGCCTGATTCAAGCTCGAGTCGGGCCCAAATCAGTTCAGGGAGAGAATTAAAGCTCCAATCAATCATTGTAGTATGTGTAAGCTAACTGAAAATCAACAATATCAAGGCAAAATGAGACAGCTTGTGAAGAGGCCATTCTAGCACATCCTTCACGCACACGACGAAATTATGCACTGTGGCGAGAAGAAAACAAAGAAAATCATTAAGACTCGAGCCAAACACATGAAAGCTAATTCAGCAAAAAGAAACACAAGGAGAGCCTCAACAACACTGACTCTAAACAAGATATTTGCGTAACAATGACACCAACTGCAGCCTTATCAATCGACACCAAACATCAATCAAGGGTACCATTTCCCATTACTGCGGCGCTATTGGATGATATTGGATTGTACTGTATGGTGTTCCTGATATTTTGTCCACCTTGAGCATGTCGCCACTCTGTCATTGGTTCATTTGCTCCATTCTTCTGTTCACCAGCCCAGCAAATTGAAATCTATGAAAGTTATTAGACTTCGATCACTTTCTGTTTTTCATTCTGTGTTGCCCTAAACTAGATTGTATTTCATCATCAGTGCCTGAACAGGTCCACACTGAGCATATAGACGGTGAAATACGTAGCGATACAAGCAAGCATACATACAAATTGTATTTAAAACACTGTTGTCAGTGTGACTTGTGGTGGGTACATGGATTCCACTTACAAGTAAACATCCCCTCTCTTTAATTTCTCCATTCAAGCCAGGCATTTATGCAAAAATATGCCTCAGCTCAACATGTTGTAGCTGGGAAAGCACTTTCACACCGATGCATTTTTGCACTGTGTTTGCTAGTTCACTAGTTTATTCAAAAGGAGGTCTTGAAAGGGGATGTGTGTGCATGTGTTGCCGGAGATAACAAGGCGCTCACACACCAAACGTGCAAAGAGATGAGAGTCAGAATGCAAGCTTTCATGTGTGTCCAAGAGATACACCCAAAACCTTCCAGAAAGGAACCACATACATTACACACACACACATACACACACACACACAGGTAGATAAGTCTTGAAGCTTACATAAACTGCGACACTGTGATGCTACCTGACCCAACGATTAAAAGGGATCAGAATGATGATGAGAAGTGGGAGAGAGTAAAAGCTGCTTACAGCTGCACCTCGCAGAGCGAACGAGCTGCAGCATGACAAAGTCAGGGTTGAGAGGAGCGTTCAGGGACGACAGCATCATCATCCTTTTAACCTTTGGATGTGCGCAAACACTCAGACATAAGCACAAAAACATGCTGGGCTGTTATTTCCAACATAAAATCGCCTCCATCTGCTGGTCAAAAAGCTTATTAAGAAGCGTGGCGTCCATGTTTGTGTAGCTGGCTGGATTGGAGATTTGAGCAGCACAGAGCTCTGTGTTTTGTACAGTGGTGAGCGCTGCAGCCGGCATGATGCTCACTTTAAATTTAAGTTTGCTGATGATTCACTTATTGTTCTGACAATGTCTCATTCATTTGACATCCTAAGATGGCTAAGGGTAGGCATTTATACGCTACCTGAGGCAGAAGAACAACTTAAGATCGATGATAAGCTGAATTTTAAGAGCAAATCAGATCTAAATAGGAACAAAATGTAACAGCAGCTTTGTTTCTTCTTAAAAAATGGACACATTTATCCAAGAAAAAGACTCGAATAAAGTGAACAGTACACTTCACTACAAGTTGCTTTTTTTAAGCAAAATTGTGCGAGTAGCTTTGCATGCGGTCTGCTCTTAATTGTATCTAAATCTGTCCCCACTGCAGTTTAGGGCCCTGAATCATCAAACCCACCTACTCAAAACAGCTAGACAAAGATCGACTGATGCCTCGACTCGCGTCGCCTACCGTCTATTGTCATACATTGTGCTGCACACTGCAAAACGCAGTTGTGAAGACGACAACCAACAACTGGCTGGTGCATGAGAGAAAATAAAATGTACAGTGCCAGTTAAACTGTAAGGCGGCAGTTATTCATACACCGCTGAATGTCAGTCGGTCAGCTTGTGTGTCAGAGCCTTTAGAAACCACCAAGTAAAACTCATGTAACAGATTAATATTCATTCATACCTACAGCTTTGCTTTACATGGAGACAAGGAGATGAGGGGGTGACAGTTCTGTTAATGGTGATGCTAATGATGTTATTTTATCAATGACTTGATCTAACCTCAGTAATCTCACCGCTATTTATGCTCTCAGAGTTTTTTTTTTTGTGGATTCTGTTGTATCCACCGTGTCAATGCATTTTTATTGCTTTATGAAAAACGATTCCTTTTGATGCCTATTTAATGTCCTCACTACGACGAATCCCTTGCCTATCTGTAACAAATACATCTTAACTTTTAAGATCAAGGGAAAAGGGCCTGCTAGATTGAAACAGTCTTTTAGCAAAAATATTATCCTTTTGTTTTCTTGTATGGGCAAGTAAAAAAAGAGTGACCTCCCTGCACAGAGCATCACACTGACCTTACAGCTATCTCATCGAACCTCCTCAAACTCATAACAAAAAAAATGGTTTTTTTTGCAAATGGCCCAAGGCCAAAGGAAATAGAGGACTTAGAGGATAAATCTGGTTACAGTGCGTGTTGAAAGGAGAAGTTGCAATTGCTTTTTGGCTTCAATAGTCGGATTTTATGTTTGGACTGAATGTGTGTATTGGAGAGCAGCCCTCCAGGTGAATGGATGGCTACATAAAACTCTGCAGTGAAGCAAATGACAAGATTGTGTACACCATCCACCATCATTGCAACGTCATCTGCACACTTTTATTTGTATGCTTGTTACACACAGAATGAGCAACATAGAGCCAACAAAAACCTGACATTAACAGCAAAGTACTGGATGTTTAAATGAATGCTACAGAAAAAGAAAACCGTAAGAGATAGTCAATCTGATATTTCAGTCTGGACCAAAGTGGTGATTGACCAACAGACAGACAGACAGACAGACAGACAGACAGACAGACAGACAGACAGACAGACAACCCACTCACGTGCCTAAAAACAAAAAGCATGTCCTCTTGGATCAGAGAGTAGGAGAGTGAGAGAGACAGAAAGAAAAACATAGCTAACCAATGAAAGATGTCTCTCCCAGGTACCCTCTCCTCCTGAGCACCACCTCCAGGAACGTGTCCTCCTCGTCCACCACGTAGTACTCCTTCTCCAGAGAGATCCAGGCCCAGTCCAGACGGAACTGCTGTCCCTTGAGTTTGTTCCCACCTAGACAAAGAACATAAGAACATAAATAAAAGTTGTTGCTCCTGATTGGAAACTTTCTAAAGCTTTTTTTTTTTGGGTTAATGTTCACTTAAACAAAACGCTTATACCTACCTGAATTCACTCGGTTTGTTGCTTCTAAAATTACTATTCAAGTGTGAACACACCGTCTCTGTGGAAATAGTGTATGTATGTAATGTACTAAATAATATTCTGGAAAAACTGGAAAAGAAACTATGAGCGGGAAATGATGTGACCAAAGGGGGCGATTACTGTAAAACTGTAATGAAGAAGAAGTGTTTTAATTATTCCAATGTGCAGTATGTTCCCAACACATCTTCTGCTGAAAATTTACAGATTCATAAAAAATAAAACAAAACACCACACAATAGTATACCTTTCTAAATCTAGCAGCTAATATTTTTCACATGCTCTACAATTACGTTCAAATTTCCCTTTGATGAACTGTATTTTCTTCTGAATTTGTGCGCATCTTCCAGGCAATCGGAGTTGTTAAGGAGGGGTTTGCAGAGTAAATGATCGTGTTAGTGCATGGCTAGAACTCCTCAAAAGCTGCCGCTTCAACAAGCGGACAGGAAGGATGCTCCTTTGTGGGGCTAATTTACCCACCTCCGGGTGAAAAGGACTGGGTTCTGCGACAATGAAAGGAAATAATGAGATAGCATTGTAAAACATTGTTTGGAGTGATAAACAATGCCTAAGTATGTGTGGCATTCCTGTGAGTGCTAAACTAAATGTCTGAGAGTGTGTGTTTTACTGGCAGCGGGAAATGCAGAGGTGGAGAACAGTTTGCACAGACATAATGTGTCGGGTGTTAGGAAAGAAATCTCATTTAGTTCTAGTTAGGAAAATTTAAAAGCCGTTTGTTCTTTCGTGTCATTTATGCCCCTTAAATGCTGTAAGGTTGTTAAAAGCACACACAGCAGAGAACTTCGCCTCCATCATCGTATAGGTCATAAATGGCAGGTTGTTCAAAACATGTGCAACTCTGATACTAATTCTGCACTCTGACAGTCTAATAAAGGAACTGCTTTTATATAACGCTTTACCAATCTCAGTGATCACTCAAAGCACTTTACAACACATGTCAGCATTCACCCATTTACACAGTCACAGGCTGCCATATAAGGGTCAACATTCACACACTGTTGGCCATCGGGAGCAATTTGGGGTTCAGTATCTTGTCCAAGGACACTTTGACATCTTGACCACAGAGGAGGGTTGAACCACTGACCCTCTGACTAGTGGACGACCTCCTGAGCCACAGCCACCCATCCTAAGAGCAGATAAAATAAGACTATTTTTTTAATAAAACATCATAGATACCATCATAAAGAGTGGAGATGATACCCTTCCACCTCCATAAATAAGTACACATACTATACAGGTCCAGCTCTGTTAGAATAAAACTCTAACATAGTTTGACGACACGGTGCTAAAACGCCACAGAGGTGAAAAGTTCAACACTTCAACAACATGTTGAGGTGAGGAGACATAACATTATCAGAGCTCATGTATCCTCCAAAAAGCCTGTAGGCCAAGTTGAGGGTTCACTCAGCGGGTGCAAATACAGAATCGCACATATACACCAACACAAACAACTTTATAATCCCAACTTCACTGCAACCTTCAGTTTCATCCCTGATAGTAAATGCAGCATAAGCTGCCTGAAATCTTAGAGTGTGCGTGTGTTTGTCTGTGCATGTTTGTGTGCGTGTACCAGTCCTTCTGTGTGACCTTCCGCTAAGGGAGCGGTGCACAGACAATAAGGATCTGAGTCCTCATTCCTCCAGCTTTTCAGAAGGATAAAAGACCTCTCACATGTGCTGACCATACAAAAAAAAAAGCAGCCTTGAAATCATCTTCAATAGAGCTAAATTCACTTTACACCCTCTTTCAAAGGCTTTCCTAACAAAAACTCACCACAAGGTTTTTTTTTTTTTTTTTTACCAATTTGGGATCATAGCTTCTGCACAAAAAAAAAAAAATCAAGGATCAGGGCACTGTGAGAAATCTGCAGAGGAAAACTTTGATGCTACAGTTTTTTTTCATGCTGGCTTGTGATGTATGATCTACTTTACAGCATAATCACTGACAGCAGTCCAGTCAGAAGAGACTTTTTTGTTTTGATTATCAGAAAGGGATCAAATCAAAAGGCATGTCCCTTTATATGATCACTACTGTGAATATAAGTGTGCTGCACATCGTCACATCTTTTTAGACTCTTGTAACTTTTTGTTTTGGTTTTATGGCCAGCAAATTAATGTATGGTTCAGTCTTAATCCTCTCATTTACTTCACTTTCAGCTAAAAAGCTCTGATAAATCTGCCCGGCACTGTGTGGTTGTTTACCAATTACCTGGTGAACAAATTTGAACAAAGGAGCAGGCTAAACATCCAAATCTATTACCCAGAAGTTAGTGAAAACCTAACCAGAGCTATGAGGAAAGTGAATATTAGATTATTCCTTATCTGGCTGGAAACACAACACAAAATGAATTCTAATGTTGCTGCTTTCCTGGCAGTTTATATTAATACGTTAGCCTTGACAGAGACACTTTGGTGTAAGAGGAAGTGCCACTTCTATTTCCTGTTAAATAAAAAAAAGCGCGAAAGAGTGCGAACTCTCCTCTCTCAGGAACCCACACCTTATCTTTCTCTCCAACCTTCTCTTTCTAAAGATGTGTAGATCCTTGACCCCTAAAATAAACCTTCCACAAAGGTACAATCATTTATTCAAATGCACAGCAAAACAAGTGCTACTGACCTTCACATATTGTAGGCCTGAGTATCTGTACTGCGTCTGAATATCCTGCCAGGCACCAGCCAAGACTCTCAGCCAAGAGTCTTTCAAACCGTTCAAGTCATAACAATTGAGGCTATGTAAAGTGAAGAGACGATAATGAGTATTTAAGTCAAAGTGAAGTTGAAAGTTATTTCAATTGATTTTGTGAAGCCAAATCTGTTAACAAATTCTTGATCTGATGCTGACTCGAGTCAAAATCCTATGATTTGAGACCACAGGCCTGCCACGCATGTTCTGTTTGAGTCTTCATGAGAGCAAACGTAAAAGCCTAGAAAGCTGTTGTGCTTTTAGCACGTAGCAATAACCACTAGTATTACACCAACCAACCGAATCCCCATTACAACCACTTTGCTGGTATTTGCAGCTCTGCTATTTACTTACACTTTAACTGTGTAAACAATATATTGCAACTTGTTTTATGCTGTATGTCATAGCCACACAATTTATTTCGTTCTTGTGATGATGAACATTTTTTAAGGCAATACATACATTAGAGTCTGTCAATGCTAGGCACAACAAATATAGACAGAGCACTCATTCTGCAACATGAGAGCGAATTTCAAAATGGCCACATTAAATCTTCAGATAAGATGCTTTTATAGCTCTTTAACAACACTGACTCCCGCTTGTCCAATAAACATAACTCAAACGTATGTGTAGCATAGCACACACTCATATATAGGTGGAACTATCATTCTCTGGTTTGTGTGAAGTGAGTGTTAAAGTGTGTGTGGTAAGTGTGAAGGGAGGGGGCCTATCCTGCATGAGATGACTTTTGGGCTTTTGATAGCAGAGACTGCTGCATGTACTGTAACAGTCAACACTGCACATTAAAATTAAATTAGAAACATCACCAACAGATGAATAAGTAAAGATTTATTTTTACTGACTTCATTTGATTCTAAGCAAATGTGAGATTAAACTCTTAGCTTCCGTCTCAAAAAAATCAGGACCGTCTTGAGGTTCAACTGTCTCAGAACTGTGTGTCTGAGACTTCACACCCAAAATCAAAGGATCTCCATCTGCCTTGTGTACTCCTTTGTATACACGTCCTCAACTCCCACTGCAACTGGCAACCATCAAACCCGATGATCTCTCCCACAATGGATATCTTTCGAGAAACATTGGCTGGAAAGTAATAACTAAATTTGCTATTTATTCAGTTGGCCACATACTCATTTTTACACAGCACATAGCATGTGAAGCGCTGTGACACTATTTCTTCTGAAATATACAAGCAGTCATGTTTTTGTAGTGATAGGAGCCCAAGCACCATTCATCTGACAGGAGTACCTCTCTGCATAAATTGTGATGGTTGACAAAATACAAATATCTCATTTTTCAATACCTTTGATCATATCCTGTGGCAGCCACTGAACAAACGTTAGGAGTCTTGGTGAGAGTGCAACTAGTGGCAAAGAGGATATCAAAGATTGTGATGGGTTCTGCACTCAGCTGTTTCTTTCCCATACAAGGTGTGTGTGTGTGTGTGTGTGTGTGTGTGTGTGTGTGTGTGTGTGTGTGTGCATGGCCATGCTTGAATTACACTGAAAGCAGGTCATTTTACAGGTCTTTTAGCAGCGCCCTAAGCCAGTGAGTGTGTCTGTGTGTGTCTGTGTGTGTGTGTGTGTGTGTGTGTGTGTGTGTGTGTGTGTGTCCCACTACATTTACACTTCGCCCAAGGCAATCAGCTTGATAGTGGAAAGCTCCTGAGGTGTGATGAGATATCAGTAGGCTGACCAGGAATTCATGGCCCTGGGCAAACACAAGTATTTAAAATGCTGCTCAAATCAAGGCTAAGTTGAAGCCAACGTGTGTGAGCTTTTTTTTGTTGTTAATTTACCACGATCAAGGACATTTTGATCGTCTTTATATGTGTGTAGGTATTTGTCTCCGCTCGTCACCGCATTTGATCTATCACTTCACAGGACGTCAAAGTAAACCAAATGAAAAGACACATCTGGTGTAAGAGTATTATACACTGTATATGTGCGCGCGTGTCAGTGTGTGCCTTTGGGCGACACAGGAAGTGAAGGGCACATACATTACCCCCCTCGCCCACCTTAAAGAGATAAAAGTTGCGTGGAACAGAATAATGTTTCCTCCTTACATTCAATAGCCACGAGCCATGACTAGAAACACCTTAAGCGACCTTGCACATGAAACCATGAGAAACTGACATCTGAGGCAGAGAATCCTCACTCCTTTGAAGTTCTTGTGATGCACTTAATAACCGTGAGGTTTTTTCACTGACGCCTAATACTACCCTGGGCATAGCTTAAAGGGAAAAGGCTTGGGGACAAAGAAATGGTGGATCCTCGAGGTGTATGCGTGCGTCTGCAGTTGTGCATGTGCGTGCATAGATACGGCCTTGTATCAGTGTGTAAACGCCTGCATGTCTGTGTGCGCACAGAGTGTCAGATGAACGATAACAACTAAAAGCAATTGTTCTCCTGCATGATTTTTTTCTGTGCTCATCACAGAGACAGAACTCCAGCACGCCTATCACTCCAGCTTCAGCACACGTCTCCCTATGCCACCAATATAATATTTAATTTAACAGAGGGATGAGTTCAATGTATCTCAGGATGGTTACTGGCACTCCTAAGAGCTAACTAAGTCTGAGCACAGAGATGATAAACTATATGCTGAAATCTCTGGTTTCGCCTGCCTACTTTCCCCCCGCTGCTCTCATTCTCTCCATTATCTCCTCCAACTCCTTGAAACTACATTTTATTTTGCCAGAAATTTTTTATTTTTGCAACAAATGTTACTTTAAAGGTTCAATGTGTAATTCCGAGCCACCTACTCCAAAGAAAGAGTATTATAGTAATAGTAGCGGTATTTCACCTCTACTACTGGGTCTATACGATCTAAATTCATCAATCATCAAAACCATCAGTTATTAAAAAAAGATAACTATGGTATGTTAACCTGTTTATATTATAGTTGTAGTAGTTTGTCATATTAATTTCATTCTACGTTTTAGAGTATTATAGTGTATTCTTTATATTGTGTATTGTATTCTTTAACAATATTTCTCTCTCTTCTAGTGTTGATTTTTTACTGTGTATTTCTTCACTCCTGTGTCGGCCAGTTCATTAGGCCAGACCGCAGAAACTCTAAATAACACTGCTATTTTATAATCTTCACGTGGGGCTTGGATATGTGTGTGTTCACTGTGCTCCATGTAACGTTATGTTTTGATAGTTTGTACTTCTTCTCCCTCTGTACTGAGGGCAGACTGGAGCTACAGTGACTCACTATCACCTCCAGAGGAAGACGTGGTATTACATACTGGACGGAGCGGAACTAGTTAATTAGACTGCTGATTTCAGTAGATATCTCTGTAACACAACACACAGACGTCTTTGACTCAACGTCAACACTGTTACCTCTTCACACTCTGTTGATAATGTTAGATCATTGTTTTAATGTTTTAAACTACAATTCTGGAATATCTTACACATTGAACCTTTAAGATATATGTTTTTCATTATAGGGTTTCAAATTACAAATAATAAAGCAGAGCTCACGACAGCTCAAAAAATGCAAATGAAGTCACTTCACATTGTTGTGGTGATATGACTTAAATATAAATTAAAGGTCAATTAAGATCCATTAAAAATGAAATAGAAAGAAACAGATGACGTGCTAAGGATGACTTGAGACTTGATGCGAGCTTTCAACAGTTTCATTTTGTAAAGAGAAAATCATACACCATATAGGAAGAAGTAAGGACAGGGTGAAAATTAGATGAAAAAAACTAACTGCTGTAAAAAAAAAGAGTAAAGTAACTGTGTGAAAAAAATCTGTTAATTGGGTTCGATGTATTTATATACCAAATGTAAATCCGAACATTTCGGTGGCAAAATAGATGTGGAAAAGATCCAGCTTTCTGTTGATTCTTGAGATTAGAGGGTGTTTGGTCATGCTTGTGTGTTTACACGTCGAGCGTCGGCTGTCAAGCATAGAGAGAGACAGAATCAAAGATGATTAACATGATGAAAAATCTCTTCAACAAGTCTCACATCTCACATCTCAGCGCTCTAATGAGATGCTGATCATCGCGCGCGCGACATTCGCAACTGCAGAATGTGCTGTAATCCTACAACAGAGAGACCCATCAGTGCCAACGCTGACAGACAAACACGGCAGGCGGGTACAGGCAGCAGGAAAAGACACCGAGGGTGTGACAGTAAAACCAAATCCTGATGCCTGAGACAGTCGACACTCTGCACAATAAACTGAAGCATACTTTGAGATTAAACTCAGCGAGACAGGAGGGCAAAATACTGTACCTCGAGAGGAAAAGAGGACATTGATAGGCAGTAAGACGAACAAAAATAACACTAAAGAATGAAATATATAATGCACATGGGCGCTGAGAGGAGTAAAATAATAGAATGATAAAACACGTCCAACAAGATCTAAGCCTGAGAGTGTGAGAAGGGAGAGATGAAGAGGATGAAGAAGGGAGAGTTTGGCCCTTGGAGAAGTGAGTGACAGTAAATTCCTGAACGCAGACAGATAAAGAGAATCCTCTCCTAAAGCCAGGGGATGTGTTAGTGTGTGTCAGTCTGAGCTGCATGCTGATGTATTACCTTGCATTGCTGCCCTGATCAGTAAACTTTGCTGGACATGTTGACAACAAAAAAAAAGGTCAAGGGATTAACCTCCATGTTTAGCCATGGTGACAGTCGGTTTAAGCCTGTGAGTGTTTGTGTTTTAGGTTTTTTCACATCACCTTCCAAAGCAGGTGAGATGCATTAAAAGAGGATTGGGAAAAGTTATAGTACAATGAGTTTCAACTTTGGAAACAGATTAAATACAGCTTTTCAAATTCCAGGAAATCCAGCAATCTAAAAGCAGATTATCCAATTTACATTCAGTGTGTTCATGGATGACTTCAAACTTCTGAGCCAAGACTTAATCAGACTCTGTCATTCTACTATTGAGTTAAAGAGTTTAGAAGTTATTAAAGAAGCAGTTTGAAATGGACTTCTTTATTTCTTTTTCTCCGACTGATTTCTTTCATCCATTAGAAAAGAAAGTCTGCATGCTTATAAATAATTTCTTACGCTTATCATTCAACAGAGAAGAGGGCAGCACGAGGAGGTCATGTCATCGGAAGTGTTGACACTGCTCTCATGGGGGGGAAAAAAAGTCCCTTTTTGAAGAAAGGAGAAATAAGTCACAGTGGCCACCTCAGATCCACAACCAATCACACATCATGCACAAACAAAAGTGATGATAAAGAACTGGTGCCCTTGCAGCGTAATCTGCGGTTCTACTTATTCTTCTAACTCTAACAAGTGTGTGACGTTTCACATAAAGTATTTTGTTGCATTCAAGAGATATCTGTAAGTCCAAAAAGCGCATGTATTGTAATGTACGTGAAATTGTATGTGTGTGAGCATTGTGCTCAGTAAAACGTGGAAAAAAATAGGGATGTAAAAGCTGCAGGAGATGTTTTAAGGCGATGTATTGTAACTTTAGACAAAGCAGTGGTATACCAGGGTTGCTCATGTGCAAGAGGAAGGGTGAGGAGGGATGAAAGGATTCTATTGTAACAATCAACCTCGTTTGTAGTGGGAGGAGGAACATAGAGAGAAAACGACAGGATGAGCAGAGGTTGAGACGAAACACTTGTGTCTTATTCGGCAGGTACTTCCTTCTCAGAAAGACGCTTTCTGTGTGTGAATATGTAAAACAGCTCTTGTTTTGTGACTACATGAATCATTTCTATGATATATTGTATTTTTCCATAGCAGGGTTATATATAGATATCTTGGACAAAAGCAGAACTGAACAATTTGGTAATTAATCGATCGGTCAATCGAAAACAATAATCGGCAACTATTGTGTTAACTATTGTGATAATTGATGGATTGTTTCATTTGCTTTTTTCAGCAAAAATACCAAACGTTCTGCTGTTCTAGCTTCTCTAATCTGATGATTTGCTTTTCTTGGTTCGCTTTCTTTGTTGATGTGATGGTAAACAGAATATATGTGGCTTTTCGACAAAATAAGAAGACATTTTTGACACGTTGGACATAGTGACAAAATGATTAATCAATGATTTGAGAACATTGTTGGCCGACCCATCTATAGAGAAATGTGTCATTAGTTGCAGACCTACTTTTTCTATTGCAAGTATTTTCTTTTCATGATCGTCAAATTTGCCTAAATGTAATTTGTGTTGTTTTTTCTGCTGCTCCATTATAACTGGCATCTGAACCTCCCACTGCCAAAGAGAAGCCTGGGAAACAAGCCATGTTGTAGCCCATTACAGTTAACAATAGTGATCCTGGCGAGTCTTAACCTGTGACAGAAGGTGCTTCCTGGTGAAGATGAGCCTGTAATAGGGCCATGTAATTACCAGGGGCTGCCTTGGAGCTCTGCCCAGCTCAGACGCCCAGGGCTCTCATTACCCACAATGCTGCCTGGGCTCTTAAATATCAAACACCTCTTTGTGCTATGTGCTGGAGGCACGACCACCCTTTAGCCTACGGCTACCCCTCTGTGCTCTGCTGTGTGGGATTATTTGAGTGTGTACCATCACACATCTGGATTTATGTTTTAACACGTCTTCATCATATATCTATCTATCTATATATATATATATATATATATATATATATATATATATAGAAAATAAAAATAATAAAAATATATATATAAATAAATATATTTAGATATATCTATATTTATATATATATATATATATATATATATAGAGAGAGAGAGAGAGAGAGAGAGCGAGACAGAGGCTTGTAGATTCGAAGGAGTATATTTGGGGGATATTTTGGGGGAGGAAGACACTGAGAAAGATGCTTTGCATTTTGTTGTACCTGCCGCTGTGATTTACTGCAGAGCTGCCTTTCAACAACATGTTAACAGTGTGTTATTTAAACCTTCTTCTGCAAATTCTATATCTGGAATCCGTAAAAAAAAAAAAACTCTCCTGAGTGGGAAGGAAGTCCAAGTGGATCCAGTAAACCCATGGATTGATAATATAAACTCCCGTACTCCAATTAAAGCGTTAATTTTAAAAGCTGTGGGCCTTTTTATTTAAACCAGACTGTTGCCAAGAGCAGAGGACAAAAAAGGAATTGAAGAACTTTTTTACAGGAGCATAGTCAATCAATTTGTCAATGTTTCTCCTTTCAAGTGCAGAGCGGAACTGTAATTCTTGTACCATTAGCACTTTCTTCTAAGTGCATAAGGACTACAGTTCTGAAAATTTAGACTTGACTATCATATCTGATCATACAGAAGGAAAATGGACTGAGAGAACTGATTCTGTTGCAATTTATTCCAAATGCATTCTGTAACTTAACACATGTGGTATTATAAAACAAGTGCACATCGTCGTTTGAGAGTATTTAAAGGAGGATTGCAGAAAAGATGGTGGCGTATGTGTAATTTAGTCACTTTCACACAATACAAAGTAGGCACACATTTGCACACGTACAGTAAGGTTGTGGTGAGAAAATGTAATTAAGGGTGAGCACCACTCAATAATTAAAAAATAAGAAAGAGAAAGAGAGGAGAAGCCAATAACAACTAAGCCCATAAACCCCTGTGATCTGACTGCTTAACAATATAATATGTATGGACTGGGAGTTGTGGCTCTGTGGTCATGACACTAAAAAGCCTGAACCACAATTTCAAGGTTTTATGAAAGGATTCATTGTGGGTTTTTTAATTCTTTTAATGTGAAATCTAGACATTTGTATCTTTAAATGTCATTCCATGTGCTTGTTTATCTAAGAATTTCTACCGCATCGCTTGACAACCCTTTTTATTAATTCTTACTATTCAATATGGTAGCCCCTCCCATAGGACAAAACACATAAGAAAACAATAAGGAATATTATACAACAAGACAAAGACCACCAACCTTTCGTTAATGTTTTAGTATTGGCAACATGTCCCGCTTGTTTGTGCCTCCACTCCTGTATGGTTTTGCAGCAATTATTAATTGTGAGTGCATTTCCCTTATTATTGTGCATGTTTTTCCTCTTGTATATGGTTTGTTCTTATGGGGCCCACTGATAAATACACAAATAATTGCCAATCTTAAGCAAATTAACCACCTCTTAAGCTATACTTCAATGTCAGACATTTGCTATACAAGACTCCCAGTTGCTGATTGCTTAATAAGCTGTTGCCTTAGCAAATTCACTCTATCATGAACATATAGAACGCAATGTACAGAATTTAAAGAGGCCATTTCATGTGAATTGATTAGGAGGTGATTCACGGTCATAATGCAATGCAAATGAGTTTTTCACATAAAAATTAAAGTGTGTTGCTATTTTCTCCAAACTGAAAGCGCTCTTTGTTCTACGTATGAGAGTTGTCCTTGCACTGTGTAACATGTATTGTGTAGCTTTTTTTATTTTAAATAGATGATGTTCAAATGTTTCTCTATGCTGAGAAATCAGCCTTGGATCAAGATAGAATATCCAGTACTACTAATTGACATATCCTGAAGCCATATTTACAAATGACCCAGGCAGTCGCTTTAAATGAAGAAACGGTTGAAAGTGATGTGTTAATCTCGACACCTCAAAAAATTACTTTTCTATCTTTGATGAACCTGTGAGCCTCATCAGTTCATCAGTAAGTTAATACGATGCAGCATCATTTGCAGTGTGCAGTTACAGACAAAGGGCTTCTGTCACCCTATGCAGATTTGTCACAGATTGATATTCTGACCCCCAACTGCTCTGAATGGCAGATCATTTTATAAGCAAATCCTGAATGAAATGAAGTCAGTGGCCTCATGCATCTGAAGCTGACGGAGAAAAGGCTCACAGTGATTATAAAATAAAAACAGAATATCAAAAATATTCTTTACTGAACTGTTTGTAAAATGCCAGGAACAATAAAAAAAATGAAACTCACTAAGAGTTGGAATACGATGCGAGTGTGTTTCTCTGAACGCTGACAACTAGCGTAGAAACTCGGAGAGGAGCGAAGAGGAGAGTTACAGATGCACCCGAAGAGATGAGTGTAAAGGTTAGAGAGACCATACCATATGCAAAACGTGACAGGTTTGATCTTCACCTGAGCCAATTCATATCTTTCAACATTTTGTTGAAATGTCATTTGGCAAAAATATTCAGGACCTTTCTGCTCGTGGCGTGTTATGTCAAAAAAGTGGCTAAAATTTAAATGCAAATACAAAGATAAAAAAAGGGCAAAATCTTACCGTTATCCTCAACGGAGAAATGGAAGACGTCAGATGTGACATTTTCTTCATTCCGTAACACATAGCAGATGTTCAGGTCATCAATATCAGCTGTAACAGGAAAGTAACTTTAGTTTTTTGGAGGTTGTGAAACAGGTATAAGAGTCAAGGCTGCAAGAAGCATAGAAAAAAGACATTTGTGCAAATATGGTAAAACCCTGTCAACATCAAAACCTAACAAAGGAAAACAAACAAAACATCGAAATACCAAGCAAACAAAAAAATGTTTTTATGTAATTAATGACATGCAAATGAAGGCCTGTGTACTCTGCATTTTAAACTGCAGGGTTACACTGTCGTGTCAATGATGCATGATGGAAAGTTTAACCTTGCCCCAACTTAGAGCAAAGTAAATGGCTAAATTATAAATTGTATATCGAAGAGACTTGCCCTTGTCAAGATTAAAAATAAATATTTATGAAACAATTTGCATTTTAAGATAAAAAAATAAAAACTTTGATGTGAAGTTTCATGCTGGCTACACAGAAATAGCCTCAAACACACTTTGAAGTTGTATTGTGGCTTTGTGGCTTGTTCAAATACTCTCACTGTCGAATAATTGTTCAAAGATGGAAGCTACACCATACCAGCTACAGTAACAGCATGTCTCTAGTATCACACTGATTCTGTTCCTTATCAGCACTCAGCATGAACAATTTTCTAACAGAGAAAGCATTCTTAAAGTCATGCATCCGTAATCCAGGACGATAAGGCCGCAACCTCAAACTTGAGACAGCTCGAGCTAAACCAACAGAAAACGTTTAAATCCTGAACCTGCCAGCTCTCTGTCAACAGCCTCGAAAACCAGGTGACAGTGAATCTTTTAATGACAGACAAGAGTAAGAATGTTAAAAGCAGGACTGTGGCGGGCACCTACCCTTCCACACCTGTTTTCTTGGCTTATATGAATTACAGGGTTTCTGTATTTTTTTTTTTTTTTTTTTTTCTCCAGAAATCCTCAATTACTGTGCAGAAAAATCATCAACACTGTGAAAGGGCTTGGCCTCTGCAAACCACCTTCTTCAATAATACATTTCAGAGGAAGGAGGTTCATAAAAGTATAAACCCCTGACTCCTTGCTGAGACGCATCTTAAACCTCTTAGTGGCTTCTTGTCATTTCTGCTTTTCCTTCTGTCCTTTCAACACGGAGACACGGAGAAAGAAACGCACAGCCTTTTTACATTTAAACTCTATATGATTTTTTTTCTTTATTTTCTTGGAGAGTATGTTTTCAGATTAGTGTTCATCTTTTCACATTCGCGAGTATCGATCCGATCGCACAAGAAAGGAGGCGAGTGAAACGTCTTCTCTGGAGTTTTGTGACACAGCCTTGAACCCGAGGACCTTGCAAATGTAAAGTCAACACTGTGAACCGGGGGCACATTGTTCATCAAATATTTAAAGAGAAAGCCTCATGGGATGTGCCCTGGAAATAGGAAGAGTAAATAAAGAGCGAGGGATTGTCTCTTTCACCTGACTGATTCCTCTGACGAGCCTGTTTGCTCTGGCGCACTCACTCTCTCACGCCCCTTGCCTCATTCTTTATTTCTCTCATGCCACCTACACCTCCCCCTTCCCCCCCTTTCCTCCTGCCTCCTTTGCACTCACTTCCACTTTACTTGCTCCCTCTGCCCTCTCTTCTACCCCTTTGCCTCTCCTTCTCGCCGCACTCTTGTCTCATGTGGGCAGCCGCACAGTGGTTTGCAGAAGTGTCCATCTCCTGCACACTGAAGAGCTCTTTTCCACTCTGAGTTCTCAGCCCCTGTCTGTGCTTATGCCAGGCTGTGGCACAAGCAGGTGAATTTTCTTACTTGTTTGTATAATTGCCTCAGCAAGAGATACTGCATTGATTGCGTTGCTTAAAACCTCAATCAGCGGCATTGTTGTCTTGATTCTGTCTACATTATCAATAAACAGAAAGAAATGCTTTACAAATTCATAGTTGGGGTAGCATATCTCGCTCTATGAATGTACTGTATGTTGCTGGTGCACGGATATGATTTTTGATGAGAAGTTTCAGGTTTCTTTATGAATTTTTAAGATGCACAAACTGCTGGAAATTATTTCAAATTTGAATTGACCTGGTCAAACCGTGAGAATGTGCCACAACTCAAATGTCATCCTGTCACTAAAAGATGTGCTCTGACCTTTTCACATGGTCTTCTACTTCTGTCCTGCTTCATTTAACAAACCACTGTAGAGAACATCAGATGTGAACATTTCCCCAGAGATGCAAAAATAATAAATTATTCATCTCTAACCGTCTACAAGACATTTTCGTGAAACATCAGCCTCTAACTTTGCTAATTATGATTTGATGAGGAAGGCACATCTAAATCAGGCCCACAAATTAACTATTGAAAATCCCAAGCCTGCACTGTCACACATATGAATAATTATTACCCCATAAATTAAAATCTTTGGTAGGCAGTGTGAAACATTAATCAAAACTTACATATTTGCAGGGATTTTTTACTTTTACCTTTCTTTCTGAAGTTTAATATCACATGAGTATCACATCACACATTAGGGGAATCTGATTATTTAATTACAATAAAAAATGAATAAAACTTTCATTTGCCAAATAAGCACAATAATGATACTAAAAAAAATAAGATGTTTGAGTGGGGAAAGGCATTTTTTAAATGTCAGAATGACATTTATTCAATTGTTTTTGCTAATAATAATTGTAATATATCTTGTACTATTAGAGAGTTGAATGGCCTTTAAGGTTTTGTTTACCAAAACTGACAATTACATTTAAAATCCCTTTTTTCTGGAGCCCAACATCACTCACGGTACATATGCACGGTACTTAACAAAAACATTGTCATTTGATAATGCCATCCACATGCAATATTCATGCGAGGTCGTACATTATAATAGTGGTGGGTGTTTGTTTACCTTGACTAAATGTGTTGATGGAGTTGTTCCCTTGTCCCAGGTTAACGATGTAACCATGTTTGGGCTGCGTGGTGACGTGGAACACCAGGGAGGCCGGGGTGCTGTCTCTGTCCTCTACTCTCAGCACTTTGGAGCTGAAGGGGAACCCAAGGTGACCCGTGGCCAAAATCTTCAAAGCGGGGGCCCCTTTATTCACCACGATCTGGGGGACGCCGTTGTCAATCGCCACAATGGTGATCTTTATGGTTTGAGGACGCCAAGTCTCGAACACAGTGTCGGGGAAAACGTAAAAGTCAGTGTGCGTACCATCGGTGACTGTAAAGGAGAAGGAGTCCTCCGGGGATTCAGTTCCGTCGTGTTTGTAGCTGATGAGATTTTCATTGAGGTCTTGTTTGGTGAAGCTGGTGACGGGCATGGACTGGTTGTACAAGAGTTTGCCATGAACAGGCAGCTGGGTGACGGTGAATTTCAGCAGCTTCTCAGCTGTGTCCTGGTCCTCAGCGGTGAGCTCAAATGGTGTAATTAGCTTAATCTGACCTTCCGTGACAACTAAATTATTGACAGTAACAACAGGTTTCTTATTATCAACATCCACGATAGAGACTCTGAATGTTCTGAAAATAGGATTATAGCCGTCAGTGACTTCAAACTCAAAACTGTCCATTTTTACTTCATCGTCTGAGGTGTGGATGTAGTAAATCTTACTGCCGGCCAGCTGGAGCTGAGTAAAAGACACAATTGGCATCCCGGGAGTATTTGTACACTCCAGGTGGCCTCGGACTGGGGCCCTTGTGATGGTGAAGACTAAGTTCTCATCAGGGCTGTTGAGGTCAGTTGTGCTGAGAAGATCTGTGGTTAAAGTCACTCTGCCACCTTCTCTCAGAGACACGCCTTTACTGACCACATCAGGGAACACCATGTCAATACTGCCAACAGTGATGTAGAAGTAACGATCAATAAGTGGGTTCATTCCATCTGTGACATCAAATTTAAGCAAGTCTCGGATGCCCTCCTGACCGTTGTGTGTGTAAAGGATAAGCCCTGCGTCGATTTCAGCTTGTGTAAAATTCATGCCTAGCGTGATGTTCTCCAGAGACCCGGATGGAGTTTTCCTCCGCAGGAGACCCTGACTAGGCGCGAACCGGATGATATATGTGAGCGTACTGTCATCTGAATCTAAATCTGTTGCTTTGAGCACTTTGTCGTTGATCTCTTTGGTCTCCCCAATGTTCACCTCCAGGCCGTCGTTGATGATCATTCTGGGGGTCTCGTCATCGACGGCAATGATCAGAACCACGGCTGTTTTCTGTACAGAGTACTTTCCATCAGTCAGGGTGACATCAAAGCTGTCCTCTGTTGTCTCTGAGTCATCATGCTCATAAATAATACTTGATGCCTCCCTAATCTGCTCTAAAGTGAAATTAGTCACCAAAACTGAGCCTGTGGATAGCTGGTTTAAAAGGGCACCATGTTTAGGAGGTTTGGAAATGATGAACATCAGCTCTTCAGGTGGAATATCTGCATCGGCCCCGTTCAGAATAGGAGTGTCGATGACAATGTTCATACCCTCCATTACAACTATCTCCCTCAAATAAATCTCCGGCTTTTCATCATTTGCCGGGATGATGACGATTGGTAAAAAATGGTTCTCAGAGAAATTGATGCCATCAGAGCACCTAAACGTGAATCTGTCTTCCACTGGCTCTACCCCTTTGTGAATGCTCTGCACATATAAGATATTCCTCTCCCTGATGTCTCTGATTGTAAAAGCACTGATAGCTGTTCCTGACCTGGACTTTTCTGAGCCTGGGGCGGGTGAAATATTTTCCACATAGCCGGCAGTGGGCTGGACAATGATAGTGCAAAGGATATCATCCGTTGGAGTGTCATTATCATCAGCATTCAAGTGCTCAGGGCCGATGGCATATTTCTCCCCTTCAATGACACTGAATTGAATCCCGACTCCGACCTCGGGGGCCTGGCTGTCAACAGGAAGGATAGTGACTCGAACGTGGACTCCGTTGACCTTATTGCCACCCACTGTCCAATCATCGGACATGTCTGTGAGAGTCAAATTGAAGCCATCCTGCTGGGAGGAGAGACCTATCTCACCACTGGTGTGTGCATACACAACCACACCATTAATAATATCAGCCTGTGTAAACCTAATGGCAGGCACTCCTTTAACCAATATTTCGCCCATATCTGGAGGATCTTCCACGATAAAGGTCAGCTGGAGGTCGTCGGTGTCATCATCATGGCCTTGAATGACATTAGTAGTGATTTCTGTGGCTCCGTTTTCCAGCACATCAATATGAGAGCCGATTGTTCCCGCAGGCAGGCTGATGGTGGGAGTTTCATCATCGACAGGCTTTACATTAACTTTGACCGTCACAGTTACAACATGAATCCCATCACTGACATCCAGCTGAAATTCATCGCTCATTGTCTCCTCTCCACCATGAATATATGATATCTTCCCCTCTGAGATATCATCAAGTCTGAAAAGCCCTTTTTTCTCTAGATCAGTGAATGCAACCTGGACCTGGCCATGTTTAGGGGGCTGGCTTAGAGTAAAAGTAATCAGTTTACTGTCTGTGTCGAGGTCTGTGGTGTCCAGCTCCGCAATGCTGATGATGTGCATGCCGCGTTCAAACACGGTGAAGCCTGTGTTTGTAATCTCAGGGGGTTTGTTGTTGACAGGCTGGAGATAGATAGTGAAAGCTCCTTCGATGCTGTTCCCAGCCGTGTCTTCCACAGTATAACGAAACTGCACGACATGGGCTGTAATTCCAAGCTCAACATCAGGTGGGGCGTATGAGATCTTATGGTGGTTAATTTGAGCTTGTGTGAACTCAGTGACTCCGGTGTCAGGGCTGTCTGTCAGAACCAAGGAACCGAACACAACTGGGTTATTTTCATCGGTATCTATCGGGGGCTGGATAACTGTGTATTTAAGGTCACGGTCCTCGGAGTCCAAATCGGTGTAGCGCAGAACATCTTTGCTAAAATGAGTTAGCTTGTACTCCTGAACGGTCATCTGCAAGGTGGTGCCAGGGAACAGCTCAGCGGGTACGTCGTCGATGGGTAAAACCCGGATTATAAACACACTCTCTCCTGACTCATTAGGGGGGTCATTGTCATCCTGAACTGTGAACACAAACTGATCCATGATGGTATCTGTGTTGTGAGGGCCTGTGTGCTTGTAAAACAACTTCCCGTCAGTGATATCTTTCTGAAGCCACTCTGTCACCTCTTTCTCATACACTTCATCCTCAGCGTTGAATTTCCAAGAGGAGGGGTCCTCTGGAGCATCTGATTGCCTTAAGAGCACTGTGCCAATGGTGGATAAAGGAACAACGATGGTGAATTTAATAGTTGAGTCCTCAGAGTCAATATCGGCAGCGCTGAGCATGAGGGGAGATATAGGCATCATCTGGTTTTTGAATAGCACCAGGCCGGTGTTGGCATTTATAATCGGTGGCTCATCATCAGTGGGAACAATTGTAATGGGGAAAAGGAACTCGACTTCGTTTTTTCCATCCGACATCTTGAAGACAATGTTGTCGCTGTATGTGTCGCTCCCATCGTGCTGGTACACAACGACCCCTGTTGTAAGGTCAGAAGGTGTGAAGAGTTGCCTGTGAGAGCCCAGCACCATGAGGTCCCCGTGGCGCAGCCCATCCGCCACTGTGATGGTGACAGCGTCCAGGTTGTCTTCATCGCTGATCTCCAAGTTGTGGCCGCTGAAGAGAGGCCGAGACTGCCCCTCGTACAGCAGCTGACCCGTGTTGCGCGTCACAACAGGGGCCAAAGAGTTCATCGGTTTAACAACTATCATAAAAGCGAAGGGGTCTGAGACGGCCCCGTCTGTGTCTACCACCTCAAACTCAAGCTGAAAAATCCTCTCAGTGTCTGCGTCCAGGGAGGGGGGCTTGTAAGCTATTTTCAGATCACGCAAGTCTCTCTGATAAAAAGATGTGATGGGGAGGTTTCTGTCATCAGTGCTGACTATGTAGCCCTCCTCATAAGATAAGGGAGAGGTGATGTTGAAAATAAGCTCATCTGGGTCTGACTCTGCATCTTCAGCTGCGAGCATATCAGGGGTGAGGGCGGTCATCACAAACTGGCTGATCTCCATCATCATCATGGACACAAAGCTGGGTTTGGGGGGAGTGTTTTCTTCTCCCTCTTTGATGCGAATCATAAGATGGAAATACTCCTGTTTCACTAGGTTGCCTTCCTTATCATGCAGCTCCACAACCATGGGAACATAGTCCCTGTTCGTAGACTTGCGGTCAAACGTGTGCTCATAGCGGATGTCAGCTTGTGTGAATTCATCACAGTCCATCATTTTGGAAAGTTTCCCTCCATCAACGAGTCTTCCATATCTAGGCAGAGCACTGCCACTAGACAGGGCTGTCACCTCACATTTATGAGAGTCTCTGTCATAAGTAAACTCTAAAATCTTCTTATCAATGGGGTTACTGATCGCTTTGAAATTATCAACAGTGAGAGGCATGTTTTTGGTGAGTAACTCTAGCTGCGTAAAAACTACTTCAACCTCCATCATGAACGGGATAATAACGGTTTCGGTTTGCGCATCATACCTGAGCTGCAGCCTCACTCTGTCTTTAGCCGGGCTTCTCGACCCGTAGTGGTAGTATGTCACCTCATTGGGACCGAAATCACACGGAAACTTTTTGGGAGAGAGATGCCCCGGTCTCTGAGAGAGCGGATCGTTATCCAGCACGGTGATGCTGCACCGGTCTCCCGGCTGCGTCTGAATCACCAAATCATTGATGGGATCAATGAAGACCGATCTCCCGAAAGGCACGCGTATTCCGTTGTTGGCTACCAAGATCGCATCTTCTGACAGTTCAGATCTCAGCGCGTAAAATAATCCAGAGCTGTCGGGCTGCGCGAAAACAATACCTGTTACTGAAAAACACAGGAGAAGTCCGTGGAACAGCATCGTGGCGACTGATCCGAAAACAGTCGCTCTGCCAAAGGTGATGTTGAGAAACGTTAAGGTTATTTTACTCGAAAAGGTAAAAATCCCCAAAGTGTTGGGAGTCAGCTGGATGCCTACACGGTGACTCCCGTGCATCTATCCGTCCGGACCCTGGACATACTCCGCGAGAATAGCGCGCAGGAGTTTTAACTTCAGACACTTGAGAGCCTGCGTAAAAGTGCTGCCGCCCATCTCTGCACATATTGGAGGATTTTGAGGGCTTGTTACCTCAACCCTGTCGCCAATGGGCAGTACAGCTGACATTCACAGGAGGGCGGGGACTAGAAAATAAGATAAATTACACAGATTCATTAAATTACTCAATTTGTTCTAACAGGACTATTCTTTGCAAGATATAACAATGGTGTTTAAAGATAATATTGCCCTGGAGAAAAATAGCATATGTAAGTATTGATCACAACTACTCTCAAACACAGATCATATAATCATGTCATCTGTCGAAATTCAGACACACTGATGAAATTGGGAGAAATGTCCAAATTGTAACCTAAGGGGTTGCAGATATTGTCAATGTTTTCCATGCTATGTCAGAAAGAGAAAGTTTAATAACTCCACGAACTTTGTTCTAGAAATAATATACAGTAAATATATATATATATATATATTCTTATATAGTCAAATTGTTCAACTGACGCCCTAGTGACTACAGCTGTTTTTTCATATCATGGCATTTGTTGAACTCTTGACATTCTTGAGTGCAGCAAAAATCGAATTGTTTTGCAGAAAAATGCAAAATGTAAAGTTTTAGAAGTGAAACAGGGATCCATATTCAATGTAGGGCTAAAGTATGGATGTGATGCATTACTAAGGAGATAAACATCAGGCTTTATTCCCTAAATAAAGGAACACTGTCATTAGTCTGCTAATCGTTACTTTATTAGTCCTCTCTAATGTCCCACCTCATTTAATCTAACCCCCCAATTCCTGCAGAAAGCGTATGTGTAAATAATTGATAGAAGTAACAGACTGGGTCGTTTATTTTTTTTTCATTCATGCAGGTATTCATGCAGGCATTCATCCATTTATTTAATTTGCTGTTTAGTTGGTGGTGAATAAGCAGTTGAATGTGGGCCTCTGAAATATTTTGACCTTCCCTTGAGCAAGAAAAAGACACTGTACACCTCTCTTTGCATTAAGCCAGAGAATGAATGACACTGTCCTTGTCAGTGAAGATTAGTAAATGATGATGCAAAAAATACAAACATCCAAAAATACTGTCAAACACAAAAGTTCAGGGATGTGAACTATACATTTGGCTGACAGGGTCCAAAAAAATGCTACAAACTGCTTCATAAGACTGGAGAAAATCTATCCGGCTAGACCTTGGAGGTCCTCGGGGGAAATTTGAGCAGCAAGTTGGAACGTTGTCAAGGCTAAGTCATGAGAGAATAAATCCTCTTCTCTCCCCATGCTCCGTAAACTGGATTTTAGATGTGATCAATTCTCTTCCATTAAAATTGTTGCCGAATTATTTTTTTAATTGATATTTAGGATTTATGGATATGGAGATTTGCAGTGGCTTTGGCAACTGCTGCGGTCAAATAAAAAGCATGGCTGCCATTAATGAAATATACAGTAAGTAAGTCATAAGTTTATGCAACAATAATTGGAAGATTACTGAGAAACATTCAGGAATTTACGCAAGTTCATCAAAGACGGGCAGAGCATCATCCCTGGGAATATGTAACAATTCATACCGACACCATTATGAGGCACATTTTATACATTTGCTATAATCCTATTAAAGGATCTTTCAATTGCCATGAAACTGTTTACAAGATACAAACATGAATATTTGAAAAAGTTCAACACTGTTCTTGCAAACCTGCCAGCCTTGAATCTTTAAAATCCCCATACAGGCTGAACCTTAGAAGTAATACCTGTGACTGCATTTTGTTCTCAACACCACCCACGTTTAAAATGCCAGGTGATTAGAGGGTTCCAAGTGCCTTGTTATTTCAAAGTAGTTCAAGTACGTGGCACCCCCCGGCTTTTCCAGCTGTCGTACTTTTTATATGTGCCAGAACATTCTTCTTATGACTTTACATGAGAGTAACCATTCAGAAACGTGCATGTTAGATCTGCACTGTGAGAAGTGATGTGGACTGACTGGATACTGAATTCTGATGAGAGACAGAGGGAGTGATGAGGAACAAAGGAGGGACGTAAAGATCATTATTAAGTCAACAAAATGACAGACTAGTGAACATTTTCACCTGGAACTTGAAGCTACAACGTATTCCTTTCCCACAAAATTATTTTGCATAGGAAAACATATAAAGGAGTCCATGTGATGGCATGATGAGCACTTGTGTATTCCCATTATTTTGACTCCCTGGATGTTTCTGATCCCACGTGAATAATTAGAACTGAGACTCTGGCTCACCCCTGCAGCCCATCTCTATCACCTGCCAAGCACACCGAGACTTTTTAAAAGTCCAGCGTCAGCTTTATGACATATTCATACGGAGGTGGATGTGGGGTTCCCACTGCACAGCAGCTGATCTGCTGTGATGAGGCCACACATGGAGATTCTGCAGTTTGAGTTTATATGGGAGTGAGATTAAAAACGGTCAGGTAATGAGGCAGTGTGAGGGTTAGGCACCCATCAGATTGTTGCATTTGCATATCATCTTGGCGTGCATGCCTCAAATGACGGAAAACATTCCCATCATAACAGCTAATTTATTTGAATAGACAATTTGTGATGAGCTGGACCACATTCATCAATAAAAGCCAAATGAGTATTCGTCAATGCAGTGCGCAATTGTAGTTCAGCAGCAGGAGCAGATTCTTCTCTTCAATCAATTCTACACATTTGTGAGCTTCTTGTGGTGAAATAAGAGTAGTGTTGTTCGGCCTGTGAACGTGTGAAGCTGTAAATGGTTTGTCTCGTAACAAAGCCGTCAAAAAGTCCCAAAATAACTGCTAACTGAACAATGCAGATTCTCACTGCTGGGATGTAAAAAGAACGTGACTTTACTCGACTGAGAAAACTTGGTTTGTTTGTAGACACACACCACCCACACACCTCTGTCCCAATAGAATCAAGAAGTAGGTGCTTTAATCTGTGATGCTTTGACAACGCTGTGACAGTGGCAGTATACAGGAGTGTTTTTCTGAGGGAATTTTCTGCTTCTGATGTGTCTCCTACTTGACAATAAGCTCTGGCAGATGTCCATCAGGGTTCATGCAAACAGTTCATTGTCCAAGAAGAAACATCAGTCCTGGTCACACTTTTTAATAAAAAAAAAACACAACTCCAATGAATAATTTATTTATACCGTGAATACATTCAAGGCACACAAAATAACTTCCTATACATACACACAGTGGTGGAAGTACATTTTGGGTTACTTGCACTTGAGTATTGTCATTTTATGCTACTATGGTTTTTTGTCATTTATTTTTGCCTTCTGTATTTGTATACGTGTTCTCTGTTTATAACTGTATATGTATGTCTCTACCTGGGAAGTGCTTTGTAACTTTGTTTCAAAAGGTGCTATATAAATAAAATCTTACTTACTTACTTAATCATTTTCCCACCTTTTAGATGGAAATAACATATTTGTACTCACCATATTTTAAGAGCTATAGTCATTTCACATATTTTACACATCTTTCTAAAAGTTTAAACGACGCACAAGTATAACGTGGTTATAACTAGCTTCAACTTGACCAGCTATAACAACAAAATGCAGCTTACACAATAATACATCATAAATAATGATCCCGTAAAGTAATATGAAATCCTGAAATGGACCAATATGCATAATGAATATACTTGTATTTTTAATGGTAAAGTTCTACTGATAAACCCGTACTTTCACTGAAATCAAAATGTTATTTGTAAAGTCTTCATACATTTGGATTTGTGCTATCAGTACTTTTACTTAGGTACAGGATCTGAACACTTATCCCAACACTTCCTCCTGCATATACATCACACAGCTGTTACTCTCATGCTTTCAACACTCAACATCAATGAAAGGAGCCAGCCTCCTGTCACTCTCCGCTCTGTCCTCAATATCTCCACAACTGCGAAGAACCTGTTGCTTCTTGAGGAAGCCCACACATAAAAGCAATAGCTCGACATGCAAAACCACTGATTTTACCTCACTGCAGAATCAACCTGCAATTACTTTTTGTCTGGGTCAGCTGAAAGTGTAATGGGAACCCCCCCCCCCCCCCTCTCTTCACCACTGCACAAACACCTTCACACAAGGACATACATACCGTACACAGATTCACATCTGGTCCGTCTTTGTTCCCATATTACAGTCGTGAAAGAGTAGGCATTCAGAGGACACACCAGTAACTCTTTTCTCCAAACAGGCATCTCAGTGCCGGCGCTGCTCTGTAATCATCAACACAATGACCGTGTGAGTTTACACAAAGTGCCATTCCGGTAAATGTTTACCGTCTGGTGAAACTGCCAGTTTGCTCCTGCGTCTCACACACTCATTTACATTGCAGATGACAATGCTCCTGTAGGCGTTTGCTTTTCAGTTAGAGGAACGAAGTTGTTATTATTATGAATTGGAGGAGAATTGGGTAACTATCTGTTGTATCTGAATCTGTTTCCACATTAATTGCCTGGAAAATTGTGAGAAAAAACAGACTTTCAATGGACCACTTTGCCCATTTCTGGCTTTTGAAAAGCACTCTAGTTTGAGTCCATTTATTTCAGGTCTATTGCTGTACTTTTGAAAAACCCTGTGCTTCCCAGGTTGAAATTCACAAGTTGGACTTTTACCTTAAATGCAGAGTATCCTCTATGCTGAACCTTTTGGCATTATTGACGTGTTTACAGCTGCCATGCCTCTCACAGAGCATATTCTCTCTATTTCATGTGATTTCACAGAAGTGATGAGTCTAATAAGGAACAAGTCTGCCACACTCCATCACACATCAGACAAAGCACTCAGCCCTGCAGGCAGTGTCAATCTGCAGCGGTTGTTGTGAGCTCTTGTGGCTTGTTGTAGGTGAACATTTGTTACAGTACTTTTACAGCTTTTTCTTGTTACTGTGAAATACGGACCAAAGATAAGGAAGAGAAGAGGAGAAGAGAGGAGAAGAGACGAGAAGAGAGGAGAGAAGTAAAGAGAAGAGGAGATGAGAAGAGAGGAGACGAGAGGAGAGGAGACAAGACGAGATAGGAGAATTAAAGAGAGGAGATGAGAAGAGAGAAGAAGTAAAGAGAAGAGAAGAGGAGACAAGAAGAGAGGAGACGAGAACAGAGGAGACAAGACGAGATAGGAGAATTAAAGAGAGGAGAAGAGAAGAAGTAAAGAGAAGATAAGAGGAGACGAGAAAAGAGGAGACGAGACGAGATAGGAGAAGTAAAGAGAAGAGAAGAGAGAAGAAGAGAAGAGGAGAAGAGAAGAGAACTAACACAGTTCGTACACAGTTGCAACTAATGCTCCATAAACGCTATTAGTTTCTTGGTGATTATTTGCTGCCTTACAGAATAACAAAATGATTTCAGCAGTGGGAGAAAAAGAAAAGAAACACTTCCATCCCTCTGAATTTGCACAAGGCAGATCAATCATTTAAATGCAGTCTTGATTTCCATCTAAATGATGAGGGAAAGAAAATATTATTTGTTAATAGGCTACTGCTCTCTGGTGGTGAAGAGTGGCAGCAGCATTCCAGGAATCTGCTCGAGTCAAGTGCTAAAGGTTATCAGATGTTGTCGACCTCAAGTCGCTTTGACAGTTAAATAAACCATGGGTTCAACATCACAACTGAAAAAGGCCTCTGCTAATGCTAGTGTTGTGTTACGGTGATACGAGAAGATCACGAGATAGCTGTTAACGTTTTTTTTTTGCTGGCTCAAGGCTGAGAGCTGTAAACAGAATCGGAGGAGTTACCACATTTTTCTGCATGTAAGTTATGAAGAAACATATAGCACGGAAGAAAATCAGAGACTTCAGACGGGGAAACAAAATCAATGTTCAATCTGCAAGCTAACTTCAGTGAGAGTTTACACATAATACGTAGGTAGAGAGAGAGAGAGACAGAGAGAGAGAGAGAGAGAGAGAGAGACACAGAGACAGAGAGAGAGAGAGAGACAGAGACAGAGAGAGAGAGACAGAGAGAGAGAGACAGAGGGACAGAGAGACAGAGAGACAGACAGACACAGAGACAGAGAGAGAGAGAGAGAGAGTCTCAGTGCATAAAAGAGTTTCAGCCTTCACAGCTGAACTCAGAATGAGGATTGCTTTGAAGGTTAGAACAGCCTTCTGTATGAGAGCCTTTGCTCTGTTTCAATGGGCTGTTCATTGTCCACTAACACCTGCTGAACACACACACGCACGCACACACACACGTGAGATTTCCGTTAAAGAAGGAAGACTTGTCAAGGAAGCTTTAATGATTTTGAGCTTATCAGTAGAGTTTCGCTGTGAGAAACAGACTCCCCCTTTTTGAAAGTTGTACTAGTGTTCATGTTCTGGGATGAAAGCGCACTTCAGTGTGAGAGAAGTGTAAGATGGGGAAGGGCTTCCAAAAAACGTTTAAATAGAAATGTCAGAAAGATACAATCAATAGAACGAGTTGTTTTCTTTATACTATACGGCTTAAAAGGTGCTCTAAAATATATTTTAATTTGATGTTGACAAATCCCACCTGTGTAAATCTAACCAGTCTACACTTACAAAGCAAAGCTGTGCCTCACCTACAGAAACAAAGCTATCCTACCACTATCCTACCTCCAACCACTAACTTCATGCTATGATAATGAAGGAAAAAAAACGAACGTTTTTAGCCATTTGCACTCCAAAAGTTGGCAGCCTCACAGGAGACAGATTTGAAAAATAATGGTGAAAATTGTAACCGCAGAGGCCGATATATTCTGACTTTTCAGTCTCTATGGAGATTGATACTGAATTATGTCTTTCATTAGACCCTCCCTACTGCCTAAAAACCCATTTCTTTCAAACCCCACACCTCCAGTTTGTAATGCAGACTGACTGTTAAAAATGTAAAATTTCGATTCCAAGCCGAGATAACCCTGATAACACCATCAGGTTTTCTTCTCAGACTTTAGAGCTCCCCCCAGAACCACATAAGACACAATACAACTGTTTTAAGAGGCTGAATAAAATTCTCTGCGAGTAAAAATAAACTTCGTGTGTAAAATTGGTGCGGTGCCACTGCCTTATACGGACCCAGTCGTGTATATTGATGATAGCCAAAAAAATGATCAAAGTTTTAAGAGAATAATTTGTAACATTTGCTACTTTGGGATAGAAACCATGGCTCCCACAAGAGGAACACAAATTTAATCCTTGGATAGGTTCCTGCAGACACAGAGTCCCAGAATACTTAAAGCTGTAGGTTACAGAAGATAGCATTTCAATTTGGATATGATTTCCTGAATCTGTCAGCTCAAGGCCACATAATGATACATGTTTCGAAGAGCTCTATGAAGCCTTATCTAAATAGTATTAGCCTACCATGTAGCCTATATTTTCCTATTAATTGTTGGTCGTATTTTATTCAACATCTGGCTACTTTAATCCGTTTATTCCATGGCTAATTGCGCACCAAATTTTATGGCAATCCACCAAATAGTGTCCACCTCATGGTTGCGCTATAGGAAAAGTCAGAGCACCACCAAAGTCAGTAGGATTCATCACCCGGGGACCATGAATGTCAAATCCATCCAGTAGTTGTTGAGATATTTCAGTCTGGACCAAAGTGGTGGGCTGACAGACTGACATTGCAATCCATAAAGCCACACGGCCAGCATGGCTTAAAACAGCAAAAGAAGACAGAGATAGAGAGTTGTGAAGCTCTACAGTCCCTGCACTCTGGGTGCTCACACACAGCATGCTGTCACTGAGGCAAAATGAGCTGCTGCTGGAAAAGTAGACTGGCTAACACTTTGCTCTCTCTGTTTTGACCAAGCTTCATGGGTAAAGCACAAACAAGCTAAACTCTGCCTGTGGCTGTTGTGTCCTTAGAATACACTCTCCAAGTGGTTTATTAATACTCCCACAAGCCCCTTAAACACATCGGTACAGAAAGTTGGTGCAGAGAGAGAAGCGATACAAAGAACGAGGGGATTATAAAAGATTAGCTCTAGGACTGCCTCAACAGATTTAGGAGACCACTTAACTCAAAAGAGAAAAACAGTTTAGTGAGGCAACTTTCTTAAAAGTTTCTCTTTTGCACTTGAAAAACAGTAGCGATGTTGTAAAATCCCCGATCCTATAAAACGCCATTTCATAAGTCAAGTCAATAAATTAGCAGTTTATTTGAATGTAAACTGAGCTATTGTGGTGGGGCATAATGACTCCACCTCTAACATGAATAATACAATAAGCCTATAGCAAGTTAGTTTAGAAAAATGTATACACAACATTGCCCGTACAACATGTCAATGCTGCTTATTGCTAAATAAATTCACAGGTTACATTAATGTGGAAAGGTTTGTGCTTTTGAATCCAGGCTTACTAAGGAGAATATTTTCTGAAGGTGAACCGTTTCATAACTGAAAGAAGGTATGCACACTTACAAAAAGTAGAAGGCTTTTCAGATGCGAAGGATTTATTCATTTCATATTTTAATTCTAAAAACTTGATTAAGCCAGACAGATAAATAGCGATGGCCAAGAAGGAGAGAGGTGGTGAGAGGCAGAAGGTATTTTCCATGATTCATCAAATAGCAGGTTGACGAGTCACCTTTTGGAGATGAAGGAGCCTAAATGGATCATTTTGCATCTGAACAGTGTGTGGGTTTTTTTTGTGTGATAAAAGTCGACTATTAAAAAACATTTTGATTGATATCAAAATTGACATCAGTCTCAAATTAATTCTTATTTGAAAAGGAAACCACTAACATCAAAGTCAAAATTGCGATTTATATCAAAGAATAGATTATTGCGTGCCTTTCATTTCAAAAGATCCACGGAAAAGGGGAAAATGCACAGCATCTGTACACAAATATGCACCAAAGAGAAAGATAAAATGCTGGATTTTGGTGTATTTTAATACTTGAAAACCAAGACATGCTCTAAAATGCTGCTCTGAAGCCACATTATCTCAATTCAGCTTGAAGGATATCAGAGGCTCGGATCTATGATAAAGAAAAATCTTCCTCTTGGCAGAGTGTTCCCCCTCATTTCTGAATTATAGAAAATTGCACCGTGTCTAAATATCCTGGGTGCCTAAATATCTATACTCCATCTAGATGAATTAGTTGACGTTCTGCAGAGGAAGAGATACAAGAACATGAATCAGACAACAGTATCTGCTCTTCCATGGGGTTTCCCTCCAGCTGCCATACTTATTTTAAGACAGAAGGGGGCAGAATTAGGTCACTCATATAATTAAATAATCGGAATAAGGAGCCTCAAATGGCTTTTGCACATTTATCAATTTCCTTGAGGCGTCATTCCACCTAGCTTTGTGCATGTGGATGATTTGGGTTCCAGCTTATTTGGGGCATGTGCACACACACACTTGAGTATACACATGTGCTGCATGTGTTTGAGTGACACACGTGTGAGAATTAAGTGAAAATGAGCAGGATGGGCTGTTTCCGTTCCCTGGTTCCCTATTTCTTTATCTGGCTGACTGACCTGTTGCTAAAGCGCTGGTTTTATCTGCTCTGCGTCAGTGGAAGACCAGCAGATCTCATTTTAGATTGGCTGCCTTTAAAAGGAGGCCGAAGAGCACGCGCAACATGTCATTCATAAAGCATTTTATAGCAAGTGGGTCTTGAATCCTATCTGTTCCCTGCACGCACGCACACTAAACAAGTTTTTCACAGTGCTCCAAAGACATAAAAACAGAAAATACACAGCACGATTGGCAATTATAATTACTACTCTCATCCCTGGGTCAGCATCGTGTTTCCTGTTTCTCTGCACGTCCGCCATGTTCACACTGAGAGACATAAAAACAACGGTGGGGACTTCAAACCATTCTCTGACTCAGATCATGAGCCGTGTATGGTCCAACGTTGATCGCAAGACAAATCAACCAACGTGACAAGTTTTCTCATTGCGAATTTGAATGAGGCCACAAATCGAGTGTTTCCCAGTGGTTTACACTGCAATAACAGAAGAGCGGTTCAAACTGAGTTGCTCAACAGCCGTAGTATGTTGTTTTCTTACCTTTATATGTGTCTGTCTGAATTCACACAGGTGCAAGGACACATCCGATCCTACCACCCACTCTGCCGCACTTTGAGGAGAAACTGGTGCCTGAATATGAACACAAATACTAAAGTCAAGTAAAAGTTTATTTGCAGAGCACATTTGAAAACCACCAAAGCGGACCAAAGTGCTGAACTGGCACAAAAGCAAACAACATTGAGAAAACGAGGAAAACATTAAATAGTGAAAGAATTGCAGAACAGGAGATGAAGTGTCAAACTTAACTCAATCCAAGGGCATTGAGAAGAGGTCCCCCCTCACTTTCTCTTCGCATCGCCTCCTCTCAACTGAAGGATTCTCACAGTTAAGCAAAACCATGATGTGAATTCAGCCTCCAGGATCTGTACCACAGCCATGCAAATGGACCGCGTGTTGTCATTTTGTCAGTCTGCAGGCTGCCTGAAAACATGTTTCCTGGAAGCCATGTTGGACATGCTGACGCCTGGAATGGTATTGCTGCTGATCAAAAGAAATTCTCCTCTTGTGCGAGTCCCAGTCAGGACCTCATCCAGGCGACATTGTGGGCCAGCTCTGTGAGCAGTTCATCCCGAACTCGGCTCAGGACAGACGGCTCAACCTGAAATGTGATTACAGAGCATCTTTCTACCTCGTTGCTCGTGAAAATTAAAAGTGCAGCATCCATTATGTTTTAGTGTGAAACTTTAATTTCATGCCTAAAAGAGCAGCGAATCAGAGGACGTGATGAAATGAGCTGATGCCTTACTTTTGAAATAATCCATGTTATCTTTTTTTCTTGTATTTAGTCAGTATGTAAAACATGTCAAATTTACTCTGGCCTTAAAACAACCATCTTTGTTTTTTTTTTTTTAAAGGAAAGAACAGATTTTTAGGATTGAAATTCTTATTTTAACCAGGTAAATATAAGGCTTGTAAATTCCTATTATTTTGCAAACAACTGCTATAATTAAGCTTTTTTTTTTTTTAGGCCAACACTGTAAAAAATTACATCTGATGCGTCCAGGGCTCTCTGTAGTCTTTTCCCATTTCAGAAGTAAATTCCTGGTGAATGTGCCAAGCAGTGACTTTGATTAAAACAAATGAGAAAATCCATTTGTGATGGCAGTCCGGCAACTCCCACCCCCATCCAAGTCTGCACCCTAATGGATGGTGATACAAAACGTGATTCTTTCTCTTGTGCATTACCGCACGAACGCTCCATTGTTCTCTTGCGTATTCCTCTTTAAAAGTATGCATTTTTTGTTTTCCCGGGAGGGAAGAGAACCAATTCAGAAACAAATGACTCAGATAAAACTGATTAATGTAAAGAGGATGATAAACTGCTTTCCATCCTTAATTAGTCCGAGAAACTACCGTCTTAGTCGTGATTTCCTTTTGTTTTGCTTGAGATCTGGAGACTTAATATGAAGGTATAGTTTCAATTCACTTGATATTTAAAATTGCCAGCAGATCCGGACAAAAGCAAAGACACAGGAGCAAAGACTGCAATCAAGCACGGAATTTATTTCCAACATGAAAAACAATATCTTTTGGTGTTGAGTGAACCTTACCTCAGTGATAGCTATTGTGACAAACTCTTTGAGCTCTACATTATAATCGAAGCTTTTTGGACGCCTGCCTCGTATTCTCACCATCTGCTCCTCTGTTCCCAATTAAGCTCGCAGTGCATATTAAATACTTCATATTACTCAATGTCATCTTTTTATATCCATTGTGAAAATATGGGGCATAATACATGGCGTGAAATACAGAGGGAGGCATTTGGCTTTGTACAAACTGATGTTAAAATGCAACCTGACAGAGGGCAGCAAAGATCCACGTGCCTGCACCGTACGACAGATGAACAATCACATGTCCTTACATTAGCTAATGTGGAAACATGTTCTTCTATTTTTAGAAGGAGCTGGTCCCCGACACAAGTTCACTACAGATCCACGATGTAAGTTTATTCATCTTGTGTTTGAGGAATACCTTTCTGACAATAGCCGGACATTAAAAAAAGAATATCTAATGCGAACAGACAATTTACCTGCATATCAACAGCCACTTAATGTAACGACACTGGTCCTTAAAAGTACATATACTGTATTTAAAAAAAAAGGTTCACCTCCCACATTATCATATTCACAATGTTGATGAAGACAAAAGTAAACATGGCAAAAAAAGGCATGTGTTGTAGTTAGTCGTACGGATTTATTGTCATTTACAAAGATACAAAAAGCTACAACTGTTGACTCAGTTGTTTAATCGTCGCTAAAATATTTCCCATGATGCAGCTGCTGTTTGTGTATATTAATTACTCAGTACTTTTACAAACTCTTGATGTCAATGTCAATCTTTTAATGCAACTACACTTACAGAAAGAAAATCCCGACTGAGAATGAAGAAGCAGGGAGCATGCAAGTGTGTGTGCATGTCATCATCGAGTTTAAATATATATACTGTATATTCTCATGTGAGTCACTGTCAGTTGTGGGCCAGGAAATAAATATGACACACGCTGAGGTGTTTCCTGCGTCTCAATTGTGTTATATGATTCTGCCGGGTGAGTCATTATGCCGTCAACGAGGAAAAGCAGCATCAGTCTCCTTGTCCTCCCACTCGGTCTCTGGGAATGATGCGAAGCTCTGAGCCGTGTTTAAGAAACACGTTCCCTGAAACACAGGACAGAGCACCACATATAGATCACAGTTTAGAATCTGTGCTCTTCAATGGATTTTACTGTCACTGAAGCCGACACGTTGCAAACCACACTTCAAATCACAAGCTGGGAGAGAAACGTTCACTTTTCTACTCTCGGAAATGATGGTTTGTCCAAAATAGTGATTCAAAATACTGACAACTTTTTGACTTGGTGAGTATAACTGTATCTGATTAGCTTGAACCTTAAATTGGAAGATAACATATAATGCAGTCTCTTAACTAAAATTCATAGATTCTTTAAGAAATGTGGGTAGATACACAGACATGAGGATTTAATGAAGAGGTTTCAAAACAAAGTCAGAGTGATGTCTAAACTGAAGGAGAAAATAAAGCCCCGACACCTATCATTTTCCGCCTATTTGACCGTCTATGGTAGCCAGTTTTTCAGAAGTCAGGTGGATTTCAGCGAGTCCACACAGCGTGGTTCATTTCAATAATGTATAACTCTGCATTATGGAAGCATTGATGGCAATTGCATTCATTAATTCATTAATTCAACCAGCAATCATGCTGAGATCATACATATACGTTTGACTTTTCCCCCAATATGCCACAGGAAATGTATGATATTGGTTTTCTAAAAGAAAAAAAAAAAAGAGATTGTAGAATTAAAATCAGATCAATTTCCACCCTTTCCTCAATCCTGTGAACAAGAGGCAGAGTGGCTGCAGTGGGTGAAAAAAGGCAACCGAGGTGTCTGAACTGAGGCTATTCTTGGCAGCACACAGCAAAATGTTGCTCAGATAAAAAGCTGTTGTGAATGCCCACCACTCTCTCCTCTCTCAACAGAAAAGACCCAATGTTGCCTTCGGTCAAAGCAGCCATTACCTTATCCTACTCTATCCACAAAACCCAGTCATCCATTACCCAGCTACACAATACGCATGAACCTCAGGGAAACGGCAAGGAGGCTGACACGGAGAAAAAGTGTGACTCACCGGGGGTTTGGTAATAATGTGGGAATCTAAAGTCAAGTGAATTCTGACTAAACAGCTTGGTAAATGTTGTTCGCCTCCAGTCAGAGGTCACTTTTCAAATTTAATTCAACAATAAATACTGCCTCTCGGGGCACTGCATGTATATTCATGAATCAGTAAACACCATTTCCATGCAAACAAGCATGAGGCCTGCTCCAACACAGAGATGTCACAATATTAGGATCAAGCATATTTAATTCTAATAGAAATGTGGCTAGATAAGTCAGCGCAACATGGCACTATTACATAACCTTTGGGTTAGGCACGGTTACTCTACAAAATAAAGATTTTCAGGACAGGATCATGCACCTGGACTCCCCTGCCCTTCTAAAAAAAAAAAGAAATCAATGTGTTCTTTTGGCAATTCAAGGCATAGAGAGAGAAGAGATGAGAGACTGGGCAACAGTTATGGGGCTGAGTCCAACTCAGGATGTCACAGTTACACAAGGTAAACCCTTTAGCAGGTTTTCACTGCTGCCTATGTCGGAGCCACTGCATATTACTGATCAGCAATATCTTGCTAAGCTGGTAAGGTAGGTGGCTACAGTTTTTAGCTTTTTCTTTAGAATATTCTGCATCTGTATTTATCATATATTTCTCTCCTTTAAAATCTGGCTTGTCAATTGTCTCCGTCTTATACATCCATTAATACCAATTTACTGTTACTCTAGGAAACCTGATTTGTATAACCCAGGATTATATTTGGTGGAACAGCTTGATGCCAGATTGATTTGTAACGTTACCTCAAGTAAGGCTTTTCATATTACCGTAAGCCTTTCATTTCTTTCCTTATTTGTGGAACAACCCACATACTGTAAGTCATTGCCTATGGGGGCTTTATCAAATGAATCTTAGACTATTACAATACAATACCACCAGCGTTAACAAAAGTGCATCACGAAATATGTTTCTGTCAAGTTCTGCTTTGATGAAAGCACATTGACAAGTGTGAAAGGGCTTAAAATACAGCCCTGAGGTTGATAATGCTTCCAAGTAGCTTAATATATTTGAATGGAAGGAAGAACAACCTCTTACCGTACCCTTTGTGGAGGTAAAAGAACCAAAATGTTGTTGGTTTTTTTTTTTTTAATCTGTGAAAAAAAGATTATCTGAGGCTTCGAAAACAACAACTCACCTGCTGTCTGGGCAGGGTTGATTCCTATTCCATCTGCAATGCAACCATGAAAGACACAAATATAAACCGAAAAGATTGGCAGGCAAATGACATGAGCACAGAAATAAAAAAAATAAAAAAAGGATAATTTACAATATTGCCAGTATATCTATAATGATGTTGCACTTGGCAATACAAAACTATAATAAATGAGAGTGCCTCAGCAGCAGGCAATTCCATCAGGAATAATAACAGACCGGCCATTAACTCTGCACTGATAAAACTAAAGCTCGTATTTAACATGGCAGACATATCTCAACCATTCTAAACACAAACATCTCATCTCAGTCTTATTTGGCAACAGTCATGCGTCCAGTTGTTTTCCCACAGCCCCCTAAACGTCTTCTTTCTATGACAAAATACATCAGGCATACGTGTCCTAAATGTATCTTTCTCAATTGCCTTGGACTGTCAGTACAGAACAGAGATAAACAGAAACATAATGAGTTTTTATGTGGCGCCGCACAGTTTAATTGTTGGGAAACAATTTTTTTTTTTTCCGACAGCCTCAAACACCTTTTACTGTAATTTGTTCTGCTGATTACTAGTGGGAGGATGAATCTACCTGAATAGGTTTACATTTCACTGGCTCGGGTTATTATACACATGCATCTGTTGTTAGGTAGTTGATGGAAACTCTTTCCATTATTTTGACAGCCAGAGTTCAAACTGCTTGAAAGTTGTTTAAGTTTAGCCTCAACACTTATGTTGCAAGTGAAATAATCGAGTCAAATAATCATTTTTCAACTGAATGATGTAGTAATACTAGTAGCAGTATATCAAGTAAGATGGAAGCTTTGAATTGCAATATCTTACATCTTTAATAACCATTTCTGCTTTATGTAGGCTCTAATTAGCTAGCTTACTTGTATACAAACATACGAAAGTGTAAGTTATAGGCCGATGTGTGTTAGTGGGGTTCTGGGGGCTGATATCTTGCAATCCCTGCTGGTAGCAAACGCATATTATAATATATAATATATATATATATATATATAATAAAAGGTCACAGATTACTTAATACAGCTTCAACAGAATCTCTGTGGATTGATGGTCAACATTGCTGCTCCCTCAGAGTTTGAATTGACAGAAACACAGCTATGTTCTCCTTTGAAACCTCAGGACTCCTATGAGAACATCAATACATTAGCCAAGTGTTCTACATGGTGCTCATTAGTGTTACGGAGAATACTTCCTATCCTCTCTTTGTCTCTGTATAAAAAAGGAACCTTTGGTTTGACAATGTCCTGTAATTCAAAGACATTTTTGGTTTATTTCTCAAATATCAATTTCAAAAAGAGGTGAATAGTGAGGCAACAATGATTTTTCTCCTGGCTGAATATATCTTAGAAATGTAAAGACAGTAACTCCTATTGACTTTCAGTTGTAATGTAGTACAACCATGCCAAACAGGAAGATGGCAATGTTTTCACTGATCATTATAATACATCATTATGTTATCTGACAGCATTTCATTCAGCAGCATCCCACTGCAGTGCAAAGATTGATTTTCTCCCTAAAATCCTCCCAGCTGTTGAAACTCAGCTGACTTCCTCTGTCAAAACACAAGATTTCTAAAGAATGACTGTAATACCTGTCAAACTGCTGAACATGTCACTTTTGCTAAAGAGAGAAGAAAAAAAAAAATATTAGTTGAAAGACTTTCGCCTGAAACTCACCATTTGTTATTATTGCACTGGTTGCTGATGGCACTTTGAACTGGAAGATAAAACGAAGCAGAGAAACATCCCCATTAGTGAGTTTCACATCCTTGACATTTCAGAACATTTTCGCAGCACTAAAATACTTTGGTTAAATAACCAGGGACATGTTGCAACCCAATTCCACTTGGCCTGAAGACATAGTGTGAATAAATCATCAAAAAGAAAAGCTTCATCCACCGAGTCAGCGCACTGAGATTCACTGACTTTGTTGGGGGACAGCTTCAAAATCGGAGCTGCAGTTACGACGTCTTCAGAAACAAAACTGGTGATACAAGCAGAAAGAAAGTGCTGTGTCGTGCGTTTTGTTGTCTTTTGTCTACCAACTAACTTTTACAGTTGACAGACACACGTGTGTGTTTGTGTGCGTGTGTGTGCGCACATATTCAGCCGTGCACCAACACACACACACACAGACAAACACTCATACAAACAGTTAGGAGAGCGCCTGAGGGAAAATATATCCACGCTTGAATTTCTGGAAGAAAATCACTCAGCATGGTCACAATACATGTCCTACTTCAGTGTTGGACCGCGGAGGATGTGGGCTGGTGAGATTTGCAGTGAAAGGATAGAGGGGGCAGGCTGTCACCGAGCAAGATGGGGTTAGCTGAATGCTGCTCGCCAAACTGCTGCCAGGTAGCGCACGCAGTTCGCATGAAATACAATTTAGGTTAGGAACGAATCGGTTTTGAGCTTTGTTTCATGTAACAGAAAAAAATTGGTGAGTAAGATAGAGTTTACATCACCCACTGTTGGGTAGTTTTTAAATAAAATCCATTTTTAGTTATCGTCTGTCTTTGAGGAATAGTTTTTTTTAATAATTTCTAAGTGTTTCTTGTGCTTTCTCCGCCTCTCTCTCTCTCCAACACATCCACCACTGTTATATTGCTCCCTGACAGTAAGGCTTAAAATACACCCCTGCTAATAACCACAGGTAAATATTGCAGCTGGCTAATTAAATAACACTTTATTTTACAAAGCACTTTGTAAGCTTTTGACAAAACAACAGTATTCCCAAACTGATTCTGTTTAAAACAGTCTATTTTGTAATCGGAGAAAATAAACTCCCTATGGTATCAACACATTGTAAAAGCAGCGCAGCAGCTCCGGTCCTCAGCACGGCTTCAGACACAGTACTGGCTTCGGTCACGGTTAGGAGTGTAAGGAGTGTGTGACACGTGTACATACATATATATATATACATATATATATTTTTTGTTTTACCTTATCGTCACATTTTTTTTTCTTGCCTTTTCCTTCACACCTTTTAAGTTGACGTTGAGTCTTGTTGTGAATGTATGTCAATGTTAATGCGTTTTGCGTTTCTATAAATCTGCAATGAATAATAAATAAGTGGTCTCTGGGGGACAAACTGAGTAATTATGGAACAGTTTATAAATTGTATATTTACACATATACCATATCTCCACATGCATCTACAGGACGTTAAGGCAAAATGCACCTCGTGAAGTGCAGACCGACATGAACACTCCCCGTAGTTGAAAACATATTTATAGTACAGCAGAAACTTCAAGCTTACCTCCTCAGCAGCAAACTTCAAAACCGCTGTGAATGGTGTGCTGTCTGGGACATTCAATCTGTAACAAAACAATGCATTGAACAGGATTAAAAAAAATGAAAAACATTATAAATTCATCCTTTACTTTATCCGCAATGTTTATCATCTTTTTTAAGGCATGAATTTCACACGATTAAATATAATCTCTCAACCTATTGGCCTGAGCTTCTTTAACGTTGTAGAGCAAGTCAATTACACCTTAACAGCTCCATAAGTGCAATTCTGTGGCTTCCACGGAGAAGAGGAAAACATAAGGAACATTTTCTAAACAGGACTAAATTGAGTGTAACATTACTCCTGTCACAATCATTTCTGTCAGAAGATACAAGACCATTTATGGCATAAATAGTTACACACTTTCAGTTGGATGCTTCTGCAAATTAATCATGCAGTGCAGCCCAAAGGGGTATACAAACTAACAAAATAAATAGTTTTTAAATCACAAGGTTTAAGATGCAATAGCCAAGTAAGGTGATAGAGAAGGAGCTGAGGTGGCGGAGGGCAACATTAATTGACAGTCAGTACAGCAGCAAATAGGCGAGAGAGGAGCAAAGCATAAGCCGCAGTTTGAACATAATGAATGAGAGGGAAAGCTTGTCACATTAAAGAGCACCACGCTGCCTTAACTGAGAGTGAGTGCTAACTTCTTTGAATGCGACTGTTGATAATAAAAAAATTATCTGAAATGGACTGATGGTGCGCTCAAGTTCAGTCCTCTGCCAGAATTAATACGATGCCTCATATACTATTATCATCATCCCTTTATTCATGTTAAGACTTTAAAAGCTGCAGCGGGACCTTGTCTGACCTCATTAGAGAATCAACTCCCTGTCAACACTTTAGGGCTAGAATAGTCTGCATGTCCTCAGTATTTGGCAGCTACTTATTTTCAAGCACAAAAGCCAAAATTCAGCATGAAGCTCTGTTGGGAAATATTTAAGAAAAGCTAAACCAGTTGACATTTTGTGCCTGATTTTCATCTCTCGTCAATATCTGTTTGACCTAAAGCTGATATGTATTATATAAAGGAATATTACATTTCACAACTGTACAACCACCATGTAAAATGTACTTAGAGCAATACGCAATACTGTGTTAAACACAATGCAGAATAACTAGTTTTTTTATGTGAGCCTATTGCTGTCATTTAGCATCCTGCTGTTTGGTAACGTCAAGAGAGGTTTGGTTCTTTTCAACAAAAAAATCATACCCCTCTAAAGTAAAATAGTGGCTATAGCTGTACACACACACACACACACACACACACACACACACACACACACACACA
>CALSBV010011010.1:1643074-1667273 GCA_943590825.1 Bovichtus diacanthus
ACACACACACACACACACACACACACACACACACACACACACACACACACACACACACACACACACACACACACACACACACAGTAAGCCACCTATAACAACTTATCTATAAAAATCTACATTTGGAATTAGTTCATTCCCACAATCATCCTCCACCAAAATACACAATGGAAAATAGTAACGAGAGTAAAGACAGTTAACTGCACAAAAACGTTGGCACTTAATAGGAGCTCCACTTCCTAGGATCCTATACACACTGCCCTAACTAGCAGTACATTGTAGTGAATCAAATATTTTATTATATGCACTTCAAAGTACCGTAAAAAGACTTAATCTGGAGTGGCAGGATAATCAATGCTTTTCATTTATTTTACAGTAACTGCATACATTCCACATCTATTTAAAAATGTTTTGTGGTAGATGTGCAGAGTTCGACTCTTAAAAAGGCAGTTTTTAAATTAATCTACTGAATGGAAAGCTTTTCTATGCTCACCTTAAATCTGAGTTCAAGACATGTACGTATGAACGAGACTTTGTGACGGCACACATAGTTTGGAAGCATTACATACATGTAATGTGGAAATCTAAAGCCTCTATTAGACACACAGACACAGACACACACACACACACAGACAGACAGACAGACAGACACAAATAATTAACTTTCCAGTGAATAAGGAGACATTTGAGGAAGACGGAGTAGACGCACATTTTTAGAATTGTTTTTTCATTTTTTTCTGTGGAAAAGCCCTATCCAATAGAAATTACTTTTCCAAGCATTTTTATAAGTCGTAAAACATGCCTTGAGTGCTTGAGTCTGACAACACACAGCAGACATGGCATCATAGGTCCTATAATGGATGTATGAATCAGAAATCCTGTATTAGTCCCACAGCAGGGAAAAGGATGACCCTCCACTAATTATATAGCTGTCCATGTTTTTTTTTCACCACCAGTCTGATGCTGCTACATTAATGTCAAAGCCATAACTTGTTACCAGTATAAATGCACTGCTCAGACATGCTGTCTGCATGTAACATAACTTGCACACAAGGTCCACTGAACATTTAGCCTGTTGTTATTTCTGTTGCTGCTCCTGCTGTTTCTTCCCCCACAAAACTCAGGTTTGTCACAGAAAAATGAGCTCAGCAACAAAGTTACATTATGTGTATTAATAAAGCCCTGTAAGTCCAGATGGTATGGAGTCAGGTCCATTTCATTCAGAATAGAACTCTCAAAATGCTGTAATTCTGGCAAAACTTTACATAACATGTCTAAAACGGAAACTAACGGACCTGTTTTCTGGTGAACCTCTTTATTCAGTATCAGCATGTGAATCACAGCTTTACACTAACAGATGTTGATCCAGTGAGCACGTTCTCTGTGGCTCGAGTTAAAACACCGCCACACGTTTACACAACAGCATCAAATACCAGAATATGCAGTAGCGGTAGACTAAAATGTGAAATGAATAGTTAAAAAAAAGTGAAACGTAGCTGAATGTAACGTTAAAGCTGTGACTGCTGAGCTGTCAGTGTACTCACACTTTGTATGGCAGCCGGGGGTCCGACGTCAGGGTGATTTTAAACGTTACTTTCGACCTAATGAAGAGGACCAAAAAGGGCGTTATTACCACCGTGATGCGCGCTAATTACAATGAAATGTATTCGGGGAAACATTACACAGAAAAGGGCAGAAACTTACATCTTTTGGGCGAGGTGACTCGGTTTGCGATCTGTTTATACACACCCGGAAGTCCGAAGGACCCATATTTACACGTCATCCATCTAGCTCTATTTGTGACACATATCTGTGTATGTTTAGTCTTTTCTGGAGTATCTCAGTATTTTATCAAAATGTTACATTTTTGCACTTAAAATCCGCGTGATATAATAAAAAATAAAGGTATCTTTTGTGCTATTAACTGTCAGGCATTCATACCAAACGACTAACGTTTGCCGTAAACGACGAAAGAAAGCGCACACATCCAGGAGGCGCACTGACATTTTCCTGGGCGCGTGTTGTAATGGAGATGGAGATGACACTCTTATATCTCAGGTAAACTTAGAGTAAGCTTTTTATCTTTTCCTAAAGGAAGATATTCTTTAATGCTTAACATGGTGTGCTTTCCTACAAACTACATTTACAGTTAACACTATCTTGAGAGGCAGGCAGTGTCTGCCTCTCAAGATAGAGATGAATCTGATGTGCTCATTGTCAGATGAATCTGTCATATGTTGTTTTATCTCAGACAAAATTATGCAGTGGCTGCATGCTAATGTAACATATTGACTCAAATAGTTTGTCACAATTATTTATTAATTTAATTTAATTCATTTGTTTCACAGCTTTTAAAATGAAATAGTTTTCTTGCAGGTTTGGTTTTCTAAGAATATACAGTGTTTGTGTATGCACTGTGGTATGGCAGCCAAATGTCATTCCTGGATGTCGTACCCTGCAGATAGCACACGAATGCACCATGACGTTTAAAGTGCTTTCAACTGCATGACAATAATAGAACTTTGACAAAACTTTACAAAAGCATCCATCATGTTTAGGTAACTGTGTTGGTGAGGTACAGTATACAGGATTTGCAGAACATGAGTTTAAGCACTTTTACAATTAGTTCATACAAAATGAATGCAGCAGAATGCAACACTACATAATAATTGCAGCTGAAAAACTAAACCTGGTTAATGCTAAACTAAACGAAGGGAGCGTGCCAAATTATTTAATGATGAATGGATTGTTGGGACACAGTGGCAGCATTTCAGCATTTCGCCATCTTAACTGTAATTTTCCGAGGCACTATTTTCGTCAAAGTAGGACTATAAAGGTCAATACAAACAGAAAGCACGAACCAGACTTGTTCAGTTATATTCTGACTTTGTATGATTACACATCTAAATTGTGTGATAAACCTTGTGAATTTACAGGAAGTTCAGAAGAGAGTGTATATAATCCAGAAGTAGCTGTACACATATCTCACCAAATCTGAATGTGCTGGTCTAATCAGATTGTAAATATCTATGGTTATGGTATTGTTGAATCATATAATCAAAAAGTCTCATCAGCTATAATCTGATTAATTAGGCCTACAATGGCAAATATGTGTATGATGTCTAATTTTTCTGCTCTGACTCATATACTGTGTTTTACAGGAATATGTATTTAATAAAACACATATATGATCTATTTTATATATTGTTGAACTATTTGTTTAAAGGAGAGGATGAAAAGAAAGCCACTATGAGTAAAGTTTCACACATAGGTCACATGAAGACAACTGAGCCGGCTCCATTCGCTGAAGAACACCAGGAAATGCAGTTAAAACCTCTGAAAGTTGGTAAGTGGGCCTTTTAGCTGAAATTATTATGATATTTGCAAATGACACCTACAAAAAAATATGACAAATCCCACATGCATATTTTAATGTATATTACAAGCTCATGTTTTAGAGATATTGCCCATGTGGGTTAAACTCTTGGTGCTGTGCCATCAAGAGAAAGAGAGGGAGAGAGACGGAGAGGATGATACAGTGTAGGCAGTGAAATGACAACCGGCAAAGAGAATGGGAGCAGACTTATTATCATGACTCACATTTACAGCGCAGACACTCAGGCACACACCTCAGGGATTTTAGTGGTGGGTCTTCCCCAGAAGAAAAGTACAAATGCAGAGGAAGATGTGGTAAGGCTCGGCAAAAAAAACAGAGAAAGACAACCTTTCATGGTAGGATATAAAAGAAGCACTGTCGAGGGCTGTGGCACATGTAAGCTAATGAGAAAATATCGAATCTCGTTTTTACGTGAATTATATCTCATGAATAATCTATGAGCGCCTTGAATACATCAACAGCAGACAAGCATTTTCTTTATTTTACTTTTTACAATTGGGATGAACATAGTGACTTAATTCAGCATATTCAGGACACAGTAGAACATTTAAATAAAATAGTCACATTGAAGTGTCTTGCCTGATCATATTCTCCTTGATCATAAAGAGAATCACATAATCAGAAAGAGATTTCATACAGATTTTCAGACTGTCTGAATCCATCATTGTGAAAAAGAAACTTTTGCTTTGAAGCAGAACAGCTAGTCAAACAAATTATAAATCATCCTGATGGAGGAGACATGAGAGTGCATTCAAAATGCAAAATACAATGACTGCATACAGTGCATTATGCAACCTCCACTGAAATTGCTTATTAACATACCAAAAGCAGGTCCCATAAATAGAGAGAGAAAAATTACAATTACTTGCTGAAGTATAACTAGTCATACTAATACTACTGCTTATGAATGAGAGCATGTGCACACACGCACACACAAACAAGCATGCACATATAGGTGTACAGTGCATGCATAATACATGTGATTGTGTGTCTTTCTACTGGCCAAAAAGGTCACTGATGCACAGTCTGTATTATTTCACACTGGATCAACAGAAATACTGACATAATCGAATAGTCTCACCCACGGGGAAAGGGCACGGGCGTCATTGTGACCCAGTAAGAAAAAACAAAACATTGTTCCTAAGTAGTGCAGTGTGTAAATGATATTTAGTGTTTACAGCCACTGTTGGAGAACTCTTTGACTTACAAACACAGATCATTCTCTATTTATATGTAGGACATTCTGTTGCTACAAATACCCTTCAACACCCCCTCACTAATCCTTTTGAGTTTCAAGTCGTCAGATTTCTGTGTGCAGCTTTTGATTCAGCGGTTTTATCTACCTCTGTTTTGTATTTCTACTGGCCCGCATGGCTCGTGTAGATAACTTTAAAAGCCGTGTAGTTGAACTGAGATATCAATGATATATCAATACTTATCATACAATGTAGACATCTGAATAGCCAAAACTGTCCTTTCATTCATTTCCTGACCTCCCTTTTCTCCACACCGACGACAGCCCGCTTGATAGCTGCATATTACCGGCTTCATTTATAATAGACATTGGGATCCTCGATTTTCCCTCAGTTACAGACCCTGCAAAGTCTGCAGCTCCAGACAGAGAGCTAGTTCATAATTAATGCCTCGATAAAGAGAATCTTTGCTCCGTTTTATTTTTAGTAAAGACTGGATTTAAAGCCCGGGCTTAGCTTATCAAACTGTACCTCCAACACTGGAGCAAAGGGTCATCAGGAAATCAGAATAAATCAGTGTCCCTATTAGAATTACTGTGCGTGTGCGTGCACGTGTTTAAAAATGTGACTTAAATATGCTTACTATTACTGAAGACATGGCTCCAGTCTATACAGATCCAGTGCAGTATATACAGTATATTATTAATACATCTGAAACTATACCTGATCCTCCTCTCTGTTCTTCATGCTGACTTGGGCTTTGTGGTTCAACTGACAAGTTTTTATAGTGATAAACATTTTACAGTACAACTGAGAAATTTGAGCACGTATTGTTATGCTGTAGTCTTATAGTCTTACACAACCTCATCGAATACCGATTATCTTCTCACAGTTGTCATAATGTCAGTGTTACTTTTTTTTCCACATGCAGTTTGCGTTTGTATCCTGTTGATTTAAGACCAAACAAAATCGAATCCCCTAAAGGTAAGAACGGAAGGAGTGTAGCTCTTGACAATGTGGGAGCAATTAACAGTTCACCGTTTTGGTTCAGACTGCAGGGCCTCCGTATCACTATCAGAATTCCTTCATAAGTATAGGCACAAGTCAAGCGCTATCCTCTTCTTTTGTGTGCCGTAAATTGAGCCTTCATTTACAGAGAGAACGCAACCCGGTGGCAGACTGAATTGCATTGTAAAGCGAGGCTTGCAGGCACCCAATTTAAACGCAGATGGTGTCATTATTCCTTAGCCATTACTCTGTGCGATCAACATTTACTTCATAATGACACGTTAAAGCAAATAAGTTGTCTATTGCCACTTTAAATAAGTATGAGTAACGTTTGTGACATCCCTTTTGGTTTCTCACGGGAAATGAACTCCAGTCACCTGAGTTAAAGTCCTGTATTCGTATGACCCATCGTCCATACTAAACAGATAACCTTACCAAAGTGTCGGTCCTTAATTTATTATCAAACGTGACGATGAATAATCATCCGTGAAAACTTTTTGCGAAGAGACCTCAGGAGACAAAAGCCGTGTCACTCTTATAACGTTTATTTACTTTACATAATCCCCAGTATATTGAGTTGTTATTAAATTTGGGGCTGTGTTAACACGGAGAAGGCCTGATACACAAAGTACCAAAGCAGCTTTTGCAAAGACACATGACATGCTGCTTGTATACAGTGACTAAGTCCCAGAAGTACCACACTGTTCCACCGTCTCTACCTGCTATAAATATTGCTGATAGTTCTTTTTAAACTTCCTGTTGTTAATGCATTCCCTAGTTGCTCTTCGGGAGTCGAGTTATCATCCTGGTGGCACACGGAGCCCAAGAAAAATTAATCACAGCGGCAAGTGAGAGGCTAAATGTATATACATCATTAAAATACACACGCGCAATGACCAAAATCTAATGATGCCTGACAGAATAATTTAGTTAGGTTCATGCTCTGTGGTTTTAGGAAATGAAAAGCAACTGGGGGAAAAAAAGTAGTTTTCATTATTTTTTACATTACTGATGTGCTGTATTCCCTGCAAAGGCTGACAGTTCTTCTCTGTGAAAAAGTTCTATCTCATCTATCGGCGACTTCTCACGCACAGTGCATATTTATAATCTGCACTATAATAGCACATCACATCTACTGACAAGACTGCTGCTCAGGTAGCAGGCGAGTAAAAGGGTTGTCAATGTGATACCAAGATACAAGCACATTAAAGGGCAGCAGCCAAGACCTGACAAGCATCCATTTTAATTAAATGCATCCTTCAGAATGGATCGGATGTTGCTAGGAAGATCTCCAGACCGGTTTGGAAAAAGATGCATGAAGAAGATTGATGCAAAACAATGTGCTTATGCAGCGTAAACTGAAGATAAGTGTTAGGAGAGAAGACAGGAAAGACAAGAAAACAGAAGGCAGCAGTCAGGCATGAAGAGGTGTGTGTGTGTGTGTGTGTGTGTGTGTGTGTGTGTGAGACGATTGGACAGATAATTAGCAGCAGGCTCTATTTCAGCCTCATCACAGTTTTTACGCAATATGAAAAGAAGGTGATTTTTGCGTGTTTAGTATGATGACACTGTAAAGTATGACCGTGTGACATTTCTGCTCATAGAATAACATTGTATGACAATTGTATAGAAATGTTCTCAATCTGATAACACACAAACATTGCGTGCTTATAGTGTACAAGAAATGATTCTCATATAGAAAGTGTTGCTTGTTTTCCACTTGCTTTATCCCGCCCCGCCATTGCCTTCCCACCTCCTCTCCTCCTTATCTCCCCCTTTTTGTCATGTGTCTTTTTAAAAGTTTCGTCACTGATGCGCTGCCACGGCTTTCCAGATTTAGCACCAGTCTCCTCTCCTGTCTCCGTTCATCTCCGCAATACTGCATCCAATTTGTCATTTACCGTCTTTCTGTCACCTTCGTCCTCCCTCAAAGATTGGAATATTTTTGTGCTGCTGACAATTAAAGCAGCCTCCCATCGCAGTCCAGCTTAATAGCATTAGGGTGGCTTTACCCAAGGTTTCCTCTTCCCTCAAATTCTCCAAAGGTTAACCAAAAACACCAACAATTACAGAATCAATAGAAATAAGACCATTAAATGTGACGGATAGCTCTCAGAGGTTTCGAGAAGCAGTGGCAACTCAAACATTGATTATTGTCATTACCAACCTTTGAAACTATAAACTCCTCCAGTACTAGACGTGTGTGCATACGTGTGTGCATACGTGTGAGCAGTGAATCTATTAGTGTCTCAGCTGCCTACACTACAGAAGATGAGGCCTAAAACACTAATAAGAGCGCTTATGATTACGGCTCAATCCTCTTCTTCTGCCATCACTCGCACACTTCCAGACATAGCCAGCTATATTTAGATGAAGAAAATCAGTGTTTCTGCCAATAAACAGTGCCACGATCAGTCTGGGAGGTGCATGATTGGCATCTCTAAATGGGTAAAAGATATTTTAAAGCCAAAGCTGTAAAATATTTCAGTTTATTCTGCACCTTGTCCTGTAAGCCTAAGGTGCAGAATTCTGCCTACGCAGACAATCATTCAGCATGTTAAATGAAGAAAGTCAATGATGACCTGATTAATTAGATTAATTTGAGTCATTCTGAAATCAATTCTAACCTGCTTAGTGGGTTTCATTTTTTATGCTGCAAGGAGCCTTTTTCTCTCCAAGTTTAGTGTTTAAAACAGCTTTGTCTAATCAGTGAAAGCTAATTTCTTCATGGGCAAAGTCATGAAAGTAACTTTAATTACACAACTGACTTTAGAAGTTAAAGAAAAGGGCAGTCTCCTCTGCAGAATGTCTGTGGCATTACGGCTTCCCTCCCTCTCCCAGGACATTCCAGTCATTCACACAGTGATTTTATTGAAGCATTTTCTTGATGGATGGAGCATTACCGTGCATTACTGCTGGGAAAAAATATGTGAAAGTTTGAGTCCAGCTACAAAAAGCTGGCAATCTGCAACAAAGAAAACCCCTAAAACAAACTAACAAGCTAACAAATACAGTAAATTCTAAGTATGTATAATTAATCTGAGATAGGATTTACATGCCTAAGACATTGGGACCATTTAAACTCTTTGGTGTTTGGCTACTTCAAGAAAACAGATTGTTTTGTTTACCAAGACAACATTGTCAGTCGAACACATGGATGCAATACGTGTATAAAACTGTGTCATGGTGACAAAGTCAGATTTAAAGAGAGGAACAAAATATTTGTGAAATTTATCTTTTATCGGCTCATGTTTCTGCATATAATCATCCCTACAGAGACATTATGTACGCTGTGTTCTCATTGTCAGATGGATGCTCAGTCCAGTTTTTGTGGTAATGGTCTGGTGACTACATATTATGGCTAAGTAGCTGTGTTCCCTGATCTGTCTGGCACTAGCATCTCTTCATCCTCTGCCATATAAACACTAGCCAGTCATTGCAGATGGCCAGCGTCCTGTCTCACACACTCCAAATATCTCTCACACTCAATCACGCTCACCACCATATAGGCACATGCTTTTCTACCACTCATGGAAGTCATTCTGTTCCGTCGACCGCCTGTTACTCTTGGTTGCAACCTTATTACATGGCCATCGCGCGTGGATCCACATAGAAATGTAATGCTGAATGTTTATGCAATGCGTGCAGCCTACTGTCTATTATATATTTGTTTTGCTGTATATTATTTCGCATTGTCCTGTCTTTCAATTTGGCATCATGTGATGCCATGTGTTGAGCAATATGTTTCTGCACAAATGCAACCACGGCAATTTACTGCACGTTTATCATATTTGACATATTAAGTTACATAATACGGTTCTTGTAGGACAACATACACCAGATGGTTAGAGTGGGGGAGACTTGTCAGAGCCTGTCGTCGAACGTAATACTTTACAGATAACATGATTTTCAGGTGAGGAAAGCTTGCATTGGAGCCCTGTCGGATGTAGTTTAATACTGTAGATAGATGCAGCCCAGGGAGGCGACGGGGGGACGGGCGGGCTCATCTTTATGCCGTATTTGCTTTATTGTAAATTCAGCCTTGCGACTGAAAGCTCAAGTGTTGCTGTGGTGAATTTTGATTGAACAGGCTCAATTAGAGACATGTGAAAGCAGGCCTCCTCTCTTTCAGCTCATATAGAGGATGAAACGGAGATGAAAGGGAGGGTCAAGCAGGCAGCACAGTAGTGCAAAGCGCACATCAAAACATAGTGATGCTGATGGTTAGTAAAAATGTCACCAAGCACCTGAAGTCCGTCAGACTATAAACTGGTTCAGTGGCTGCACCTCACATTTGGACAGCATTAAAACCAGTTTACATTTATAGCACATAGTGAGTGCAATAGCAGATCTGTAGAAAAGGTTATGAGGAACACTTTGAGATAGCACAGGATAATGTCACAGGATAAAACACTTGAGAACGAGGTGAACAATAAGACGTACGATGCCTCAGTGGTTATAAAGGAGTGAGTAAAGAACATATCAGCTGTTGGCTTTTTAGCTGTTCATTTATTAGAAGTCACTTCCTGATTTGTTCCTTACTCGATATATGTAAATTATTCAGGACGTTGGGTCCCTTTTTTTATTGTAAAGTGCAACCCAGGATTTCATGGTCAAAAGGAGCAGAGAAGAAGGATTCGGGAGCCGCAGATGTGATTCAGTGGAAGAGAAGGATGTTGCATCAAGATGAGTTTCTCTGCGTACAACCGAAGATAAAGGTCATCCTCGCTGTCCTGACAGTGGTACAGTAGGACCAACGCATTGATGTAATCGGTGTGGACATTTTCAGCTGTCTTGTATACCATTGGAGCAAGGATTTCAAGTTTAACATCACATAATATAGAAGATCCCTGCTTTGAATGTTCAGTGTAGTTCCATGCAACCTGAAGAGGATGAGATATGTGTATGTTTTTTAATGAGACACTGGAAACATGTCTCTACATTAGCTACTTGCTCCATTTTAAGTGCATTTCCACAGATAGCAGTTAGATTAATTACAACTGTCGTTCATTTTATTCACAAACCATATAAATACTTACTAAAGAAGGGTTCAAGTCGAAATGTATATATATATATGACAAAACAATATTTCCCAATACTGATCTTCCACACCACACTTCCTTCTTAATTAAACAGACATTCTTCTTCTTCAGCTTGTCTGCGTAATTGCGATAAGCAAACCGCTTTAACTTCAATCCGTTTTCATGCTTTGCGCTTGTTTTGTTCATACTGAGGTGTGATCTAATGCAGGAAGAGAATGATAAGATACCTGTGCTGAACCGTAACCACATTAGACAAGAGGGAGCGATGGTGAGAGAATGAAAAGCAGCTATGTCTGTGAAGCGGGTGGAGATCACCCTGCTGTTTTTCGACACCATGGTGGGAGCACAGAGTGTACCCTGAGCCTCCTTCAGCAATCACAGGCTTAATGGATGACTGGCCTGGAAAACTGCAGGCACTATACTGAAGTGATGGAGGTCTGACTCAGGATGTGCTCGTTTCACACACACTGGCACACACTTGCACACTTGTGCAGACATACACACGGAGGTGTAGTGGGCTTTCCAACCACTTTGGTCCCCACAGGACAACGTGATCTTTTTAGAGACAATTGGGCGTTCGTTTTGCACAGCACATGGTGGGTGGCAGCAGTTTGTGCTGCCAAAATGGCATTTTGGCTAGACGCACGCACATTTTTGTTGACAGTCTTGACAGTCTACCATTTGTGCTTGTGCTCGTTCCACATGTCATTTTCATGGCTTTAGCATGTAACGCATGTCTTACCAGATCGCGTCAAACCAACAGAATTTTTTTTTGCAGACTTAGATCTATGCCGAAACAGTGCAAAGTCAGCAGTTTGGACTCATTGATGCTTTCAGCACCTTAGCAAAGTTTAAGTGGTGCGTTGGTTGGTCATCCTGCAATACCAGCTCCTGATGTTGATGATACTGTATGTTAGCCAATTTAAATTGGACAGAAACATAACTTCTAAATTATAAAAATAATCTCATTCTGATTAGGTGTGGCTGTATGAATAAATGTCAAATGTAGAGCTATCCGTATGCACCATGATGCATATATACTGCATGAAGTGACAATAGTGAAGGTGCCAGCACCCCAGTAGTTGTTTATTTATTCCAAATGTGATATTACTGCAGCAAAGCTGTCACTGTGGTCCTCCGCCGCAGCTGTTTAGCTCTAATACAAAGCATTTCTTTATTCTAAACCAATTTAATTTAAAATGCCATATATTAGCTTGAGGTGTTCTGTTCATCCAGCTCAAGGATTTCAGTTTCCATTTCCTCTTGGTGGAAGCTATAGTGGCAGGATCCTTCCCTGTAAATGCACCTTAGCGAAGGATAATAGGAAATGTGCTGGTCTTGATGCAAGACAACTGAGAATGTCAAATCCCATGCAATGTTTCTCTCCAGTGAAGCACCAAAAAGAGCCCATAGCATTTGGAAATACATGGAATTACAGTTTTGCCAATTTGCATCTGTGAGGTGTTATTATGGTGTCCCCCCCCCCCCCCCCCTTCTCATAATAGTAGCAAAGTTAATTAGTTAAAGCGACAGTCAATTCTTACAATAATGTTTTGCCATAATGATGATAAATGATTTCTGTTTTGCTTAAGTAGTGCTATGCAGGCAGAGAGTGCTAATCTTGTTACAGTAAATACATATTGGATTAGGGCTATAAACTTTATCGCGCGGTAAAGAGAAGAGGTGTTCTATTCTACTCAATGGGAAATTGCTAGGCATCTAATTTTAGCTTTCAGGTCAGGAATGATGAGTCACGACATTGTGTTTGTGGAGATAAAAGAGCCATGTGCTTCTGTTACGGCTATTCAGTCACATCATTTGCAAGTTTGTGATTGTTAGGCTAAGTGGCTGCCGTCCTTCACTCCTGCCTGATAAGCTACCTGCCTGTCTACTTGTTGATCTTGAATTTGCCTTCAGCATATTCAGCACAGTGGTGGTGAATGATGCTTGCGGCCACGGCTTGTTTTCCGAACCAACTTGCTTCGTTAATATTCAGCTATGCTAATGTTTCGATCCAGTGTGTTTTTAGGGCTATTAACCGTTTATTTTAATCCACTATTCTGCATGTTTGTGCAATGCCTGTCCTCCTGCCTGCGTAACATGTTTATGTCCAACCATTTTTGAGTCGTTGAAAAGGCACATGCAGTTTCTGTGACAACTTACAAAAGCTTAAGAGATTCCCTATGCCCTAAGGCGTCCTTGCTTTTGTCAACCTTGTTTTGTTCACATTGTCACTGTGGCTGAGTTCAGTATTTGTCCCTTTTCCAATACATAAAAAGCTCTGATGGTGCAAACATAATGAGCACTCTGATATAATGTGCTTCCATATGACTTGTGCCCTGTGGGAAGACTAATAACCACTTGAGAGAAACCACAGATCTGAATGTGTGCATGTGTGTGTGCGTGTGTGTGTGTGTGCGTAAGGGTTGGGGTAGAGGTTAATGGATATTGAAGTAGATAATGTAGCTATAGAGAGGCGGGGGGCACTATAGATTGTGACCAAAGCTCATTTACCATCCTTAATCCTTTTTATAGACCAGACTCCCTCCATGAGGCTCTATCTCCTCAAAGTAATAAGTCATCATATGACCGATGTGCATGGTTATACTATAGACGAGTCCGACCTGATCAATATACCACAATGTATCCCATAATCTACTGCAGTGAGCGCCCATAACACTGCATCATGCTCAGGGTGGTTGGAGGCACAACAAAAAGTAAGGGATCACAAAATTAAGACAGTTGAGAGATTACACACCAGCCAGCTATTGACATTATCCGTACCACACCTGGTAACCATGGAGACAAGTTTCGGCTCATTGTCTGAGGATGAATCATTTTCCCTAATATTCAGTGGCCACCGCAGGAGATGAAAGAGAATAGGGAAGGAAGTGAGAGAAGAGAATTTGCAAACGTATCACAATAATTCAGACACGGTGAGTTTGTCTGGAAATGTCTGATAGAACGGAAACCGTTTGAGAATTTGACCACATAAAGCAGATGCACCTGTATTATATATACACCGGACTACACTATTGTTATTCAGAGGTGACGCACACTATTTAAATATGTATATGAGTGGGTAAGAGGATGAACTCCCCTGAACTACTTTTCTGTGTATATTTTCACTGCACATATATCACCAAGCCAACATTAGTGATTTTCGTAACATCAGTTATTATCGTGGAATAATTTATTTACCGCTTTGTGTAAAGGTCAGCAGGAAGAAATATCTAGAAAATGTAAATTACTCTCACAACTGCATGTATTGACATTTTTAACTCACAAAGGCGAACATTGAACCATTTATGTATTTACCCAGTTTATAGGTTCTATGTACGTAGGTCTTGATGTATAAATACTAAGGGGAGGATAATACGAGAAAGGCAGTGACAGATTCAGAAAACAGTGCAGTATCTTTGCAGCACTTGTATGTAAAGGTCATTTGGAAGTTGCTGTAAGGGAAAAGGAGGGGAGATGTATTGTCCTTGGTTGACATTTACACTTCAACTGTGCTGCTTTAGTCAGATAAATTATGCATGGTGCAAAGCACAGTCAGTAGTGCATAGTGCAAATGGTTTCTAACTTTGGGTAATTTTGTGGTAGAAGTTGTGCTGTACTGATTCACTAATGGAATAATGGAATATAATATTATGAATGGCTGTAGTAGGAACTTTAGCTCTAATTTTGATTTGATTAAATCACCCATTTTCAAACCGCAGTCTAGAGAAGATCCTCAATACAGCTTCTCACATGAAGAACTGATATACAGTAGTTTGTGCAGAGATTTAAATTTGACTATTGGGGCCATGGAGACAATGCAGCTTGCTGATCATATCCAAGAAGACGATTACCATACGTATAGGTTAAATATGCTAACAATATAAATGAAGAGGGTATATTTCTAAAAACAAGAGTAAATGGGAATAGAACATGTGACATAAGTGAAAAATGTGTCTGCAATTCAAGCCTGGAATGATCTGAAGATACATTTACATCCTGGGACATTTATCATTTTCACAATGTCTAATTTGTAATGTGTTCCCGTAGTCAAAAATCATTACTACCCGTGTTGAAGCTACTTTTACAACAAGAGAGTGTAGGTTGAATGCGGCGCAGAGGCCACATCTACTCACCCACTGGAATGTGTTACGTGTCCAGTGAGTCAGTAGTTTGACTATCTAAAGGTGTTGATGATATGTAGATGTGGCAGTTTGTGAAGCTCCAGGGTTCCCCATCTCCTCCAGCTCATCTCAAAGAGAAGGGCACTCAGAGTAACCATATCTGGAGCCGACGCCCACCTGCTTTGCTCTGTCATATCTTCAAAGCTATAAATACTGCTTGGAAAATGAAAAATGACATGAGCACTCGCACAAACACACGGCCTTCCCCGACTCTCAACAACATTTATAAAATTCACTTTTTCATATGTTTGCAGCTTCCTGTGCGATTTGATCAAAGAGGTTGTAAAAAAAAATTATTAAAAAAAGGCAATACTCCCAGTGATTGCTGCATTGATTTTCATTCTCTATTCCACAAGAAGTCGTTACATCCCTCATCTGCCCTTGTACTGGTACCAAATACCTGAACTGAAAAGACCGCACTGATTAATGACACAGACAGTGGTCCGAAGTGTTCATTCTGATTTTGGTGGGTGTGTTTGAATGTATAGTTGCGCCTTTCAGCACACTTCCTCTGCCTATGAGAGGAGAGATTTATAACATTTGTGTGTTTCTTGTCATGATCAGAGACCTATTCAGTCTGCTGACTATTGCCCATTGTGATTAATAGTGTTGATTAAAAAAAAAATGTCCTTGACAAATGACCATTCTGTAGCAACCAGCAATTACAGCCAAGCAGTGTGAAATGTACACAGAACAAAGCAATGTAAAGATTTTAGCAGTGTGTCCGAGGGAAATAATCGTTCTCCATGTGGTCAAGCGGTGGCCAACAGCAGAAGGGAACATTATGGGGTGCTTAGTTTCATTCTTCACCTCAGGGACAGATAAATGTGATTAATACAGCTCACACATGCTCAATTAGCTTCTTCAGAACAATAAACCTGCTCGCCTCAGATGAAAGGAAATTACTTTTCCTCCCTTTGAATTGATGTTAATTCCCCTAAATAATGTGCGCCTGTCGATGTTGTTTGTAGAATTTCTCACATCAGGTAAGCTACATTAACTCACCTTCAGACTGAGCAATGGTTTGTGTGGCCGCATCATATAATGGATTTTTGCATGCGCGGCATCAGCTCTGAAATGTCACCAGCTGAATATTTATCAGCCCAGGACATTTCAAAAACTCTATTCCCTCTTGAGTAAAACACCTAAAAACATCAGTCTTCCATTGAGCTCAGTTGACGTTTAATAAAAAAAGACTATAAAAGGTCAGCTTACCAAAGTGATGCCACAGTGGGAGCTGGTGCAATGCAGTCATTTGAATGAATGTTCTGACTTACAATGAATGAGTCAGTTCTAGTCAGATATTGACATTATAATACAGTACGGTTGCTGTTGGCAGTTATACTTGATGCTCCATTTAACTACTTGGCCTTTTGCAATGTTAATATGCGTAAAGCAGTGCTGTCATATTACAGTAGTCCTTTTACTTTCCTCCTAAACTTTTGGCTAAACTCTTAAAATGACTTTTCACTTGGCACCACTCTCAGGTCAAACATGTATGTTGTCCAATACTTCAGTTTATGACCAAATCCCTTCAAAAGCAAACAAAACATTCCCATAAGCCTAAAGCTAATTAGCATGCTAACAAGCTAAACTAAGATGGGAAACATGCTAACATTACACCTGCTAAACATCAGCATGTAAACACTGTCATTGTGTGCCTGAGTATAACCTTATACAGAGCCACTAGCATGGCTGTAGAGTCTTTTCTTTCGTGCTGTGCGATGTGAGAGGAGACGTTGCACTCAGAGACACACAGAATTGCTTGGAAAATGAGACAATAAGTCAATATCATCAACGCTCACGCGGTCGAAATAAAAGAATGAACCAAAATTGAATCAAAACGGGCCACTCCTCTATATAATTCATTCAGAAACTCAGAAATGTGTCCTTGCAGAGTTGAGAGAGTTTATCCCTAAACTCTTAATCCCATAGTAAGTTTATCCTTACAGATCTCAAAGGTTCATTTTCACTTCTACAGGGAATAAAGAAATGAAATCCAGTGGCAGTCCGACACTTCTCCTGACATCACACTGCATGTACTGTCAGATTGGCTGAGCTGAGTACATCCTCTCAAATGGGTTTTCTCCCCAGTGCATATACATCTAAAATTATGGTCAATTATATACATATGGGATCATGTTAAAGTGTTGTGGCTCAGAGAGTGTTGTAATGCTACAGGAAAATATCTTCTGAATATAAATGTATCCGATTAGAAAGGTCTTTGAATGCAGTGTTGAAGGTTTATGCTGCTCTGTAACTAGTCATAAGAAATGACGATGAAGCAGCATGATTTGATTAGCGCAAGGGGAAAGATATTGAATATCTCTAACAACTAATGCACTGTGACACACACAAGTACACAAAGACACAGAAAGTTAATGCTCTCTTGTAAAATGTAATGATGACAACGATTTCCTGCCGTTTCGAACAACAGGCCTGGGTGGTGTTGAGTTAAAAGATGCTGCGGCCGGAGGGAGAGCAAATCTAATTCAAGGCATTGCTTCCTCAGGAGGTTTTTAGTCTTCCGACCAAGAGGGGATGTTTTCCAAATGGTCGTGCTCAAGTTACATGCAGCTAGTCATCTGTAATGCCATAATGATGTTATAAAATACAGGAGCGAAGATCAAGTGTGTCCAGCCGCTTATAGTAGCTTATGTTTTAGTCTTTTCGAAAAACCCAGATCCATGAACACACCAACTTTAAAATCTCCTTACGCTGCTGTTTTATCTCCTCAACTCCTTCTAAATCCCCCGAGTCTTTGCTTTTATAGTTCAACCATGCACTCAAACACCAGCTGGTCTCGGGTGCATAAATAGACAGGTATTTCCTTTGAATTGAATTCATTTCACAAGCAGATACTTTTCACTCTGCTGCAATTATTTTGTTCTCACATATCTGCAAAGCCCCACTAAATCCTGGTCCTGTATCCTATAGAGAACTGCACTGCAGTATATGGCTACCATTACATTATATTACATTACATTACATGCCATGTTATCTCAAGCTAGTTAGTTTTAATCATGCACATGTCTACAATCCCTCCAGGTAAGGCTATTAGGGTGTTTTAAGACCACAAATCTCACTGCTATTTATTTATATTTAGCTTTATTAATGCCCGTGAACTGTGACGATATGTTTGTTATTTATACCACAATGTTACCCTCTTGAAGAAACATCTCATTTCAACTGTATATTTATTTTTTTTGAATTACAAATAAATGACTACTTCATGGATCTATCAAAGTAAGTAAGTTATTGTGAAACAAAAGTAGTGAGGTCAAGTTCAGAGCTGTCAAGTCCAAGAGGCTTTAACACAGTAACCTGCTTACACAACATTGTAATGATCCAACAAGTGTCGCTTATGCAAGTTCTGGAAAACATGAATGAACTTTTAATTCCAAATGTGCACTTCTTAAAGTATTTTTAAAATAAAAAAAATATATTTTAAACAATAAAAATAACCCTTTTCATGGGTATGGGATACAAAATAGGTTTCTGCGATATGTTAAAAAATGTCAACCTTAAGCTACTGGAAGGAAACATTGATGGCTTTTTTTATCTGGTGCCTGAGGATGATAAATGAAGAGGTTCCATTATGGATCAAATGTTAGCAGAAGTTAAAAAAAAGAAATGAAATGAATGCACACAATATGATGGATGACGCTTCAGTCAGGATCTCTGGATACATAACTGTGTGAATTGGTAGCAGCGTGTGCTGTTTAAGAGGTGGGAGGTTAGGAAGAGCGCAAGGTCAACCTATTCAATCACGAACATGAAGCTCTGGTTGTGCAGAGGTCAGCGTTGTGGTGCAACTAGAGCCTCTTTAAAAGTCTCCACTCTATCCTCCATCAGCTGACCTATTGATTATCCATTCTAAGATAAGACTGTACTATATAACCATCCTTTCATTTGAGCTGGCAATGCTTTTTTTCCTCATCTATTTTCATCTTTCTGTGAACTGTAACTGTTATTGGGCAAAATGTTAGCATCCCACCGAGTAACATTTTGTTTTAGATTCCTTTTTGCCGTGATGCATGGAGATGAACGTTCTCACACGGCAACAAGCCCCCGAAGCGCGCTACGCTGCACTGTATTGGCTTTGATTCATCGTAGCATCAGTATGATGTCGCAGATTGGCGCGCCATAGAGTCGCACTGTGTTTGCGCTGACACACAAACAGAATTCAAAGGCAGTTTGAAACTTGGCCTTGACAATTGGTTAGAAATTCTGTGGAAGAGCCAGCTAATGTTGCTGTGCCACTTGCTGCACAGAGAGACTTCAGTGTCCGAGCAAAAGGAGCAACCAGAGCAGGCTCACTAAGTGTCCCGTCATTAACAAGGCATTAATAAACACACCCATATCTGATGCTTCAGAAGCAATGATGACCTTTTAAATGAAATATGCATTCATGGTCATGGAAACAGATGTTGTCAAAGATACTCTATGTGAACAATACTGGAACATATGATTTTATAAACAGATATGCACACTTTAGGGGAACATTCTGTTTATTTATAGACCTTGTGTTTTCATACAGCTGATGCCAGTTTACAGTACTGGAGTTTTTCCCAATGTTAGTATTCAGTGTTTGAATATGGCGAGTTAAACAAGCTGAGGATTAACACTTGTAGTTGTCATAAGAAATGCTGCAGAGCAGGTTACACTATGTAAGTATACAAGACATGTACTTAGATTCTGCTGCAGCAGGAGCAGCAATAAGCAAACATCATAATGAGGATACATTTCTATGATGAAAACGGTTCAATTGTTTGTTTTGTATTTTAGTGACTATAATATTTGGCCGAGCAGCATTCAGTCCGAATGGCAGTCAAACCCTAGTGTGATTCAAAAGTATCTACTTAGGCACAAACAAACACTTCTGATTTCCCAGAAACAATAAAACAGTATCGGGATCATTTAACATCTCTTTTCCCTGATTTCTAAAATGAATTGTGTTGAATTCAAGACGAGAGGTTTCAGTCAAACAGCCCCACACTGTTCAATTTATGGTGGGGTAAATTAATAAAGAAAAGTATCACGTATACGTATCGTTTTTCACATGTTGAACGAGCCCTAAGGTTGCATTTCTGTGGCCTTTTTTTTCTTTGTTGTTTGTGGACTTTGGCACAGATTCCCTGTGGTGTTTCATTCAATCCGTTGATTGAAATGCTTTCAGCCTTAATGGTTCGAACAAAGCTGTGGGCTGCAGCTCTCGTTCTGTGTCTATCTATCTATGTATAACATGAATCTGACATATTACGTAAATGCACCTCTTTTAAAAATGGAGTTTTGTGAGATATTTAATTTTCTACATATAGCAAAGACAAATCACCTTTTTATTGCATGAGGTCATTTTAATTAACCTGGAAGATAAGATGAAAAACAACTTGATTTCTCTTCCTCTGCTGATTGCTTCTCTCTGTATCTCCATCTTACACCTGATTAAACTATCTACAGTTCTTCCTTTAGTAATAATACCATGCATACTCTATTGCACTGCAATAAGCTTAACCTCATGTGCAAACCAATTACCCTGATATCCTTACACATATTATACCTGCTGAAATCTATTATGTGACTCACTTAGTCTGTTGTATTCCGTTTAACTTGACCAGTTCCCATATGGTTCAGTGAGCACAGCAAGCGGTCTATCACCTTCAGTCCACTGAGGTAACAAGAACTGCCCCGTGCTAATGTGACACATGAAATGAAAGAATGCATATGAAGGGAAATGGAAATAGATTGGATTATGAACGATACAACAATGAGCAGATATTTTATCACATTCGCTATACTGTATCTCCTCTTTCTATTTGGCTTACTGTCTCTGTGACTGAAATGTGTACTGCACCTTACCCTTTAGAGACCGGACTGTCCATAGATGGTATATAAAAAGATTGAGGTGTAGCTAAATGCAATGACATTTACTGGCTAAGCCCCCACGGACTCAAGAGTTCTCTTTCCCTCTTAAAGCTGAAGAAATAAAAGCCTTTTAGACACTTAGTCTGACCTCACTCAGCTGCTTTCTTTTCACACATTTTCATTTGTCCTATCGTTACCCATTATCCTCATTCCCTGCAGGCAAGTCCATTAACCTGATGTTAATAGCAGTTTGGGGTGACGCTGCAAAAAAAAAAAAAAAAAAAAAAAAAAAGAAAAGTTCATTTTATGTGAACAATAATCCAATCACTGTCGCATCTTAATTACCATCACATCATTTTAATCCCATTGGTGGTCCTCGTGATAAACTGTCAATGTCAGGATAAGTGAATGATTACCGTCTAGTTATCAGGAAAATAAAACAAAACGTATAATTTCCTAATGATCATGATAATTTCCCGAAAATGTATCTCAATTATACTTACAATTTTCTACACGAAGCGGTTAATATTCAAATCACGGTTTATCCTTGTAAACGCCTTCAGTCAATTTGTGTCTGCAGGTATAAAAAGGATAACCTTTTGTTAACCCGTCTCTTTGGTCGGTAATTAGAGTCAAGCCTCATTGCTCCTTTGGGTCAGTTTGGTTTTAAAGGCATACATACACAATGTGATAGCAGGGAATATCTTTAGGTTTTTTTTTAATATTTTTAAGGAATAAATGTCTATATTTTAACTTTATATTTATTTTTTCTAAATAGATATATATCCACAACCTCTGCTGCACAGAGAGTTATTATGTTTTACTTTTGTGGAAGCACACATAGTGATTTGGAATAAGCTGAAGAAGAAATGAGTTGAAGAAGCCACATTGATAGTTATAATGCTTAGTTAATGAGGAGGGGAAATATACAGTATATAATTACAAGCTATAAAAGAATCAAACAACAGCACATAATGTTTGTCTTGTTTTCATGTTGCAATTTCTTTTTGTAAAGCACTTTGTGTTTTATCCTTTTTTTTAAATACATATCCACAATTCACATTAGTGTTCTTAGACTCGTCACTCATACATGCATATTCCTATCAAGAGAAAACGCAGTGGCAAATAAATTATGGAGTACATGTTTCTACACCTATAATTACAGCGCACTGATTTCTATTATTTTCAGAGACTGGTCATTTCCATGGTGACGGTGTCCTTCGAGAGGCTTCAGAAAGCTCTCTCCTCCCAAAGGTGCTGGATTACACTTCTTGAACAATTTGCTGTCGTTTTTGTACCCGCCCACAGTAATTGCGGAGTAAAACCGGTTACCTATCATGCAAGATAAAAAGTTAGGAACCCAGTTGCTTGGTTATTTTGCTGGTACCTAACCTCACGCAGAGTAAGCAGAGAAGCATGCCGATTTAATGGAGGAGACATGAGGGAAAGGAGAAAAACCAACAGGGCCTGCTAATAATCTCTGCTGGTACTACTCAGCCTTTACTCGGGAGGGAAAGTCTTCCTAACTGGGATAAGTACAAAAAGAGAATTTTGCAATGATTTGAAATGTTCACTGTAATGCAGTGGTGCTAAATGTTTTATGCTGTCTCCATGCTTCACTCGTTCATCTGAAAACGAGTTACACGCGGTTAAATCATTAGTACGAGGGTGCGGCCTCTGATTACACATAAGTCATTTAAGGACTCCTGAATTCCCTCTCTTTTCGGTTTTCTGCTTTGATGTATTATATTGTTGCTTTTTTATTATCTGCACTTATGCAACCAGCAATTGTGAATTGTGAGGTGATACCCTCCCCTCCTTCACCACTTACTGCTGAATAAAGCAAGGCACTTAACCCCCACCACTATCCCATAAAAGTCTGTGAGATGTAGGCTCCGTGTGGTGGACCTAAATAATGAAAGATTACACTTCTACACCACAAAAAAGGTTTTTGGTGTAGTATTTCCACTTCTTGTCCATTAAAAGAAAAAAATGTCATGAATAACCCTGAGATTCTGTGTCACCCCAATTTCTCTTTTGTCTAATGTCTAATCTAATCTTTTCATCCTGTTGCATTTCCGGTTAAATGTACAACTGTTTTCATCAGTGTGGAAAAATGTGTCAAGTATTTGTATTTGCTTACATTAAGAGACCAGTTAAGTGCTACAAACCTTCTTTTTTTTTTTTTTAAGATAGCCATGAATGTGAGAAGCAGAAATGTTCCCCCGAATAACGCGAAGACTCTTTACAGTAATTTAATATCAAAATGACAGACAGCTAACAAATGGTGACAAATGTATTCCCAGACACACAAAAGAAATGGACAATTATTGATGATTTATAATGATTTGCCATATGTTGTCAGACCCACACCTTAAGTGCAGACCTGCAGATACGAAGCTGTTTTTACTTTTAACATTTTTCTTTTTCAGCTCTTGTCTTTGCTGCATTATTCACGATGGTAAAATGGGAACTCCTAACACTAAATTTAACTCTAACTAAATGCCAAAATGGCACAGAAAATTTGTCATTTAGATTTGCCCCATAAAACATTCTTGTACTTCCATCCCTACAAATTGGACATGCGAATCTCATCCTTCTCAGTGCACCTCCCCTTCAGTCCTTTACCGTTTTTATGACTTCTTGCCCTCTGTCCATCCTTGCACAGACGCATACAAAGCAGGCCGTCATGATGAACTGATTTATATCTAGTTCGTGTGTTGCAGGATTTTCTCATTCCTGTGTATTCGATTTTATTTCTACGTGGTTATGTGTTTGATGTTGGTGGCCAACACAGGGCTTGTTCTCTTTCCATGTCACCCAACGCAGAATGTCTCGTTTAAGACATGTTGGTGCTTTTTGTGCAGGTGCAGTGAGGCATTGGAGAATACAGAATGGCTGTTTGGTTAGATGACAAATCAATTGTTATGTGTCTTCCCCACATCCTCAGACCAGGCTATTATTTTTTGAGGTAGACACTATCTGTCTTTCCCCTGTGGATTTACTTAATACCTTATTAGGGCAGGACACAATCAATGCAGTTTGAGCTAATAATTGGATTTCTCTGGTGAGGGTTTCACCCAAGGCAAGAGGCAAAGGAAACAAAACATGAAACATGACTTCCACCGGTCTTCTCAACTTACCTTTATTTGCATTGTGATTGGATCCATGGTCTGATAACCCATGACTGATACCTCTGGAGAGGTCGATAAGGGTAATTACCATGAGCCTCCCAGGGGGTTGTGTGTGGTGTGTGTGGTGTGTCTGTCTGTCTGTCTGTCTGTGTGTGTGTGTGTGTGTGGTGTGTCTGTCTGTCTGTCTGTGTGTGTGTCTGTCTGTCTGTCTGTCTGTGTGTGTGGTGTGTGTGGTGTGTCTGTCTGTCTGTCTGTCTGTGTGTGTGGTGTGTGTGGTGTGTCTGTCTGTCTGTGTGTGTGGTGTGTGTGGTGTGTCTGTCTGTCTGTCTGTCTGTGTGTGTGTGTGTGTGGTGTGTCTGTCTGTCTGTCTGTCTGT
>CALSBV010011010.1:1674575-1720594 GCA_943590825.1 Bovichtus diacanthus
ACAGACAGACAGACAGACAGACAGACATGCAGACAGACAGACAGACATACATGCAGACAGACAGACATACATGCAGACAGACAGACAGACAGACAGAGACTCCTTACGCTTTAGTTAGACTACTGTAGTGCACATTTGAATGCAGGACTTTTGCTGTGTGGTATTAATATTAATACTGTAGTTCTACTATTAATAGTTAAGAGTTTAACTTCTGAAAAAATAGATTTGAACTACTCTTCTCCACGGTGACACCTATCATATTTGATGAGAAAGTCTGTCCTGTTTTGGCGTCACTCTCTTGAAGATGTTAAGTGATGCACTATGTTGCACTTCAGCGTGTGAGGGTATGCTAAAAAATTATTTCAAAGTAAAGGCTGCTCTTTTATTATTCACTATCCCTAAGTTATTTTACTGTCAACTGGGAAAGGCTTGAAAATGGATTGCTATTAGCTGCCTAATGTTAAAATGTCGCACCTTTTAATTTGCAAAGTAGCTTAACAAGCAGACAGTAGACATTCAATTTAGGAGCGCTACTCCGCTCCGTCAAAGGTACAGCTGAGGGTGAGAGATAAAGGAGAAAGTGGGCATATCTTATGTTGCTTTGAAAACTATAGAGATTTCACTTTCATTTGAATCCTCATGATAATAACAAGGTTACTGCAAAACCAAAAGAGCAGCCAAGTGAGATGCAGAGACAATCTTTCATTTCCTTTTTAAAGGATTCAGATATAAAACATTTATTGGAATTTATTAACGACCGGGTCTTAATGACCCTGGTCTGTCATAGTTTAATCATAATCATAAAACTCTCAAAAGAACTCTGGTGGTTTATAAAAAAGATTGTTAAAAAAAACATATCAAAAGGAAATCACACAGTGCTCTGGAAACATTGAAAGCAGTGTGTGCCTCTATACATATGAGGGGAAAAGATGTAGCATGGTATTGTTACGTGAGCCAAAGATAACTGCTATGTCCTTGACATATCTCTACATCGGAGCCAAAGCTGCTCTTTCATAAGGGTCAGCGCTGGTGGACAGTAGCCCAGAGCTTCAGGTTGTACTTACAGAGGAAATGTGTGTACTCTGCTCAAATCTGTTTATTCTCTCTGGGGTCTGGAGAGTGATAGCCGAGCAGAGTGAGACATTTCTGCTGCTGAAACCTGTGGTTTCTTAAGAAGAGCTGTTTCCTCCTTAGCATCCCTCACATGGGCACAGGCTTTCCTTGGAAAGGGGAAAGAGTATCAGCAATTTACAGGAAACTGCTTTCAAAAGTTACTGGAATGTATACTCACTGTACTGTATTTATGTCCAAGGATGAATGGTCATTACTCACAGGATATGTATCTGGAGGTTCTAGACCTAACCAAGGTGGGTTTTCACAAAAAAAAAACTAATGTTAACACGACAAATGCAGACTAACCTCTAGTTGAACTTAACCTCCCAAAAATGGACCCACAAATCCTCAAAGTATTAATGGGATTTTGCTGTTAAATTCATTAGTATTAGTAGTGTAATTGTGGCGATGTTAAATCCTTTGACGGAGCTGAAATAGAGAAATTATTCATTTTGGTAAAGCGAGCACACTTTAGAATCAATGCCGACATTTTTAATGCAACTTTGTTCATATATACTCATTTTTACTGCTAAATATTGTACATTTTGCATTATAGATTCAAGGAATTTATCATAATTTGCATTGAATCACCACCTGTGCATTTCCATACAATAAAAAATGTGTGCCCTGGCTGCTCTCCATGCAGTCAACATGTACATACTTATGTAATGTTGCCGAGATTAAAGTTGTTATCAACATAACAACAAAATGTTTGTTTTCGATTTACCTGCAAAATGTTCAGTGTCAACATATGTTATTTATTTCCCCTACTTTATTCACCTCTTGCGACTAAAACCCTAATAAGGTTTTTACGTTTGTGATTAGGCAACTTGGGTAGGGTGAGGGAAAGATTTGCACCCTAAGACTTTCTGGGACATAAACCCTGGTCTCTGATGTCAAAGCCATGCACCTTATAAGCCCAGCCATCCATCGTGACTTCCTCCCTGCAACTTCTGTGCATTATAAAGTTGTCACATTTACTGGATTAGAAAAAAACAATCCAAGCAGAAATGACATTTCGTACAAAAGATATTTGGCAAAGCAAATTTGTTTTATATAAAGGGAATTTTAGGTCAACACAAAATAATGAAAAGTTGTTTATTTTGTTACTCCTGTCTTTTACAAAAAGGAAGTGATTGCTAGATAACTGCACTGAGTTTCACTTCCAATGACAGGGTGCCTTTACAATATGAAGAAATGGAAAAGTAAATAATTGCCCTTCACTGTGCATTGCTGACGAAATGTCCTTCCCCTTTTTCGAAATGTTTCCTTTCTGTATCAAATATGAACCAGGAGAGTCAAGGTGGCAGCCTCAGCATCGGTTTATCTCCAGGGAGGACACAGACGAGTCAATTTTAATTACCCAGAAGCTTCTCGGAGAGCTTGAGAGTAATGGGGATTTAAACACCTCAGATGGCCATGCTTACCTCAGGGAACACCGAGAGCCACAGACACTAAATATAGCCAGACTCCCACAGATGCACCCAGCATAAAAAAGAGGGATTATGAAAACCTGTGACTTATATAATCATGTTGACAGGGGCACTGCCTTTTCAAAAACTGACTATATACATGGAGAGGTGTAACTTCTTGAAAAGGGTGATTGATTATTCCCAGAAGCGTAGGACAGGATGAGGATGGCACTGCGTTTCCATGGAGATAAAAGAGAAACTTTGGGTTAGAGCACACGTTTAGATTTCAGGGAACAGACACACACACACACACATACCATTGTAACGGTGAGCAGTCCAACCCTTTGTTAAGCTTTCCACAACTGTGTGAGAGAGTGTGAGGCAGAGATGGCAACAAGAAAAAGGGAGAAGACCGGATGAGGACAGAGGGGAGGCTGCAAAGGGAGATCCCTGCCAGCTGGATGTTCATATTGAAATAGTACAGACGGAGACATTGCTGCTGGACATTCAGTCTCCTCTTACCTTGGTAAGAGCACCATCTGTTAAAACTAATGCAACTCTTAACTACAAGCCAGTTGTTTATAAAAGGGCACAAACTTGTTGTGTGAAAAGTTTTTGCAATTCAGCACTGAAAAGACTGAAGCAACAAACCCAAAAGCTCAAAATGTGCTGCAGCAGCTGGATAGTTTGTGAAATTAAGTCTTGTCAACAAGCGCCACAATAATACTGTGTTCATACCCACTCTGCAATATGCTGTAACAAGTGAAACAACACTGCATTCCCGATAAGGGGAATTCACCATCATCCAGCAACTGTTAAGTAAAAACCGAAAAGCCCCTTGTGTCTAAATCCCCCTGCTGCAGAAGTCATACTGTGCTTACCCTCGATACTAAATGTTATCAACCAGTGCAGGAATGCTACTGTCATGATAACAAAAGGTCTATGCTGTCAGGAGCCAGCTTTACAAAAGTGAACAAATCATTGTAATTGAGGGAAGTGGAATCTACTGTTTCCCTCTCCACATCGCATCAGATGTTGTTTAAATGTCCGTTCCAATCAATTCCCTTTTATGGGAGAAGAATTAGCTTCAGGACTGTTTTTAGAATCCACAATACTTTCTAATTTGTGTCCCGTCAGGCACACAGACTCTGTTCTGCAGAGTAACGGAGACTAATTCGATGTGCTCTGCATATTCTTGAATCTACTTAAGCTTTTTGTTTGAAAACTTGCTTGTAAGCAGAGGCAGAGAAAAGAAGAAGCAGAGAGTTATTGATATAGTAGTTTACCTTAATTGACTATTGATTACCATGCGTATGAGTCACTGCTGCAGAATGGTTAGAGGCTATCACTAATATGTCACATTTATTTCGGATTACATGTCCTACCTCAGTTTGATTGGATTAACTAATGTAGTTATTGTCCCTCAAAGGGAAGTGCTATATAATGATATATGGTAGGAATTCTGAAGGAACCAGATACAAAAAGACAGGTGAGACACAGAGAGTTGCTGTACCCAGGGGAAGTCTCCACGTGGGTTTCAGGCTAAGTTTCAGGGAACCCTCTAATCCGCCGGGGAACAGCCATTTATTATGACTCTATAGAGTGTATCCAAGAAATGAAGCATCAAATAGTTTTTAATTAGGAAATGCCTCAAGAGGCAGCACAAAGTGCAAAGGCTGAAGAGGTTTCTTTTGTTTTCTATAATGACTAAATTGGTGTGTGTTCAGCATGCGTCACACATAGGCATTACTTACTGTACATAAGATGCCAACACAGAACAGTGATGGGTAGATACAAACTGCTCAAGTCCATATTCTGTCCATTCCATACAAACAAATGTCGCAGTACCAGAAGCAAAGCACTGAGTAATCAAAGGCTCCCCGGTGACATTTCACCATGTCCTGCGGTTTAAATGCAAGTCCTGCCAACACATACTCACACACAAATATACACACAGGAAGACAGACACAGGGAATGAGTCTGGGCTGGAGACTCTATAAACATGTCGGAGGACATGGAACAGCAATACACACTATTGAGAAGAATTTATAACATCAACAGGCCTTTAAGTCAGAGAGAGACTCAACAGAATGGACTTGATTTGAGCCTGCAGCTGAGAGTTTAACCTGTTGTTTCAGGTTGTAAAACTTGGTGGATTTTTAAATATTCAAATAATAGGCATTAAAAGCCTTATATATCCTACAGTATATTTGGCTTTATAGCTGTCTCATGTTGTTCTTTTTCACCGGATGACCATAACATAAGAGTAAAACGTTCTGCTTTTACATATGAGTTGAATACAGAAGTGTGTATTACCATCTGTTCCAAACGTATTTCGTTCAAATTTACCAAGATAGATGATACTTGGGTCAGTTCACTGGTTTCTAATGGAAATGGAGGAGTCGTTTATGACGCTCTTGAAATAATCCGCATTATAACTGATTTATTGTTTCTTATCGTGTCCTTCCTGAGACGGGGAAAGCTAAATTGGAAACTTGAGCTGTGTAGTTGTGTTAAGGGGGATTTTCATTTGTTTGAAGGAGAGGCTGGATGTCTGGCTCAGTTGCTTGTTTAGATGTGTTTCACCCTCTTGCTGTGCCACAGTGTTCAATGCGTTTCCAAGTGCGCACGACCAGTCTGCAGCAGCGCACCGCAGACCGCTTGCCTGGCATCTGGCTGCTCTGCGTTTATTCCTGGAGGCGCTGCGTCTCGCTCAATCAGCCCCCAACAGGTGGATAAGTCGGAGAGGAAAGAACATGGGAGAAAATACACCCTGGGGATAACTGGACGTGTTTCTGAACCAGGTGTAATCCAGGAAACTTCGTTGTTGCTTATTTTTCGTTTCCAGGATTTCTTGCGCGGCGACCTGAATGCGGTGTGCGCCAGTCTGCGTTTTTTCCCCCCCGCAAATAAGACCGAATGGAAGTCGTGATGAAAATTGACCGAATCTGGATGTACAATGGGGATACTGTCATGTCTCCAAAAATGATGTGGAAGAATGCAGACTACACTAAAAACCACGATTAAGACGGACTGGCATCACTTGGCACCAACACATTAACAAGCAAGGTCTTCATGCAGATCCGTACTGCAGTTTTCACATTTGGCGGAAGCTTAATTCAAGAAGTTGAGGCGAATGATTTTGGAAAAAGCTTTAAGCATCTGTTATATTAGTCCTCATGTGGTCTCGGGGTATTTTTCAAAGGAAGAACATTGATCTCCAAGAGCGAAGTTCCAATGCCCAACATCCCAAAGGTTAGTTATTTGCTACTTGAAAATGCACATGTTTTGGCTATAAAAGGCTTTAGAGACTGTAAAGATTAAAGATGGAACTGGTGCCTTTAGGGTCCCTCAGCTTGCAACTGACGTAGGACCCCCGTAGGTGCAAATAACTCTCCTATTTGCACAACCATTTTTGTTTTTCATCCACGCTATTCCCTGGAACCTTTCTCGCACACAAACAGAAATAAAAATGTCAAAATCTCACCCGTGAGTGTGCGCAGGCGCCATTCATTACAAATGGCACACACAGTCTGCCAATTTACAATACACAGAGCTGTTATTGTAATTACTGAAAGCTGACAGTTTTATGAGTTTTTTACTGCCATTATAAACAGAGGACAGGCGTCTGTAAATTGGCTTCATAGATGGCATTGTGTGCTGTGTAATCAAGAATATTTCAGAATATAAGACATTTTGCTCAACACATTCTCGGCCTGCCACCACACTCGAGTGGTGCTGCACTTTTTGTGTGAAATACAGCTGCAGTATGTACTGGCAATTTCAGTCCCATGTTCACAATCAACAATCACATGAGTGTGTTTTGTTATTTTTATTGGAAAAAGCCAAATTACAATGGCAAAACAGCATTATAAGCACAGGGTAGAGCAAAACATATACCTGGCTGATACCTTATGTAATGTCACATGATATCTAAGACATCTGTCAAACAAGCTTTAAAACATACTTCTTTCTAAACCTTTACATCCCTCAGTAGAACAGTGTCTCCCAAAATCCCAACCAAAAGTGAAATAGACTGTTGAGGCCATAACTGATGGTTGAAAATACACTTGTTAATACACGTGTTGATAATCAACTCCTGTATTGGCTCCACGTTCTTATTTTAGTAGGCTAAGTCTTCCTAACTGAGGTGCATGCATGTTCTCTGCATGTATGATTTTTACTTTACCCTCTAAATGATTGAGGTTATTCAGTGCTGGTGACTGCAGGCTTCCCCGTCTGGCCAGTGAAAGTGAAATTGTTCCTCAAAGGGCCATATCAGTATCAAACGAAGGCCTAGGATCTTAAATGAGGTGTGAAAACCTGCTACCAAAAGCACTCTGCAGTTGGAAAAAAAACTTCTCAGTGAAGGAAATCTTTTTTTAATGACGATTTTTAAGGTTTTTTCCTTCATTGAGGGACATTAGAGGACACATTTCTACAGCAGTAAAGTGATACCTTCAGTGTGAGAGGAGATGACATGTTATGGTCATGGAACAAAATGTTTCTCAGAAACACACGCCGACAGTGAATTGCTTGTTCCTTCTTTGATTTCCATCACTTTGGGGTTATGAACTTGCCTTTCACCCGTCGTAGAATCCTGCCCCTGCAGCACATCAGGCTGTGGGAACATTAGGGTTGCTAGTTTAAAACCTTATTGCTTGACACCATTTCAAGTGGAAAAAGTATCAACTGGAAGTGTATCGTGTTACCCCATTTAAAGGGATAGTTTGACGTTTTGGGCATTTTTGTCTTTCTTGCTAAGAGTTAGTGGAGAAGAGTGATCGAGAGGGTGAAACCTCTCTCATGTCTATATGGTTTTATCCAAATATAACACAATCCACATACTGTACCAGCACCTATAAAGCTACACTATACACTTCTTTTTAATTTATACAAATAACGAGGTGTAAAAACAATACATTGAGGTTTTGCAGGGGGCAATGTACTTAACTATTTCTTGGCTCGGAGTAACTTCCTAAGGTCTTGTTATCACTCTGAGGTTTCCAGGCAACCAGCGGAAAAGGCAACGCGCCAGCGGAAAAAAAAAAAATTAAGCAAGTAACCTTCGTAAAACACAACATTAGGGTTTAACACTTGATTGTTTTTATAAGGGTTAAAACTACAAGATATAATCTGTTAATTATTAAGCTTTAGAGTTGCTCTTTGGGCGGATTTTCTCACCTTTTGACCAAGCCAGGCGAGCTGTTTTCCCCTGTTACTGTGCAGACATCCGATTGGCATCAATCATCTCATCAAACTGTTGAACTTTTCCTTTGAATGCGTTATTTAAGAATACAGACCTATGGCCACGACACACATGTACACATATTTATAAAAGAAATTGATGTTTTTTCTTCTTTTTTCGTAAATGAATTGGGCTGCTGTGAGTCTGCTAATCCACTTGTTATTTATTGAACAGAGACACACAGAGCAGTAATCTGTTGTCCTGAGACAGTGAAGAGAGAGCTGGCATAATGCTCTAGCTACTTGAACTCCTTTCTTTCTTTATATTTAGTAATGTGTAACCCCTCCCACTTTATCTTGTTAAGTGTTTTTATTCTTTTGTTTTACCCTCCACCCTCTCCATCTCCTGCAGCCTCTGTTTTATTGTCCTCTCACGTCCCCTGTGGGTTTAAATCCTCTGAAGAGCATTACAAAAACAGCCAATCCCTTGAGTTCATATTCACTTTTGTTGTGCTTCTGTTCAGTGGTTATGTACTGATACTGATTTTAGAATGAGGTCATTGTAATGTTTAAATAGTCTGAGGAGATGCAGGTAGAAATAAAGGATAACCTCATTTTTAGCATTAACTTTTCACGAAAACAGTTTACTAATGCTGCCTAGCCGTGTTTATGTCATTGTGAACACTTCCTCATCTTTTTTATATGTTCAGTATTTTGTTATGTCAGTGTATTTGTAGATCTCTGTGTCACCGTGAAGGCTTGTTTTTTTGTGGCTGGAAGCGCCATTTTGCTGTCACCCGGCAACCAGCGGATGTCTATCAACTAGCGAGCATCGCTAATGACATTAACTAGAGTCATTAGTAACTCAAGAATTAAATATCTTATCATACATTTCAGCTGCAACACTTCACGCCTGATGATGTGTATCAGCATGTTTCTCGGTGACACAGTAACCACTGCCAACCTGTCCTCTAGTTTCCTTGTTTAGTTTAGATTTATCAGATAGAACAACAGAGTTATCTGCAATAATCCAACATTTTTGTAGACTTATATTCATTTTATAAATTTTGAAAATGTGTTTAATGCTCCAGCGTCACTCCAGTTGCAGGCATTCTTTGAAACTGTAACAGTACTTAATGCTTTGATAGGTAGATTGTGTTATAAGTGGTCAGGTATAACTCGCTTTTTAGGCTGTGACACACCAAGCATTCATTAAAGAACATGTGGCAACCGAGCCGACTGTTGCGTCGCCTCACGTTGACTGCGTCTTGGCAAAAAAGTTTCATTTTAACACACCGCAAAGACTACAGCCAACAGCAAACTATTATTTCCGATGTGCGCCTGCTTGAGAAGAAATACCTCGTCATAACAGCTGCCGGTGGTAGTCTGTATTTGCCATTAGAAAACGTAAACCTGTGACTGTAAATATACAAGCCGTTGTTAAGACACGCACATTAAAACAAAGCATTGTTTGACACCACTTGGCTTCATTCCAGGTGGCCGTGTCATTGAGAAAATATCCGTGTATATGAATGAACAGATGAAATGAAAAGAGCCTCTGTGTGTGCCCTTTTAGCTTTAGTCGTTTTTTTTGTTTTCCTCACGTCTGTTTCTCTTCTCGTGCACTGATTCGCTGACGCTGAGCAGTCAATTGGACTGATTTCTTTTGCCCACTGTTGGTAGGGCCGAAAAGTGTCGACAGTGCAAAAACAAAGGCCGACAGACGCTCACCGACAGCCAGACACTGACCGACGACCGATATCGGCTCGGTGTGTCACAGCCTTATCTCTTTCTGCCTCTATAATCCTCTCACCTTTGCTCCCGTCTCCTCTTCCTCTCCTCATCTTTTCTTTCTTGTGAAAGTCAATGCCAACAACAAGTGTCTTCTTCCTATAACACCTTTGTCCCTGTCCCCTCTAGTGTGAACTCCTCCAGCTTGGCAGCAGCTGTAGCAGTGTTTGCAGAGTGCTGGTAAGCTGAAGCTCAGGGAGATGTCACAGCTGTACTACCGGCGGACTGACAGCTCCTCGTACCGGGACCGCATCCCACTGAGAATCGTGCGGGCCGAGTCGGAGCTGTCGCCTTTGGAGAAAGCCTACCTCGGAGCTGTAGAGAAGGGGGACTACGCTAGTGTCAAACAGGCTCTGGAGGTGTGTGTGTGCGTGTGTGTGTGCACGTATACTTGCATGGAAGAATGTATAATTTGATTAGTGAATGGATGAATGAATACAGCAACTCAAACTCTAAATTATAGATGGATGGATAGGTGGAAATTAAAGCCTTAATCTAATTAGATCGATTTAGAGAAGATTAGAAGATTTATGGGTAACATTTGGATCATGATTATCCTCTACTCACATCCAATAACATCTGGGGCCTCACCTTGACAGTTGTCAGACCTTTAGTAGACAGAAAATATTGCGAGAGACCAGCTGTTCAGTAGTCCCACAGTACCTGGGGTGCCCAAAATTATGCAAAAAAAAACATCCCAAAACAAACAGAGGGCTTGTCACATAGCAATGAGAACAGAATCCAGTTAAGCAAGAAAGAAGGAGGAAAAACGGTTGACAAAAGCTACTCAGTTGTTTCCTAGAAAGCAAATCTCAAATTAAAAGCCCCATTATTGTTCTCAAATCTCGACAAACGACTTTAGGCTGCAACGTATGCCAGGCATCACAGCCAAAACTGCAATTTAAAAGAGTTCTCCTTGATGCATCATGGCACTATAACATTGCTGGACTCAGAATATACAGTTCAGAATCAGATACATTGTTTCTTCCTTGTTAAAACCTGGTGCATATTTTACCCACAATGCAACGTGACCACCAACAGTTCAATCAGATATTCAGGTGCGTTGTGCTAGTGGCGGCTAACATAGCCTTGAGCGGTTAGCCTCAAGCAGAGATGAAGAGCGGACTACAGAGGTCTGGAAAACTCACTTCTTTCTAACTCCACACGTTCAGATCTTTTTCATTTTTAAACTTCGACTAGTCTTCAGTCCCAAACAACATCCCTTGAGGAAATGTATCAGATTTAAATCAGTTCTCTCAAAGCAAAACTCTGTCGACCTTGAGTTGCTCTGTCAGATCTGAAAGGTGTTAGGGTTTCACATTTCCGTTCAAAAACGATTTGTATTCCATGTCTATGACTATTTTCCCTTCTAATCAATGATTGATTTACCCAAGTGCCCGAGTAGGTATTGAGACCAAGCCTGACATTCAATCACATTCTTCCAGGAGGCAGAAATCTACTTTAAGATCAACATCAACTGCATCGACCCTCTCGGACGAACGGCTCTGCTGATTGCCATTGAGAACGAGAACCTGGAAATCATTGAACTCTTGTTGAGCTTCAACGTCTACGTCGGCGATGCCCTGCTGCACGCAATCCGCAAGGAAGTGGTGGGAGCTGTGGAGCTGCTGCTGAATCACAAAAAGCCTAGTGGCGGCATGCAGGTAAGGTGGGGACTCAGGGGGATGGAAGTTTAAATTAAGAGTGCATTATGTGACAGTGAGCTGCTGACAAGGCTGTGGGATACTGGGAGAGATACTTTCAGCATCAAATTATTTAGATTTGTTTTAGTTGATAAAATACACAGTTTGATCCTATTTCTGTGTGAAGGGACCTGTGGCAGTTGTGTGTGTTAAAGGTATAATAAGAATATGATAGTGGACAAATGCACTAATGCAAAGCTCACAACACACGTATTGTTTATCATAAAATGTATGAACAATCATTTATAGAACTGAAAGTATAACAAAAACTCCCAAGCCCACTGTGTTTCAAACCCTGGAAAACTGATCAATGAGGTCAAAGTGGCCCATGTAGGATCCAATAATGTTATAACTACCGTAAATGTAACAACATAATATTTCTTCCGTTTATAATGTAATCAAAATCGCGAAAAAAAAAGGTGGAAAAACCTCAAGATAAAAGTCTAAATATTTTTGAGAAAAAAGTTGGAATATTTTTGATTTTTTTTTTTATATTTTGAGAATAAAGTTGGAATATTTTTGAGAAAAAAGTTGGAATATTTTGAGAAAATTTTTTTAATATTTTGAGGAAAAAGTCAGAATATTTTGAGAAAAAAGGCGGAATATTACGACAAAAAAGTCTCAATATCTAGAGAAGAAAGTCTCAATATTTCCAAATCAAAATATTTTGAAAAAAAGGTCAGAATATTTTGAGCAAAAAAGTCTCAATATTTTGAGGAAAAAGTCTCAATATTTTGAGAAAAAAGGTGGAATATTCCCCTCGATTGATAATGTACCAATAATGTAAGATAGATAGATTTTAGATTATGCAAAATAGTTGTTTGATAATTAAACTTGATAATTAATAAAACTTAAAATAAGTATATTATTACATTATCGGCCCCAAATATTACCTTTTTTTATTATTATTTCTAACCCATCTTATAATGCAATCATTTTATAATTTATTTCAGGTGTTATTTATGCACACATAGTTGTTACGTTAATGGTTCAAAAATGTTATTACATTCTTGCTAAGTTATTACATTATCTACTTTTAATATATTCTGTGAAGAATGGAAAAAATATTATAGGTTATTATATTAATGGTACTTATTACATTATTAGCTGCTACAGCCCATGTGCAAAATCACAGGAGGAATTTCATGTCTAACTTAATGATAGTGTGCAGTAAACTATTGGTACTGATTATGGAGGTTATAAGTGGCATGTCATGCCTGAGGCCTTTTTTACCATCTAAAATAATTGACCCATTTTGTTGGCAATAACAAAAGCTGACAGTCTTCACAAGACTTGTTCTGTCTTTTGCAAACGGAACAATAGAGTAGAAAACTGAGAGAAAATATGATATATGTTACAGTATATTACTTATCTTTTTTTATCTTGTAAGGATTCAGATTAGCTCGAGAACGCTGCTGCTCAACCCATTCTTCTAGTCTTTAAGAAATGTCTGTTTATAGCTTAAATTGCTGTAATCAAAAACAAAGACTAATTAACTTCAGATTGGTGGCCCTTTGAACTGATTGCTCTCCACTCAATGGGCGTTTTTCATTTCTTTTTTCTTTTAGATTTATTCCTGCCACACATAGTAGTGTACACAATGAAACACACGCTCTCCTCCTCTCTTCTCAGCAGTAATGCGTCATAAACCTCAAAGGAACAGATGTTTTTGGATTTATTGAGCGGGGGGCTGTTATTGCCGTTATTGTTGTGTCCTGTTAGAAGCTGTGCATTTGTCTTTGATAGAGTAAAGTGAAATAGGGAAAAAAGGGACAAATTAAAGGAAAATTAACAATATGTAGGGGAACAAAAGAGAGCTCAAACCAAACACAAGAGATAGCTCAGGCTTGTTTGTTAAATGGATGTGGGGGGGTGAGATATAGAGGCCTGATATATCCGATCCGAACCCCTCAGCTGTGACATCTATAAACCGCCACATTTCCCTTTTTTCCTTAATATCTTCGTATGATAGTACTTCTTCCCATCACATGAGTAGGTGGTAAAAATAGATCACTCTAGCGCTGCCAAATTTCCTAAGAGAAGCTTATTGATTATATTAAAAGGCTGACAGGGAAAAGTGCATGCTACCAGTGTCTTCTCTGAGATTTATTAATAAGAAGATAAATTTTATGCTCTGCTGGAATTGTGTGCATTGTATTTTGCAGGCTCTCTGAATGATGTGCTTGTGATAATCTCACAAGGGTTGTGGCTTATTTGTTGCATTAGATATCATCTTTTTAAACCGCATCATGTATTATCCTCTGAGTACAGACATGCGTCTGCCGGAGGCACAGACACTGGAGCTCACAGTGTCTCAATTATAAGGGCCTTCGGGTGCTTCTGTGTTTTATTGTTTTTTCTTCTCTTCATCGTCCACATGCTCATGGTTTTTTGGGTTACTGGGCAACCTACATGTGCACATAAAAATTGTTATGTAAGGAAATCCCTCATCTTCCTACATGGACCACATTAAGCATAATCACGCCGGGTGGAATCCACAAACACTTGAGCTTATTTTTTCCGCAGAGTCATTCAAATACAGAACTGCTCAGTGTCCCATTTTATAGCAACTTTCTCTAAGCAACGTTTGTGATGTTGTAGGATGACAGGTGCAAATCAGTGGGGACGCTCGAAATGGAGCACGGTAAAAATAAAAGACACACTGCTTTTGCAGATGCTAATTTTAATCAATGTGCTGACGTTGGATGCCACATTCTAATATGAGTAATAAATCTGAATTACAGGAACAAGTGGGCTTTAATGTTGTTTATTTTCTACGCTATTATCATAACTTCACATCTAGCATCTAGCCTGCACTCCCGCTGCTCCGTGCTTGGGTACAGTCCAGGGCTGTTTGATGTAGATTATTTGATGTCCGTCCTCCTCCCACTTGGAGAACAAAGTATATAGCTTATTAGATCACCCTGCTCTGCGACGTATGACGACTCTCAGTCACACATGGCTCTGTGCCACTGTTCGGAGTTTCTGCTACCCTGTGAGAGAGTGTCCATATGATAAAAAAAAAATACTTTTGGGTGCAATATAGATGAAGAAACATTTTTCAGAAAAGTGACCAAATACCCTGGATCACAATTGGTGGCAGAGTTTCTATTCATATTAGACTATTTTAAAGTGAAATATTTCTTTAAAAGCCAAAAGTACAGCACAGCTCAGAGCTTATCTTTGGAATCAAAATAAATCTATACAGTATATTTAGCTTTGTAAGATGTAAACTTTGCCAAATCATACCAGCCAACAAGAAAAGTATTGAGTGTCTTCTTAGCCGTGCTAGAAGCATGGCTGTCCGTCATTGTTCAGTCAGTCCACCACTTTGGTTCAAACGGAATAATGTCAACAACTATGAAATAGTCGAGATATAGATATGTGTGTAGAGGATGAATATTAATGACCCCCCCCTCCAGCACCACCTTGAGGTCGCCATTTGTAAATCTTAATTACATGTCTCAATCCCTATTGGATGGATTTTCCAATACACTTGATACACTTCATGTCATCCGCACGACAAATAGTAATAACTTTGGTGATCCCTTAATTTAGCACCATCATCAGGTCCACATTTGAATTGAGTTGTTTTATGAAATGAGCTAATGACATTTCAACATCAGCTTCAGCTGTACTCTGGCTGTGTTTAGTGCCAATTAACAAATGTTAGCTTGCCGACAAACTAAACTAAGATGGTGACCATGACAAATGAGAATCTTACACCTGCTAATCATATTAGCATTGCATGTCCACATTTTCATTGTGAGCGTGTTAGTATGCTGTCGTTAACATTAGCTCCTTAATGCTTAAGTACAGCCTCGCAGAGACACAAGCGCGGCGGTACACTCTAAAGTCTTGTTATTTTCAATGCATTACAGCGCCCTCATGAGATGAGTAAAGAACTAGATATTAAGTTTATATCACTATCATATCAATTCATTGTAATTATACATTTTGTGGGTGGACTATTTTCCTATAAATATATTAAAAAGGTAACGGGAAAGTTGAGTTGGTAACTGTGCTGTAAATCCCCTAATAGGGGGCCTCACATAAAAGCACTCAGAAGCTCACAATCCCCCATGTGTCCCTTGACACCTCACTCGTCGGCCTGGCACTTCTTTTTACTGTCGCATGTGTCTTCTCATGTAGAAAGCTGCCATTACAAGTGCTACCTTCTCATGTCTTTAGCGATGGTCCTACTAAAGCTCCCTCACTAGCACTAGAGCCCCTTATTCCCATCTGTCCTCTGTCTAAAGGTCCTCGAGGCATGGTTATCCAACGATTCTCTGACTATCCTCTGTCTCTCCTTCATTTCTCCCTCACCACAGAATCAGATAATAGGCCTTCAATTAAAAGTGAAAACAGCCAGCTTACTCCTCTGCAGCCTGCAGCCGGGTATTCCAACTGAATGACAAGGGAATGGCTAAAGGGCTTAGCTGGAGTGGGGGATAAGAGTGATAGGCAGAATGAGTTTCTGTCTGACCATAATGATTCCCTGTGAAATGTGTGAAATACTGAAGCTTTTCACCACACTGCGGCCTATACCCTTTACAGCGGTCATGATATAGAGGACAGTTTTTCTGCGACTTCGGATATTGGCCATCTTTTCTAGCTGCTATTTGAACTGTTTGTGCTGCAGCTGCCCAAAGCTCCAATAACTGTTCTTTTGGCCCTGTTTTTTCCATTTAACTTCAATGTAAAAACCTTTGAACTGTACTCTGAGGGGAACAGAAGATCACTCAGTCTCTGTTCAACCAAATCAATAACTTCCACTGTGCACTCAGCATGTCAGTTAAACCTGACAAAAGGAGAAACGACTCTGACTGTCTATACATTGCCAACAGATTGCAAAAGGCCAAGGCCAATTCTGTTGCTTGTGGAGTTTCATTCCATGTATGTGTGATTGAAGCATTTATTCTCTCCTCTCCCCTGAAAGGTTCCTCCTATCTTATTGGACAAGCAGTTCTCTGACTTCACCCCTGACATCACTCCCATCATCCTCGCTGCACACACCAACAACTATGAAATTATCAAACTTCTGGTGCAGAAAGGCGTGTCTATGCCGCAGCCACACGAGGTGGGTAAACCATTCGTATTTCGTTGTTATCATCAGCGTGAAACCCGAAATCTTCCAAATGTCAACAGCTGTTCAGGGAACAAACCAAAGTGCAGTTTTGACACTATATGGAGTTATGGTGTTATGAAAGTGTTTTGTGAGTCCATCAATATGATCCATTTGGATGATACAGAAGATACATTACTGGGTTTTTACTCAACAGCAACAATTTGTATTTTGAGTAAGGTAATTACTCAGTATACAGTGCAGTACATGTACCATACAGTATTTGACTATGGATCTAATTTAAGGTATAATCAAATCATAGACAACAACTAAATGTAAGTTATTAATGTTTCCTGATGCTGTTAAAGCACGTGTCTTTTAAAGATTAGGATCCGTTGATTTAAAAACAAAACAAAATGATTATTTTAACTGTAAGTAAACCTTTTTAACATAATTATTATACATTATTTATCAGGTCAAAAACTCACTGATTGAGTCTTTTAGGTCTAAATAACATACCCTTGCATGACAGTACTTAGTACTGACGGATACAGTGGCTGCATTGCAGGACCGAAATGAGCACAAAAACAGCACATCTATTACTAAACACCGGGAAGCCTCATTAAAATGTGGACATGCTCTGTTTGATGTTGCAGGTGCGCTGTAACTGTGTGGAGTGTGTGTCTAGTTCAGACGTGGACAGCCTACGGCACTCGCGCTCCCGCCTCAACATCTACAAAGCGTTGTCGAGTCCCTCGCTAATTGCGCTCTCCAGCGAGGACCCCTTCCTCACTGCGTTCAGGCTCAGCTGGGAGCTGCAGGAGCTCAGCAAGGTGAGGAGCATCCTTTGGTAGGGTTAAATTAGCTGCATGTTGCATTCATTAAACTCTCTGCCCTTTCCTGATACCATTATGTAACATTCAATGAACTGTCCATTTATTAGTCCAGCATTCATATAAATTGCTCTTGGTAAATTAAATTCCTAAAAAAATTATCAAAATGGTCAGCTATGAAAAGTCACAGAAATAATAACAAAACTTGATCCTTGCCTGCTATAAGTAATGATATTTACAGATTTAATATCAGAAAACCCAAAATATATTATTACATTTTTAGTAAAGCTAAAAAGCAAATAAAAATGTCAGATTCTTTCATGATATATATAACAGCCAGAGGCGGTTTCATTTAAAAACACCACTTGCTGGACCTGTACTCTGAGATTACCCTTAATGTAGTGAATATATGGTCTTGCTGGACTCTTGGTGTTGAGTGGTATCGGTTTTCTATATACACTCTTTCTAAGGTGGAGAACGAGTTTAAATCAGAGTATGAAGAGCTGTCCCAGCAGTGCAAACAGTTTGCCAAGGATCTCTTGGACCAGACAAGAAGCTCCAGAGAGCTGGAGATGATCCTCAACTACAGCGATGACATCAACTTATTGGAGCAGGAGGGCAACAACGACCTGGCAAGACTCAAACTAGCTATCAAGTACCACCAAAAAGAGGTAAGCAGGATACATAATGTTAGTGCATAGGTATAGTACAAGCTATCCAGTTTATGATTAAAGACTCAGTCATAGCTTTCTGACTTGATCAGATGGCAAAGGCCGTGCAAAGAAATGCAGTGTGAGTGCCATAGTTTGAAACCCTGCCATTATATCTATATATTTGTGGTAAGTTAGTTATGGCTGTAATCACTTTAAAATTATTTACTTTTATAGTGTACGTGTTCAAATCTTAGTGCTGTCGGTGAAAAGGGTTCTCAAAAAAATCATATAACTGATGCACGAGCATGAGTTTTTCTGGGTTTAATGGAGAATGCGAGAAGCCCGGTTATGGGATGGCTCATGGCTTCCTGAGGCAACAAGAAAGGGGTTAAATAGATATCATGCCGCAGAAGTGTTTTGCTGAATATGAAGGTGAAGCAAAATGATGAGGACGCAGACGCATTATTCCCAGGAGCGACTTATAATTCATTCAACTGTCTATTGCTGGGAGCTCTGCCTGGCTGTCAGAGCAGATGCACTTTCGGAGGCGTCTCGATTTATGACGCTGCTGTTTCCTCCTTCATCCATCCGGTTGTTGCGCATCAGACGCGGTTTGGAAGATGAGCCTGTTGAGTCACGATAGGACGATTGGGAGTGGAGCACAGGTGGACATGATGATGGACAGTCTCCTGTGATCTAACCCTTCATCAACCTTTCTGTTGTTGGCAGTAAATCTCTCATTGCACACACTGTAAACAATCATTCCACCACACTTCCCCTCTCCCAAACGGTGTTTAAATTATTCAAGAGCTGTCCCAATATGCCCTTTCCGTCCATCCTATCATTAACACCTTTTCATTGCACCAGGACGTTGATGGAGGACAGTGTCTCATGATGTGGGTAGCACTCCACCCAGCTGCCCTTTCTAAATGATAAATGTCCCAGCTGCCTAGACTGGTTAGCAGTCATTTTAAAGGTAAAGTCATTCTGCGGCAGTGTGTGTGAGAAATTGTATTTGATGATTTGATGTTCTCTCTGGAAAGTGAAAATCAGCCAATGCAGCAAAAGCTTTTTTAAATCTATCTCAACCTGTTTACAAATGTGTAGTATTTCCAAAAATCGAATTAATCTAATCCAACAATTTTATTCTGTCTTGTTCCAAAACCTGACTTGAAGATGACTTGATTCACAAACTTCTTGCAGAATATGTAGTAATGTGGTTATGTAGGTACTGGTTTGTAGTATGTGGAGCGAATAAACCGTAAAGGAGGCTGCGTGAAACTGGATTTTATATAAATTTAACCACATAAGCAAATATTCCATTATCAGTATCAACAGTTATCTTGGCAGCACTGTGCCATAAGGTGTAGCATTATGTGGGACTTGTCAGACATTTTTTCATAAACATTTCATTGAGAACGTAAAATGTGTTACGCAGCATCAAAACATTTTCAACATAGAATTTCTACTCAAATGTCAATTTGCAGTGGAAACCGTTTAGTATGTCTGTCAATATAACAATACGTTCTGCTGCAGTCTCCTGAGAGGGTAAAATGGCTTGTGCACAGAGTAAATGCACGTAGACACACAGACACACCCGCATACAGAGGTATTTAAAGTGATTGCTTTGTACCTGTGATGGATGATATTTAAGCCAGACAGGGTTTTGCCCCCTGCGAGGCATTGGGGGTGAAGTGGAGTGGAAAGGCCTGAAAGAATGTTTTTTTTTTGCAGAGAGCAGTTATCATTTTCAGGGCATTTTATCTGTGGTGCGATCACCACTCATCTCTTTCAGCGATTTTGCAGACAAACTCTCCAGCTCTTACAAATGCACGACACTCGGCCTGAATTGGTGATTTGATTTTATAGTGGGTCACAGGGCGCGTGTTTTTGACCTTCAAGTGAAAAAACTGAAGGGCATCTCTTAACCCTCTTATGCGTGTCGTGTGACGCTCGCTTACATTTTTTATATTTATCCTGGCATCTGTGTGTGTTTTTCAGCTTTGCTGCTGCTGGTGTTCCCAGGGTTTAGAAATGCAATTTATAATGGTCTAAAGAGAAATCTCCACAGGCCTCCGGTCTAAAGAGCTGAGCAAACAGAGCAGTGTGCGCTTTAATGCAGCGGGACGCCAAATCACATAAATATGATCGGTAACGCATACACAATAAAGTGTAGATAATCCGCTCTACCTCCCTGAGGGTTTCAACAGAGGATTACTCTCATTTGTACTGATATACTTACAAAAATGTCGGTGAGTACATTGAAGATTCACAGTGTGAGCAGGAACAGGGCTGCCTCTTTAATGTTTGAAATTCTCAGAGGCGCAAAGTTAAAACTGTCAATTTTACATGCTGTAGTTTGACGTTGCCCCCTTGTGAAATCTCGTAAAAATTGCAATTTGGTATTTCAAGATGTTTTTTAATGGCTCCATTAAATTGAAATAAGCTCCTACAGGAATAAGTGTTGTGTTATGCAGGATCATTAACACTCAACTCAGCAATTCGTTGCAGCAAATATCTGTCTTCACCGTTCAGTCTCCAGTATTGAGCAATGTTCAGCCCTCAAATATTTGTTTTCTTAACTTCCTACTTTAACTTCCCAATGCACAAATACTCACGCAAGCTTCTTTGTATTTTGAACAGGTGAAATAAGGGATACTATAAAGAGAGATTTTACGTCATCTTTCACTTGTGAACTAAATGACCAGTTAGATCTATTGCAGTGTTTTTAGGAGGATATTGTGCTTTATGCAATCTGGTTGTTACTTGCAGTGCTAAGTTTATATGATAAATGTGAACATATTCGGGGACACATTTTGAAGGTGGACATTTCCAGCACCAGCTTTTGTGCTTTTTTGGCGGTGTCCAAAGTCCATCAACACCGTGTTTTTATAGCAGTTCAGATGCATTAAAGGTGACAGACAGTGTGAATAAAATAAAAAAATAACAAAAAATCAAAATCATGACATGACACGTTGCAAGCAAACGTCATCAGATTGCACAGATGATCTTGGAGTATTTGACAAAGAAAACCATAAACATGTTTAATTTCAGATTTTTTTTCTTTCTTTGAAAATTATTTGAAATAATCTTTATTTTGTCTTTAAAAAAAAGCAACCACCTGTATTTCAACTCCCAGCTGAAACATACACAGCTAAGTTGTGTTCTTGTGAGTGTGAAAGCGGAGTAGAAGCGTTTCAGCAGACCTATGATGTTGGTAAAGCTGCAGGGGAACCTGTCTTCACAGAGAGGAAGCGCCCTCTCTTGTTCTGGACAGTTGACAGTGTACAGAGGCAGGAAATGTTGTAGAGAGAAACTTTTCCAACTGGACTTAAGACCAGTAGGGAATCTATTTGAGTTGTGTGAACAAGCCACCTGAGGCAAATATGACTGCTGAGTTTTGGAAGTGATTGTGACAGATGAAGGGAGGGTGACATGTTTGGACCTCCCCCCAGGAAAAGGGAAGAGGAATAGAGGTTTGTATTTGGAAAGTAGCTGTGTATAACAAATGGAAGGTACTGTCAAGGGGATTTCGGGTGGGAATTCAAAATACTACAGCAGCTAAAGCAAATTATCCAAATTATCTCACTTTCATATTGCCATTAAGGAAAATGTATTATAATGTATGAGAAGGTACTGTAATTGCTTAGCTGTGTTTTTTTTAAAACTCATTTTAACCTATGGGTTGTATCTATATGTATGTAAATGTATCCATGAGATGACAGTACACTTTACCACTTTGTCTTTCTGTAAAATAAAATCCTGTGAACAATATAATAAAATATTAATCTCATAAGGTTTTTGAGATTAAGTTAGTATTACAGCTCACATGCTGAAACAAATGCATATCAGCATGGATACATTTCCTAATTATAATGCTAATTAGCTTAATTGCTGACCTCATTAGCATCACTGTCTGTGTTTAATATATTGTGCTGATGAAGCCAAGACATCAGGCAGCTCAAGTACCTCTTGTTTACCATCATTAATTAGGCATAATGTTCTGACAAGCAGTGAAAGATGAAAGCTAAAAAGGAACGTTTTTGTTTATGGACCTCTCACACACCTCAAAAGTCCAAATACTTGAGACAAAACAATTGCGATAAAATTATCAAAGCTATCTTTAAATCTATACCTGCTGCAGAGAGAAAGAAGAAAAAAAAGCTCTTTATTGTTATTACTTATTTAAGTACTTCATCATAACACTTAGCATGCACCCATGGGTCTGCTTCAGACTTTGGTTGCAGCTTAATGAGGTAAGCCGTGTTGTCGGTAATAAGGTTCATGCTCAAAGGAGGCATTTGAAAAGATCATATCAGCTGGGTAGCTTTTCCCTTTTTTCATTCCTCTTTATTCTTCCGTCGTCCAAATATGTTGGTGACACAGAGTTGAAGCCGTATTATTGATCATCCTTATTATCCTCTTTTTTTATTAAACTCTTTTACAGATGTAATCGATCAGAAACCTTCACTATATAGCTTGTAGCCCCTCTCAGTGTATGACAACAGGCAGCATATTTTGCAGCTAATATTGCACATTTTTATTGATTGTTCTCCTCACATAAATAGAGCAGAGCAAAAGAAGAAAGACTATTCCCCTTCCTCTCTACTCATCCATGAAATTCATCCCCTCCTATATCTCTCTCTGCATTTCCTCTCGCTCTAAGTTTTGTTGCAACACTGTAGTTGAAGTATGGAAATATGAGCCATTCTACTCCAGACCCCGACACAGATAGGGATCTCTGGTTCCCATGGTAACAAGGCTGCAGAGTTGGTGAATTGGCACCCAACGGTGGCGGTCGACACTTTGACTCTGATATATAGGCTCAACGCGATATTTCACAACCCTGTGTGTGCAAGCTTAAGTGTGATTGCATGTGCCCATGCTGTTAGACTCATTTATACACTGCAGTATGAGTTTGTTTTGTTTTTAACGGGAAATCAGATACGTCTAGAGATGATCACCAAATACTGCTGATGCTTCAGTCCATTTGGCTGAGGCAGTCCCACAGCACAGCTGCACTTTTGATGCTTCCATGTTTTGGCCTCACTGATCATGTAAAACCTGTACTCAGTTACCAAGAGGAGCACGGCAATAACATTTCCCCTTGTTATTCCTTTCATGTTTGCAGTCACATGAGGTATTGATCCCTCATCAACACGAAACATCAAGCAGGCGAAACAACAGAAAAGAGGACAGAACATTTCCCACATGTTGATCCATGTTCCAAACATTTTTGATTAATCTTGTCATGGGCAAGAGACATAAAATGCTCTCTGTTTTAGATGAATTTCCAATCATATTCAGACATTTCAGGAAGCAGTTGCTATTACCTCAAGAAAATCATTAAGAAATGCAATGCATATATCTAGAAACATGATGCTGTAGATTCTATTTTACCGACTTCACAGCATGCATAAGGTTCTCTTTTGCTCCTTTCTGTGTCATGACAGCCGCTACCTGATTTACCTCTATAATATATGTGTCGATGATAACTCTTCAATTTTGAACACCACCAACACTCCTCCGTGTGTATGCTCTCAGCTGGAACTTGCTTCGGTTGCTAATTCTGGCATGTGGTCACTAGGGCATTATGTTCTGTGTAAAACCACTAAACAGCCTCAGGCTGAGGATACTGTCTCCCAGCAGGTTTAATGCTGGAATCATACCTTGGATTAGTGTATGAGTGTGTTTTTTTATCTATGTAGATCAAACAGAAAAGTATAACTCTTCCCTTCTTGCTTTTAGTTTGTAGCTCAGCCAAACTGCCAGCAGCTTTTGGCGTCCCGGTGGTATGATGAGTTCCCCGGCTGGAGGCGGCGCCAATGGGCAGGGAAGTTCATCACCTGTGTCTTCATCGGCCTCCTCTACCCCGTGTTTGCTCTCTGCTACCTCATCGCTCCGAAGAGTCGCCAGGGCCTCTTCATACGCAAGCCCTTCATCAAGTTCATCTGTCACACCGCGTCCTACCTGACCTTTCTATTCCTGCTGCTCCTCGCCTCCCAGCACATTGTCACGACCGAGCAGGACAGGCAGGACATGCAGGGTCCCGCACCAACCACTGTGGAGTGGATGATCCTGCCCTGGGTGCTGGGTGAGTAAAAGGGGTGATGTTTGATGTCTCCTAATGTCTTTCGTAATCCCCGGACTTTCCTTCTAGCGCCACCATGAGGTTGACATTTGTGGTTTTGACTGAATCGTCGCTAAAACTATTGAATGGATTGCCATAAAATTGCCTTGCAGAATAAATTGTTTTGTATAACTTTGGCGTTCAAAGTCAAAGTTTTTATTTGGTTTATGACCAATACTTTGGTTAACGACCAAGCAGCTGCAAACATAAAGACATTCTAATCAGTCTCAGCTGTACTTTGCATTTAGTGCTTATCTAATGCAAAAATGTTAAACTAAGATGGTGATATACCTGCTAAACATCAGCATCTTAGAGTTGTCACTGTGTCAGGTTAATAAAATCCTAAAATTCATGCTACAAGTGCTTTAACTCCCGCTCACCTGAAGTTGCTATGCAGAAAATAAACCTGACTTTTATTTGCAAAATGACTTTTAGAAATACCTGCCAAAAAATCTGAAACTATTCTTTTTCTTGCCCATGGTTCAAGGATATATATTAAGCAGATAATGTCTTTATTTCTAGGATTCATCTGGGCAGAGATCAAACAAATGTGGGATGGCGGTTTCCAAGACTACGTCCATGACTGGTGGAACCTGATGGACTTTGTCATGAACTCTCTATATCTGGCCACCATCTCCCTTAAGATTGTGGCCTACACTAAGGTAACCAATTATCTATAAATAGCAGTAAAAAAAGACAGACATAGCGTACCTTTCTTGTGTTCTCACTTTATATGTTTGCCATCCTTTCTCCTGTTCAGTACAGTGGTAGTAAAGCCCGGAACCAGTGGGAGATGTGGCACCCAACACTAGTAGCTGAGGCAGTGTTTGCCATCGCAAACATTTTCAGTTCCCTGCGCCTCATCTCGCTGTTCACTGCCAACTCACACCTGGGGCCACTGCAGATCTCTCTGGGGAGAATGCTGCTGGACATCCTGAAGTTCCTCTTCATCTACTGTCTGGTAAAACACTCAAATGTTTGCACACAGGCGGTGATATAAACATGCATGCTGGAACACATGGATTGGCTTGAATAATTGCACAAACTCTTCCCCTTTTTCTCCAGGTCCTACTTGCCTTTGCTAACGGACTGAACCAGCTGTACTTTTACTATGAGACCAAGGCTTCAGATGAGAAGGGAAAATGCAAAGGCATCCGCTGTGTGGAGCAGAATAACGCTTTCTCCACGTGAGTTCACATGAATCTAAACTTGCCCGCATGTGTAGTATGGATGTGTGATCTTGTGAAATTGAGTGGCAACGAAAGAGAGTGTTTTGTGTATATATTTGCTTTTAGTGGTTGCAAAATGTGTGAAAAAAATAAAAAGGTTTTCATTGATTAGAAAACCTGATGTTTTAGCTGAATTTGAGTAACACATATATTTCCCTCGCAGGTTATTTGAGACGCTGCAGTCTCTCTTCTGGTCAATCTTTGGTCTGATCAACCTGTATGTGACAAACGTGAATGCAGACCATCAGTTCACTGAGTTTGTCGGCGCCACCATGTTCGGCACCTACAACATCATCTCACTGGTGGTGCTCCTTAACATGCTCATAGCCATGATGAACAACTCCTACCAGCACATTGCTGTGAGCAGAGATCAAACATACTGCAAACAAACGGCTGCGTGAGTGTGTGGAATAGATAATGTTTGCGTTGGCAGTGCTTTTCATGTGCCATAATCTCGTTTTCAGGACCATGCAGACATTGAGTGGAAGTTTGCCAGGACAAAGCTGTGGATGAGTTACTTTGAAGAAGGGGCCACTCTGCCGGCCCCGTTCAACATCATCCCCAGCCCCAAATTATTCTTGTACCTCATATGCTGGATCAAGAGGCAAGTGTGCAAGAGGACGAGATCCAAGCGCCCGGAAACCTTCGGAAGTCTCGGAGTAAGTCAAACATTTAAACGCGCATTTTTATGAGCCTCACGGAGATAGAAAGAAGAGTTTGTTTGTCTTGTTTGTTAATCAATACTACTCAATGCTAAACCATATTTATTAAAAGTATAATCCATGATAGGAATATAATTTTTATAGCACAGTACTTTATTGTTTTGCGCTTCAACGCTCAGAGGCTATTTTGCAGGGAGACCCAGAGACAGACAAGTAATACAAACGTGTGATACTGTGAAGAAAGACTATGCCCTTTCTCTCATCTCCCACTGGTTTACTAACTCATCCTCTCTGGCATCTGATGTCTGTGCAGAGGCGAGCAGCAGAGAACCTGAGGATAAATCATCAGTATCAGGTAAATGTAGTCTCTTTCAAAGCAAGCTGTAAAAGATTACTGCCATCTAGGTATGTGTGTGTGTGGGTGGGTGTGTGTGTGTTTGTGTGAGACAGATCATACGTTCTGCTCTTTGAGGGCCTTTCTACTCTTTCAATTTCCATCCGTCAATAGAATGCGTTTGCGATGTCACATACAATAGGCCTAACAATTACACCCAGTGTGATGTTCATCACCATTCTCTGTTGAACATTTCTTATTTGTCCTTATCTGCAGGTGGTTATTGTAGCATTTTTTATACGAGATCCAGCTTGAAATGTGTTTCCTTCTGTGCGTTTGTATAAGTCATCTTTTTACTGACGGATTAACTCTTAGTTTTGTACGGGAGCGACTCTTTCATTCAATATTAGAGGATGTTATTGTGTTCAGAGGCCTTTTTTTTAACTGATGTAGGAGGTACTGAGGAACTTGGTGAAGCGTTATGTGGCCGCCATGATCAGAGATGCCAAGACAGAGGAAGGCCTGACTGAAGAGAACTTCAAGGTAGGCAGAGTTCCTACTCAATATGTCTATATCAACAATAGATCATGTGACAAAATGTATGTGACCGGGGTCGCTCATAGTGACGAACCCACAGAGAATTAATCCCCCAACTCTGCAGTCGGAATGATGCTTTATGGCAGCGGTCCCCGACCTTTTTGCACCACGGACCGGTTTCATGCAAGACAATTTTCCTACGGACCGGGGCGGCAGGCATAAAAAAACACACAATAAACTACAAAACATACAATTTAATTATTACATATATACTGTAAATAATGTAATTTAATATAATAAGTAAGTGTAAACACTCTCAGCTACATGTATAGCACCAAATGACAGACAGACAAAGTTAGTGGAGCATTTAGCTGCTGAAGTGCCAGATATTTCCCTCAGGAGTTGGTGGAGACCAAAATGAGAGTTAACATTGGACATTCATCATGTGGACACACTAATAATCTGCTTTGTAACTGTGAGTCAGTGTTTTGTTTATAGCTCCGCTACCCTCAAGTAGCCAAACAAATCAATTCACTCAGAAAAAGAGGTAAATTGGCCATCGTTTAACAGTATAGCGTTTTGGCTTGTTGAGACATATTGTAAATTATTTGTCAACTGTGATTTGAATCTTCCAAGACATGGAAATGCCTATGGAAAAAAAGCGGCCACATTAAAGTGCTGTATTATTATTTAATGAATTATACTTTCTCCACTTAGTATTGACTGAGTTAGAATTGTATCGATTACTCTGCAGAGTGCTCTGCAAATACCAACAACTGGGGTTGAATGAAAAGCATTTCTTGATTTACCAGGCTGCCTCACTTCTTGCTTTGCTCTCCTAGGAGCTGAAACAAGATATCTCCAGTTTTCGATACGAGGTGATGGGCATGATGAAGACAGGGAAGCCTGCTCTACAGGGGGCAAAGGCCAGTGGCAGCTCAGTGGAGTCCAGTCTTGCTTACCCCAACTCCTCGCTCCAGGTTTCTCCCTCCCTCCAGAGCAGCCAGGTGAAAAGCAAACTCAACCGATTCAAGATGATCGCATCCATCCTCAAGCAGGGCAGTTCTTTAGCTTCACCCAGGCCGCCTGAAGCCTCTAACGGGCTACCTAACGGACTTGTGGTCTCTGATGAGAGCTCCAGCAAAAAGTCAAGCCAGAAGAGAAATTCCCCCAAAGATGTCGTTGACTTTGGCTTATTCCAGAGAAGCCACTGTGCTGGCAATGAAACCACATCAGGTGCAGGAGAGATTTCCAGAGAGATTTACTCTTTGTCAGAAGAAGCAGGGGAGTCCGGGGGCTCTGACGCAGAGCAGCAGGGCGAAGAGCAGAAGGCGAGAGGTGAGGAAGGACTCCTGCAGACAGAAAAGGAGGAGGAAGCTGCAGTAAACGAGGCCCCGAAGGAAAACAGCGAGGTCTCGGACACCAACTACAGCTCAGATGAAGGTGGAAAACAAATGAACCAATGAAAAGGATAAAGAGAGTTTAACCTGCAGTGACTCAGTAGCTAGTGGATGTTTGTCAGGGTCATCCAGAGAAGAAGCGTAAGATGTGAAAATACCTGAATATAACTACAGGCCAAGGAATGTTGGACTGAATACAGAGAGACTGACAATCAATGTGAGCTTCAAATGAGGAGGATGTTGTTTTGCAAAGAGTATAACTTTTCGTTATTGCTAAACTGCTGATCAGATTTGATCTTTGGAGACTCAGGGAGGCCTTTGGTTTAAGTGTTTTAAATGTCAGTATAATAGCATTGGAGATGCAGCAAAGGTAAACAGAGCTCTGTGTGAGCATTGCAAGGATTTAGATTTTAGGATAAAGTCATTTCATCTTATCTCATCCCTGATGATTGGAAAGTAATTATTTCCTGAAACTGATCATTTCCTCCTTCTTTTAACCTCCTCTCCCTCCCCCCCTGTGTCCCTTACCTGACGTGTGCCCTTGTTTTCAAGTTATCCATCGTACTCTCTCCTTCATCAATCTCTCTCTACCTCTTTTCCTCTCCCCGTTTATCTCTACACCGCTTAACTCTCCGCGTCCTTATCTCACTAGAGCAATAGATGTGTTCTGTTTTAGACCCGACTCTCTGCCTTACTCTGTCTGTTTCTGCACTTTACACACTTTACGCTGGCATACAGTATTTCAAAGATGTGTGAAGCTCTGATCATGCAACAACAATTCTGTCAATGTTTTTCTATGCAAAAACCTGGGATTGTGACAGTGGTCCATTTAACGGTGACAGTTTATGACAAGTATTCCCGTATGTAAAGTAGAACATGGCCGCTGAAGCATAATGGGAGATATACAATATGATACAGCCTATCAACTATTTAAAGTAACATTTTATTCATGGTTTCACACTCCTACAGAAAATAAACTTTGCTGTTTTTAACTGGTACCTTTAGTTGTCCTGTTAGTTTGAATGAATGATGTTATAGAGATTAAAGCATAATTCAAATTAACTCTTTATTTGTCTTTTTTTCTTTTGTTCAATGCAGATTGCAGACATATACAGACAATATTGTATTTTAGATCAAATATTTGAGATAGTTTAGCCATAGTCTTAAACCCAGTCTTAAAGGCTTGTGAGGAATTCAAAAGAAATGTATCCAAAAAAACATACTTGGTTTGGTTAAAAACTTCATAGCCTTATTTTCTTTGTCGTCTTTTGTGGATATAATCTGATGTTGAACATGTTTATGTTCTTTAGAAAAGAGTTTCAAAGCCATGAAAGCATAACAAGATAGTACCCATCAGTAATCATCAGGTCATGTTCCTCCATTAAGCTGCCATTGAAGGTGATGCCTGCATACAAGGACTGTTAATGGCTTAAAAGTTGACATGCAGCTTCCACATTATATATTTTTCGGTTAGTTGACAGTCATTAATGTTGTTTATGCTCTCATTTAGAGCAAAAAATAATGTCCACACGAGGTTTACTCCACTCCCCGAGGCTCCAAATTAAAAACACATACATTTATAATGAAGGATGGGGCAGAGATACGTGTGGTTTCGGAGAAGAATAATGAGGTACAGGCCCAAGATAATCAGAACAGTTTTTTTTGTTTTTTTTAGGGTATAAATTCTTCATTGGCACAGCATCAGTTAGTAAAGCCTGCCGCATAATTGTTATGAAACTGATCACTTCCTCTTTTACGTTCCTATGAGCAGCATGAGTCTGTTAATCAATACTCATCATTAGATTACATTACATCCATCAACAATCTTTGGTGCGTGTGTTGCATTAATTGTTCAGACCTCATTCGTCCAGACTAAAAGAGTCTTCACGTGTTCACCTGCCTTTCAGTTTTAGAAGCAGTCGTGATTGTTACATCTCGTGCTAGTAGCTAATCAGCAGGTTCCAGACATTTGCAAAGAGTTTTAAATCTCACAGTGAAAGTGGCTTTTGTTTCCTCTTTCAGAGATGAGTGTTGTGCGTGTGAATCCAGGAAGCCAAAGCATTCTTAATGACTTCCTGTAAGTGGAGAAAGGTGCAGTGAAAGGCAACAAAGTGTTTGTTCTTCTCTTAATGAGTGTACAAAGAATAAGAAGTAAAGCCTGTCAGAAATCTAATGTTCCAACAACTATACAACATTGTTCCTACTGTTTGAAACAGAACGCAGTCACACTGTTCAAAAACCTCTGCATGAAAGCAAAACTCCGCTGTGTTTTCCTGCGAACTGGACATTTTAGTTTTGTCTGAGCTGATCTTATGATTGCTTTCCATCACTCCCCTAGTTGTACTTCAATGAGTTCAATCGGCGAACAAGTGAGCAAGCGAGTGAAAAAGAGATTAAATATTCAACAGATGATGAAACTGTGCTCCATGTGTGATCAAAAGGCTGCGCTGAAATGCTTCTGGCTCTGTTATGGATCTTCCAGCCACTCTGAACCAGCATGTCACAGATGCAGAAACACATCAATAGATAGGGCTTAAACGAGCAATGCTTGGATCTTATTCATTAATATAAGCATTGTATAATAATATTAGTTAAATCTATTGATGTGTCACTTTCAATTATGACTAAACTCATTGGTTCCAAACCTCCAGATTTCTATTTAACACATAAATATAAATGGGATTTCTGACAAATTCCCAAAGGGAAGAGAATCCACATGACATCACAAACGTTTTCTTTTGTCCCCAAAACATACAAAAGTAAAAAGTGCAGACGTGCTATACAAATATTGACTAGTCCTTGGGAGACAAAATAGACCAAATATAAAATGTAGGTTTTTTCTGTTGTTACATGTGTTATCCTAGTTGCAGAAGCCTCACACATGGCTGCACTAACAAATCCTTTCCACGAGGGGGAGATGTCATTATAGGATGGAGAGTTCCTGCTCTCTGCTTCCTCTCTGCCAATATCTCTCTGCAGGACCTCAGATCCAAAATAACCACCTGCAACCTGGAGAGGAGTATGGTGCGATCCTGTGGGCAACGTTAGTGTGAAACACGGGGCTCAACATAATTTTAATTCCTCTTAAAGGTTTGTCTTAGAGGATGGAAAGGTGACAGAACAAAAGCAAAGGGAAATGAGGCATTCAATTTACTTTGAACTAGAATCTAATTGGTAATCCATCTTTTACCGTAGGTGTTTGGGTGTCTGTTTACGAGTTAATGTGTGTCGGGGGATCTCAGAGGATCCTCAAGCAGGAGAGGGAACAAAACAGATGTCAATAAGGTTTAAACGACTGTAAATTGGAGCGTAGGCTGAATACGTGTGTCCCCAGGCTGTAAAGTGTGTCTTAAATGCTAAGATAACATAGACAGGAAGCGGTCTCTGAAGGGTGGAGGCCCTGTTGGAGACGGCTCAGCATCCTGCGTGCTGCCGTCCTCCCTCGGATCAGAGGGGTCATGCGAGTTCATAAAGAGTGACAAAATCTGCTTTTGTCGTTCTGCCGATCAATCATCATTATTTTTGATTGAAAAAACATCCCAGGGAAATCTCCCTGGTGTCTGCTGTACTGCATCATTGATTGTGTAAGAAACCAAACATGTACCTGGGTTCACTCTGTCTGGGGTCACATTTGTGGAGTAAACCATAAAATGAAGCTCTCGATTCAGTGAATCAACATCATCAAGAGAGTCCTTAACTGCATGTTTCCAGTCTAGAAGCATACCTGTTCATGTTCACAAGTCAAGACTGTACATGATGACTACTTCCAGGGAGCCTTTTGTCATGATGGACTGTATCAGATCTAGCTACAACAGGACAAGGGGAGACAGCTGCAGGGAAAAATTGGGACCTGGGAATAAGTTGATGAACGAGGAATATGACAGCAGGGAAGATAAAGGAGGAAAAGCGAAGCAGCATCGCAAAGGGGGAGTTCAGGGGAGGAAATGATGAATCTAAATTGTGAAAGTAATGAGGAGGAAAGTAGTATCCCAGGGGATGGAGGATAAAAAACATAGTTAAGCTTCTGTCAAGCAACGTGTAAACCTATCATCTACCTAGTTATATCACCACAGGTATTTGAATTTGATTTATAGCCTTATTTGCCAGCCTATTAAAATCACTTCAGTCAATTTAATCCACATATTTAGTTGACAAAAGTCCCATGGACATATTAGAGGTGTGCTTACTGCCTATGTGTTTAAGTGTGAAATAGAATGACTTTTACTGTATATTACTTGTTTCTGTTTGTGCATATTTTAACCACTAAGTGTGTTCCCCTCTCAAAATTCTCTATCAATCTTAAACGCAAGGGTCAAACCCTTCGCATTGCATAGTAGTCTAGTATGCTTTTAAAGGACAATCAAAAGGTGAAAGATAAAGCTGTCATTATGGCGTGCAAAGCGAGTTGAGTTTCAGGGTGTCCTCGGTGCTCCAGGATGTGATGGTGGTAAAGAAATGCATGAGAAAGTCATGTGCAACAACATGAGGGAGGGGGAGGCAATAAGCTTGAGTCAGAGCAGAGGGGAGGATTTTGGCTAAACAGAAGGGTGTGTGCGGGTGAGAGCAGGACGTAATGGTATGGAAAAGAGAGTGAGGGAGTAAAAAAAGAGAGTGGGTGGGTGTGTGTTAGAAAGTTGGTATAAAAGCACCCTCTCCCTCTCTCACCATATCTCCTGTGTATTTTTTGGGGGTTGCGGGTGTGTGTTGTGCGTCTGTTTAAAAGACAAGAGGTGTGTGTGTGTGTTTGTGCCCTTGCAGTACAGAGGACTGATACCTCCTCAGGATGCATCAGCTGCTTGTGGTGACCTCAGTGCTGGTGGCACTCTGCTCTGTAGGGAGTGTGGATTCTTCAGCTTATGACAAGATAGTCACCCACAGTCGCATACGGGCCAGGAAAGAAGGGTAAGGAGATGGGACGTTGGGGAGGGAGGGAGGGAGGGAAGGTTAGAAAGACTGTGTGAGGGGAGCGAGAGGTGACTCATGCCAAGCTTAAGGAAATGTGGCACGGTTTTTACTTTCTAATTTAGCAGATGATGATAAACTTCTTTGCAGATATGAGAACATCACTTGCACCATAAGTAACGAGCTGGAAGCTATGTACACTATGTATGTGCTATGTATGTCAGATTGAATACCAGTGCTGTGTTTTAAAGTGGTTTTAAGAGAGCACTTGATCATGAGTCGACGAGGTCAGCCACATTGATGAAAATATCGATTCAAGCCATAGAAAATTGCTGTAAATAATGTCCCCAATTTGCCGTTTGAGATTGATTGAGTTTAATCTATTAATAATACAAATGTATTGTGTTGTTTTTATTCTTTTAAAGATTAGACACAATTAGGGTTTCAAGTACAAACTTCCAATAGCAGGTTGTTCAAATGCAATGAGAGCATTCATTGTTAAGAAGCACTGTAGATTAAACTTGGCGTGTATAAATGACATTTGTCTCAATGTTCTTCCTTTTTCACCTTACCTGTCTCTCTCCTCTCCCCTTATCCACCCCTCAACTTCCCTTTCCTACCCCTGCTTCTCACTTTCTTTGTAACTCCATCATCACCTACCCGCCCCCTCCCCCCCTTCTCTTACAGACCCCATGTGTGCGCTCTGCAGCAGGTCGAGGGGACTAAAAAGAAGTACTTCAGCACATGTAGGAACTGGTACAAAGGCTCCATCTGTGGAAAGAAGGCGTGAGTCTTTACCAAAAGATTGAATGGATGTAATTGCTACATTGCTTTTTTTTATTACTATTATTATTATTATTACTTGCACAGAACCCAAATGACCTTACCCAAAGTGCAGACCTCTCCCGGCTTCTGCACATCCTGACAGGAGTATTTCAGTCAGATCATCAAGTACCCTGTGAGCGTTTCTGTACATGGGGACTGCCCCCCTGTGCTAACCTCCTCACCTGTTACCTGGCCCTCTTTTTATTACCAGCTGAGGTCAGCTCTGTATGAACCAAATGGTCTGGACCCACAGACTCTTTCCATTTCTTCAAGTCACCTAGCCGTCTCACTTTATTCTCTTTATACAGGTTCGGTAAAGATGCATCATGCTGATGATGATTGACTAATCCATTTTCAGACATTTTAAAGATGTCTTTTTAAGGATTTTAGGGTTTTCTTTAAAAAAAGAGAGTAGACCAAAGCTGCATATCATTTATTATTATTATTATTATTCTTTTTTTTTTTTTTTTAGCTCCTTTTGTCCTATACCTTTTGGGTTACTTGCAAAGTAGTAGAGTGCATGACCGGTTTTGAACTTGGGGCATGTTGGATTTAAGTCAGTGTAATATTTTCTTGTGACTTCATGTGCTGAATGAGAAGATAATTGAGTAAAAAATTTGAAATGTAGCCGCTGATGTGTTGATGGAGTGTAGGGCTCGGCTGGAGCTGTACACACACGTACATACTGTACAAGAACACGCACGCACGCACGCACGCTCGCACACACACACACACACACACACACACACATTCTTTCTGTCATACAATCAGCTGTTACACCCACGGCTGTGTTAGGATAAGCCTGAAAAGAGAGAATGGATGAAAGAGTGATTGAGTTCAGAGGTGAGTCATTTTCAAAAAAAGACAAGATAATATAACATCCCTCATGATACATTATCTGGTCTTGTTTTTTTTTTACATAGCAGGAAGGTAATGAGGGTTGCAATGATACCAAACTTCGCTTTTTTTAAATATATTTTTTAATCCTGTTAAATGTAAATATCTGCCTTCAGTGATAACCAACAACAATTACCAAAATTAATTGTAAAGAAACTTTAGTGATTTGTCATCACTGTTTTGACTTTTAACAAACTGAGAGCAAAACAGAGAAACGTTTATCATGTGTGGGACCATATCAACCATCAATTATATATATATATAAATTTGTCAAATATACTCCAGTATTTTTCTGTCAGCAAGCAAATACCAAATAGTAGAATAGCAATATGACAAAAATACAACAGAAATAGACAAAAAATGAAATGCCAAGCCAGCAAAATCTTGCTTCTCTCTCTCCCTCTCCTTCTGTCTGTGGTCACAGTGAGGACATTGTTCAGCAGCAGTGGAGGAAATCCACCAGCTGTGATTATGTCTGAGTTGGATTTGGTGTTGATGAGAGATTAGGAAAGGGTACTTGAGTCTACAGTATGGCTATTTGGTTCTTCCAGTGTACATTACAAGTTGTGCCAAACAGCTTGTGTTTAAACAAGTCTTGAGGGTGCAGCAGTTTAGGTAATACCTGGACTGAATCTCTTAGAAACCACTATAATAAATAACCAATTATGTTGGTGTGGATTCAACATGTGTTATTCTAAGTCTCTACCCTGGAGTTAAATGATCCCATGGGGATTCATTAATTCCTCCATTTCCACCAAGAACATTTAAAGGGTGTTGCTGGAGGTTCAGGTGAAAGCGATTTCCTTCAAAGTAATGTACTGTAGGTTGCTACACAACATGCAGGGAGCAGAGAACAAGTACTTAATGTGGTCCAATCTTCTAATGTCAGACAAGTGGTGAACTCCATTTCCCTGTAAAAAAGGAAAAAAGGAAAACCTTTGCGCAGTATTCAGGACTGGCACTGCAGAGAAACAAAATCGCATGATGAGGACACAAGAGACACTGTTGATTGTTAATGACATAAAAGGAAAAAAACTGTAGTGTTGCTATCTGATTCTAGACAACCCCACCTAGTATCTGTGTGTGTGTGTGTGTGTGTGTGTGAGTGTGCGTGTGTGTTTGCACATCTGCTCATCTGGAAGCCTCATTGAGCTGGTTCATCCTGTGACGCTGCCAGAGGCCTGGTTTGCATTGCGCTGGCTAGTTCTGTCTCTGGTCTATAGTGCATCCATTATCCTGTCAGAGCACAGCCTGGGAGCAATGACTTCATACCTTCCTGACAGCCAGCTGTGCATGGATATTTATGTATTTTACATTATAACAATAAACGCCAACACATAGAATGATTGCAAAATGACCTACATTGCTGTGTGTACAAAAATAGCAAATTCAAAATGTTCAGTATCATTGCACACATTACCATAAACACACAAATACTGATAAAAGTGGATTAGAGAGGTTTGCCAAAAGATATGAGTCATTTGAGGGAGTTGAACGGAGAGAGTGAGCGTTGACACTTTGCTCTTGCATAATGCATTACTACTGTTCATTTCTGGAAGGAAAACAAGCAGTTATTTGTTTGGGACGTGAACCCTCTAGAAACAAGCACAGAGTTCATATAGACGTTTTCCCATGGGAAAACAGAAAGCAGGAAAACATAAAACTCCCTCTCCTCTCTAAGCAAACCTAGTAAACACACCCAAAGCTCCAACTGGAAGCCATGAAGTCCCTGGGGGTTAAACCCCAATTAAACTTATTCCAGCATACAGGAACTCCATGGCTGTTTCTCTGGTGGATCATTGTTGAGCGTCCAATGTTGACTCACTGTTGGCTTTTGCATCTTAGAAGATTTATGTTGGCTCGGGATAAATCCCAATAAAATGTCTGAATGTTTGATTACCATCTTTGGTGAATTTTCAGTAAAACCAAACGTAATTCGTTCCTCCATGAAACCTGCATTTTACAGAATGCTTTCGTGTGGCTCACACTGTCGGTTTTGTCACACCTCGATCCGTCATTCATAACAGTGCAACAAAGTACAACTGGATTTATTGTAAACCATGTGATTGAGGAGCACAGCTCCCTTGGCGTGCTTAGTGTTAGCAGGTCCACCCAGCTTCCTGCCAGGATGTTTCTACTTCTTTGAACTCTGTTTTCACAAATCCTGATAAGCTATTTCTTCTTCTTAGCTAAGTCGGCTGTATATCAAGATTGTGTTTTTCTTGGAGGCTGCATTAGATTGATGGCCAAGAGAAAGTGCAGGGAGGCAGCAGACGCCCCTGTCTGGTTTGCATGTTAACATTCTTATCGTATCTAAGTATATAAGTAGTGCAAAGTTCTGACTTCCTTCTGAATGGGGTAGCTTCCCTTATCTTCCTGAGACTATGCCCGTCGATGTGCTCCTTTTTTTCATATTTTATTCAACAATAATCTTGGAAATAGTTTGAGCTGTTGAGCTAAAGGCTTGCGTATTAATCTCCTTTTGGGGATTTTTCTCTTTTATTTTGCTGGGTGTATTGCTGCTGTTGCATGAGATAGCCTATTGGAAATGATGTTGGCTGGCTCTCTTGAAGAAAGTGTCTCAAGCTTATGCTTTCTGAGTCCAGTTTAGCTATTCTGTGTGATTGGGCTGCTGGAAGTTGTGCTGCCAGTTTTTTTGTTGAAGTGTTTAATGAACCACTTTCATGTTAATGGTGTTTTTCTTGTCTTTTTTTATTTTCCTTGACTTGCTGGCTGTATTGGATGGTTTCTTACACTGACACTTCTGCTCTGACTTTCAAATGTGCCCAATTATGGATTTTTTCATTTGATGACCTCCCCTCTATGTGCAGCCTTGCTCTCCTTTCTTAAATGATCTGATCATTCTTAATCCAAGTGCTCGTCATCCTCTCCATTTACAGCTACAGAGGTTGTTTTTCTTCCTCTGAATTCTGCTTCGTTGATCTGGCAAGCTTCTACTGTTTTCTCCACCTGCATTACATACACATTGCATCTTCGTCTATTTTCTTCTCTTTTTCATTTGCTGTTGCAAAAACAGTGAATTCCAACACCAGACAAATCATTCTTTTTTACATTCTGTGCATAATTATTATTAATTTATGTTTTTCAGTATCTGCTGATCTACTGTATTACAGATTTAACATATTTGTGTTTTCTTTTTGTTTTTTTGAAGCATCGTCCTATATGAATGCTGTCCTGGGTACATTAAGCTGGAGGGCATGAAAGGATGCCCTGCAGGTAGGTGGCTCTCACTGCAGCCCTTTCTGGTCTTTTTTTCTGGTCAATTCAACATTTTTAATTCACTTGTACCATAGAGTAGTCTGTTTCTGAACACAAACAATTGCTCTCCTTTACCCCCCAGTGGCTCCCATTGACCATGTCTATGGTACTCTCGGGCTCATAAAGGCTACGACAACACAGCAATACTCTAACATGTCCAAGCTGAGACAGGAAATTGAAGGCAAAGGCTCCTTCACCATGTTTGCACCTAGCAATGATGCCTGGGATCAGGTGGAACCTGTAAGTAGAGTGGAGGATTCAAACATGTCCATGGGAATACAAATAAACGCACTAATTACTCACACGTATTGCCCTTTAACTGTTGTTGTGATTTCTCCAGACAGTACGGTCTGCACTGGTGAGCAACGTGAACATCGAGCTGATCAACGCTCTTCACTACCACATGGTGAACCGCCGTCTTTTGACCAAAGACTTGAAGAACGACATGACTGTCACTTCCATGTACACTGGCCTGGGGATCTACATCAACCACTACTCAAATGGGGTCAGTTTATGCACAGAGTTGTAATGCATGCATGAATAAAGGACTTCCCCTATGATGGACGTGGCCTAACATAACATTTCCTCTCTGTGAAGATTGTGACAGTGAACTGTGCCCGGATCATCCATGGTAATCAGGTGGCCACAAATGGTGTGGTGCATGTCATTGATCGGGTCATCTCCAGTGTCGGCAGCAGCATCAAGGAAGTCCTGGATGTCAACGATGAGCTCTCCACCTTTAGAGTATGTGAAATAAACACCACGCTAAGCTGAAAATGTGTTACAAAGCCAACATTACATGTGACTAACGTGCTTGAAGTGGAACGTGTATAAAAAGAATTTCATTTAAAAAAAAGTGGAAACTCAATGCTGCTGGCAAAATGTTGGAACAAATTTAGTATCTCTCAGTATGACAAAGTGTTACATGTGGGATAAATTATCTTTTTATTACCCAGGATGTGGCAATAACTTCTGGTTTGATGGACAAGCTGGACCAGCCAGGCCACTTTACTCTGTTTGCTCCCACTAATCAAGCCTTTGACAAATTGAACGCAGGCTACCTGGAGCGTATCATGGGAGACAAGGCTGTTATTGCAGGTACATGTGATACACTAATGATGGCATAAACTACAAACATATCCATGCTTTGGTTGAATATTTCAAGTATTGAATGGACAGCCATGAAATTTAGTGCAGACGTATATGTCCCTTTCAGGATTAATTGTAATCATTTCTGAGATCCCCAGAGTTTTCATATAGCGCCACCATCAGGTTAATATTTTAATTTCTTTATGGTTTAATACTTGTAAAACTAATTATATTCCCACTAGCCTCAGCTATACTTCATGTTTAGAGCCAATTCTAGCATGTTAACACTAAACTATAATGGCAGGACATGTTCTTTAGCATCACAGATCGCATTGCTATAGACTCTTATTCTGGTTAATGTTTTTGATCATTTAACATCCAACATTTATTTGAGCTGAAGTGATCTTTAATCATGCCGACAGGTCGATGTCAAAACTAAGTGAAACCATCTTCCAAACCCATTCGGCAAATTCCTCCCCAAAGCATGTCTAAACTTAGATACCCATCAAATTCTCAGGAGTAAAGGAGTAGACATACACACACGCACACACAAACACACACACAAAAGCATGTCCACAGACCCCACAATTAAAGCAGGAAGCTCATGTCTCCACAGTGGCAGCTTATCTGCTTATTTGCTGAGTCACTGGTATGCCAGGAACGTCTATTAGCATGAAGCCAGTTTGCCGTGTCCTCAGTGAGTGCTCCTTCTGCGGACACAATATAACCTCAGATAAATTCTCAGACACTTGGCAAACAGGCTTTGCTGACCAACCATGGAAGAACGGCCTCCAAAGTAAAGATTATGTGGAGACTTGTGCCTTGCTTCTAATCTTTGTGCCGAAGAGTAATTTGGCCTGCAGTGCAACACCGATTGCGTTTGAATTTTGGAAGGGTTTTTCATTTCGTCATTGCATTGCTATTGCAGGCTAGTTTTGCTTGCTAAAATTGACAAATTAAACTCAGTCAGAGATGTAATCCCATAGCTAAATGTGAACAGAAGTGGTCTAAATATTTCTAAAAGAGCTGAAAGAATATTTGTATGCATGCGTGTTGAGTAATGACTGCAACTCTAAAACTTGGATCGTGTAACTAAAAATCCACAAACCCACAAAGTCTATAAAAGTGTGCAATCTGATCGCCGACTTTTTCTGTTTCTCACTCTGTATTTTTCTCACACTTTGACCCACCTACTCAGCCCTGGTAAATTACCACTTGTTGAACACTGTCCAGTGTTCTGAAGCAATCATGTCAGGGGCTGTGTTCGAGACCCAGGAGGGCAGCACCATAGAAATCGGCTGTGATGGCGACAGTTTAACGGTCAATGGAATCAAGATGGTGCTGAAGAAGGACATTGTCACCACCAATGGCGTCATCCACTTAATCGACAAGGTGCTCATCCCTGACTCAGGTAAAACACATCTGGAATTTTCTCCCTCAGAAAATAATTGTTGAATTAATTTGGCTAAATCGCTTTTTCTTTGACCACAAACGTCTCATTATGTTTATGTGAATTCCTTATCAGCCAAGGAAGGGATGGAGCTGATGGGAGAGTCCCAGAGCACTTTCAACGACATGGTATCCGAAATGGGCTTAGCCGCTGCCTTGGGCCCAAAAACAGAGTACACACTTCTTGCTCCACTCAACGCTGCTTTCACTCGTGAGTTGATCTCCAAACAAGTCTTATGGGAGCAAAGTTGTCAAAGAAAAGTCATACGTTGTGTTGCACAGATCAAAAATATGCTAACCAAGGTTTACACTTTTCACTACAAGGACTTTTTTAAGGCACACAAAGAAGGGAATGTTTTATCGGGGCTGGAATCTAAATCATTTTTAATCTCTAACCTTTTCTCTGTGTTTGTCAGACAATGTGAGGTCAATGGACCAGAGCCTGCTGAGATACATTTTGGAAAACCACATCTTGAGGCTGAAAGTTACACTGAGTGAGCTCTATAATGGACAGCTGCTGGAAACCCTGGCTGGCAAACTGCTCCGAGTCTTCATTTACCGCACTGTGAGAACTACATGTGTGTGTTTGTGTGTGTGTATTATTGCATTAAAGAGTCAGGAAGGAACAGGAAAATAAGATAAATAAGAAGTGATTGAAAGACGCTGGAGAGAGTCGGCTTCCATATTGGAAATGTGAAAGCCATTACGGGGCCCCTTACCAAGTGTTAACATCATTTTGCCGTCTTTCAACTGTAACCAAATGTAATAAAACAGTTAATCAGTCCAGCTCTTGAAAATTAAGTGTGTTTCTGCTCTGGTGGTTTAGATATTATAAACAGCTGGGTTTTATTTCCTCACAGAAACTTTTGTATTCTTCTTTTTTGATTGATTGCAATCAAACATGACGGTGTAACAGTCCCCCTCCCCTAAGATAAATAGTTACCAGATTTGTACAGGGACTCTTAGACCTGTAACTCTGTCCTGTAATGTTCTTCCTTTGTTAGGCTGTGTGCATTGAAAACTCATGTATGGTGCGTGGCAGCAAAGAGGGAAGCAAAAGTGCCCTCCATGTTATGAGGTCCATCATCAAACCGGCCGAAAAAACAATCTATGAGCTCCTGATTGCTGACGGACGGTTCAAGTAAGACCTACATCTTAGTTTATGGATTTTTTTTGCTCTACACGTTTTAACATTGATTATTAATCATTGTTTGTTTGTGGTTTTTAATATATTTGCTTTCCTGACAGTCAAATTAGCAGATGTTAATGGCAATGTTTTGTACACATTCTACATTTTCTGGCTCTGTGACAGATTTCTGCAGCAGTAGAGGCTGATGATGATGAATAACTGAGGAAGCAGATGTGTGACTCAATGGGACCACACAACCTGAACTCCATAATGTCCTATTCCTAAAACCATAATCCTCCTGTCCAAAATGAGCAAAACCCTCCAGGTTTTTGGCCCAAACATGAAAACATGACATACAATCTGGTCTCCTCACAGCACAAGACTCAGTGTGCTATTACAGCCAGAGCTGGTCTTTTCCTGGAGGAGAAAGTTGAGGTCCTGACTGGCTTGAGCATGTGCAGGCAGAAACAGTAGTTCACCGTGACGAAAAACTGACATTGACAAGTGAACTGGCTCAGAAAGTTTAGGTTTCATTTAACTCCTACAGTGTTGCAATGCATGTTGTTCAGGTGCATTTCTGACTTTCTTCTTTCCTTCTTTAAAAAAACAAATGTAGGATTTTCCTGTCGTTGATGGAGACAGCAGGTCTGACTGATCTGCTGAAGAAGGAAGGCTCATACACCATCTTTGCACCAACTGACGATGCCTTTGATGGTCTCAGTAGAGAGGACTTTGCTCTGCTCAAAAGTGAGTTCTCCACTGAAATTAACACACACACCCAAATCCTTTCATGCATCTCCCTCTTGAAGATTGGGGATTGCTGTCAAGATAGTTTTTGTTCTGATTTAAAGTTATATAAGGCAGGGATCAGGGGAGAGAAATATGAAGAATGCTCGCTCTCCTGTACGGTGTGTAAATCATGTGTGCCTTTTGCTGTAATTGACAGGTGATCTGAATGTTTTAAGGATCATTCTGCTGTACCACTTCAGCAATGGCATCTTCATCAATGGAGGATTAGAGGGAGGAGTTACCAATCTGCTCAAAACCCTCCAGGGCAAAAACCTGCAAGTTATGTCTGTATGTACGATCAGCCATCATTTGCGTGTGTATTTGTGTCTTCAGAATGAAAACGACAGGTATATTTTTCTGCATCTGTCATCGAACAATCAAACAGGGAAAAACCCTTTGAAGGAAAAACGATTTGTGTCCTACAGATGCATCAGCACATAAAAAAACAACACAAGAAAAAAAACATTTGATTGAAAAAAAGCACTCTGGGAAATGTAGGAAATTGAAAATTAAGTTTTCCCTCTGGGGATCAATAAAAGCTTATCCTATCTTAGTACAATATATCCCAGGGTTGATTTCTTTTTTGTTTAACAGCATATTTGTATTATATAATTAAATTAAAAATTACAGCGCATTTTTTTTTCCTTTTCTCAAAGCCTCCATTGTGAGTCTTAAACCCAACCTTTCCCCACGTTCTCATTTAAACAATAGCATCAAAGAGCCAGTGCTAATCTATTACTTCAAAGCTGGATATCACTGGAGAAAGGCCAGAAGTTCTAAAACCTGGCTCATTTCCATCAACACCCGCTGCCGTTGTTCACCCACCGCTCCCCACCTCCCTCGTCTGCCCTCCACCTGCCATTATTTCTCTGTCTGCCTTGCTCTTGCTCGGCAGACAGACTTTATGTCGGCTTTATTATCATTTCATCCAGTACCTCAATTTTGCCTTCCCCCTCTCTCCTGTCATGCTGATCAGGTTATCAGCCCCTTCCTTAATGGACACAGGAAAGATTGTTTGAGATACTTTAGCAAAAAGAGGGGACAGGGATTTATAGAAACATGCGGTGAGGTTTTTAAAAACTGTAGTGATGTGGCTCATTTTGGTGGTTGAGAAAGGAGAGAGGAGACAAAGGAGAAGTGAAACCTATCCCTTACGGACTCCTACCTTAAATTGCAGGAAATTAATCACGAATGGAATGGAACACGTCCAATAACGGAGCACACTGCCTGGGATTCCCATTAAATCTGACCTCAAAACATCTCATGTCAAACCCTTTCAAAAAAATTGTAGGCCTACGCTCCAGCACAGTAATTTTGTTTCGCAGTGGCTCACAAAATACAAACAAGTTCATTGATACCCTTGAAAAATGGATATGCATACATTGTTTTTTCTTCATGATTTTCCAGGTAAACAATTCTATTCACGTGAACTCTGTGGATGTGCCAGACAGCGATCTGATGGCGACAAATGGTGTTATCCATGTGGTGAAGAATGTTCTCTATCCTGCGGGTGAGAGCAGCAGACATTATTATACAATTGTGCAAACAATCGTGCTCTCTGTGCTGGGATGCATTAAGTTATGTTCTTTTGATGATGCATATTACTTACAGACCTTCCTGTGGGCCGCCAGGACCTCCTGGTCCTCCTGAAGAAGCTTATTAAGTACATCCAGATAAAGGTAGATAAATAGAAAATACACATAGTCTGAATGTGCATGAATCAAAAAGAATGTTATATTATTTTGTGTCTTATACATTTCATTTTGTCATGTTTTTTATTCTTTAGTTTGTTTCGGGATTTACTTATAAGGAGATCCCACTCACCTACATCCGTAAGTTTCTTTATCATCCACTGTCACTGCATGATGTGTGAATATTATTGCATCTGCCACAACTTAAAACTTCCTATGTGACTTTACAGAGAGGATCATCAAAACGACACATTATCATGAAACAAGTAAGACTACTATTACTAACCAATGACTAAAAGCCAAGTTTTGAATCTGTCATGATCATACAATATATCTATCATTAGTGGGGATTATAAAAGGCATGACTGCCTTTGAAAACAATGCATGTCCTTTGTTCAAAAATAAGCTTTTGTTCCAAAAGTGAAATCCAACCTGCAGCCACATGCTTATTACATGCATGTCATTTCTCCATTCAGGTGCCTTCCATAGTTCTCTTCTTTGTTCCTCTGATTTTCCACTCTCACTATTGCTTAAATCCACTTGGACCTCTTGGCATATTTAATCAGTTCCTTTAGGGATGAGGTAATTAGGCTGTCAAAGCATACCATGGTCAGAGACCAAAGAGGACTCTTGGATGTTGCTCATTCAGCTGAGTCCAGTGCACTTTCACACAGATGGTAGCAAGCACTGATGTATTGGGTAACATAGGAGAGATGAAGTCTTATTCTTAGGCACAAGACATGGAATTAAAAGCTCAAGGCCTGGACCTCGGAGAGGGGGGATGGGGGAGGGGCGGCGGGGATACAAATGGGGAGACTTCTTGGTAAAGCAAACAAACTATTCCTCATATTGATATGCAGCTTTTATGAACTTATGAACAGGCGTTTATTTATTATTGAAGAGGAATTGGTTTATTATTAAAGATTTTTATTATTGGTTTATTATATATGATATTACAATTTCACCCTGTATATAATGTGATTTTTCAAACTCAACAAATAGAGGAGAAAATTAAATGTGTCCATCAGGGGCAGCTCACTGGACCATGGAGCATGACAGCAGCGCTTCATAAAATGATGCAATGTCCTACACACATCAGCCTGTTTGTTCTGCACGCTTTGAACTTCACATACTGCTCCTCCAGCCTCCTTCTTCGCTCACGATAGAGAGCATGTGGGAGTGTTCATAAGATAACCTTTCTTTCTATCATTCAAAAAGGAATCATTTGTATATCAATTACTCACTGTTATTGAATTCATGAAGAAAACTTTGTTTTTTCTCGCATGCCTCCACGGTGATCGAAGAATACAAAAACAGAGACAATTATTGATGAGGTGAAGTAAATGGGAGCCGCGTTTATGAACAGCAAAACAATATCCAAACATCCGTTTACAGACTCTCACACAACTCGTGCAGTAAGGTCCAAGTCTTGTTTATCCTGTTGGATGCTCAATACTTCTGAAACGCAAGCATTTTTGCTAGGACCTTACTATATAAAACACACTCAGAAACAAAACAACAGCAAAACAGTCTCACGCTTGCACAGGCGCACTCCTTGTCTATGCGAGTACCTATTTATTTCAAGAATTTAAGGAAACAGGGGGTGTGTAATTGATATACAAATGAACATTTTGGGGTGAAGGTTTCCTTTACAGTACACTCATGTTACCTCTCCCTCTCTACAGTCCCTGATACAACAAAGGTGACCAGATTCATTGGAGGAGACTCATCTGTCACCAGGGTCATCGAGGAGGACCCTTCATTCATCACATTAACCAAGGTCATTGAAGGACAGCCTACCTATACCAAGGTTACGAGGGTCATCGAGTCAGAACCAAGAGTTACTGAGGTGGTCATCGAGGGGAAGACCAAGGTAACCAGGGTCATCGAGGGGGATCCTTCCTTCACAAAAGTAACCAG
>CALSBV010011010.1:1720604-1737933 GCA_943590825.1 Bovichtus diacanthus
AGTAACCAGGGTCATCGAGGGGGATCCTTCCTTCACAAAAGTAACCAAGGTCAGCGAGGGGGATCCTTCCAAGAGCAAGGTTACAAGAGTTATCGAGGGTAAGTTCTGGAGTGTTTAAGAATGTTTACTTCATTCATCATTTGAGTCCATTGAAGAGCACGATAGTCTAGATCTGAGAATGTTCATGCATTTTCTAACAGTAACACAGTTAACTGAGCATTGTCATCTCATGGGAATTTCACGCTTCATTTTCATGGTGTGCATCATTTTAGCCTTAAATGTTTTGTAAATCCAGCTATTTCTTTATCTTTAAGGCTTACTGTTGGTGGTTTAAAGACCAAAAACCCAAGTGGTTTACGTACTTCTCTGCTGTGGCTGGGTAAATTCCAGATTTTCTGTTGCTGCCTGAGTCTCTTCAATTTCTCAACTTCTTGATCAGCATTCAGTATTGGCTCAGAAAACAAACCATCGACTGTACATCCAACATGATTCAGATTCTAGAATCACTTGTATTGGCGACTGAACCTATTCATCCATCTATCCAGGGAAATCTAAAGGCTCAAAAACTTTAAATCCTCCTGAAGAAAAACTGTTCATTTTGATTACACTCACTGCTCCATGTTCTTACTCCAAACAGTCCCAATAAATGTTCAATAGCTGGAGAATTTATTTTGCTGGCTGCTGTAATATGTAATATTGAGGGAGCATCACAAATCATCTGTAATAAAACTCTGCAATAATGGACAGCCGGACATGTTTTAAACAAGAACGCTCTGTGGAACACTCCTTCCTTAGGCTTGAACAGTATGTTATGACAAGCTTTTGCCAGCCACCATTCAAAACACCCCAAGCTCATTCTGGTTTGGGATGTTTGTATAGGCTCGGTGAAGATGCTAGGGAGGAAGTTGGTTGATGTTGACAGTTCTTCTCCTCATGTCCATGGCACACCATGATTTAGATGTCTGTCCGCCTCACCACTTATCCATCTGACTTCATCTCTCCGTCAGTGTTCTTGTCTGTCGCGCAAAAATCCCATTTTGTTACCCATTCTATGTCTAATACAGCTGTGATGTGTGTGTGAGCGGTGTACAGTGTGCCATGCTAAGGTTCCCAACTCAGACCATTGGGCCATTGGCTTGTGTGGGAGCAGGTGAGCTTTAAGCTGTTTTCACCCACAACTGCTTCACTGATGTCTTGCAGCTTAGTTTGCGGGTTAAGCAAAAATAATTTGCTCTATTTTTCTGAGCTGAGTGCCTGTGAGTGTGTGTACGTGTTCATAAATACTGCACAACTGTGCCTGACTTTGTGTTGGCGGTGGCGGAGGAGGTGTTTTACAGGTTGTATGTACCTGTCAGTCTGTCTGTTTGTCAGTCAGTAGAGTTGCTTAGTCTTTAAATGACTTTCAACACCCTTCTCCGCTGCCCGTCTGAAGGTGGAGCCAGATACACCACGGCGAACGACCCTTTTATCATTGAGGGTAGGGTCTACTCACACAAATATATAAATATATATATATATATATTTATGCCAAACAGGTTTCTTTCATTTTGTTAAAGTGATGTATTTCTGTACTTGATGTTGTATGTGAGAGACAAATTGTTCTGCATTCAGGATCTAATAGTTTTGTTTTGAACGTCAGGCCCAGACTTCTCTAAGATCACCACCATCCATGGCAACCCAAATCTGATCGATGAGGAATCAGATAGAATTACCCAACTCATTAAAGGTGAAAAGCTAGTCATAGCTGATCAGATCTGCTCAGATTTTTGTTTAACACTTGTATGTGTGTGTGTGTCACCAAATGCAATGATTGACTGTGTTGTCTCTTTGTTCCACAGGTGGAGGTAGATTTGCTGCTGCCAGGAAAGCTCCTCCAGGTAAGAGCATAGTCGGTTGATGACACATTCATCAACACCAATGTTGGAATCGAACAGAAAAGAGTTTGCCAAAAACCACATAATCACTGCTGGAAAATATGCATAGCAAAGTCAAACACTCTAATGTCATCGTTGGATTTTCCATTACTCTACTTTTTTTTCTCTTTTCCATTATCTACCTTTGACTACTTTGACCTATTCTTCACATATTCGTCTCATATCTTTTCACCTTTACTTGTTTTCTTTTGTCCTTGACTTCATTCCTCTAATCCCCTACATTAATGCTGACTCCTCTTTTACAGCTGGAATGAGGAGGAGAATGAAGCAGGTCAGGCGTCGCCACAAGCCAAGGCAGTGAATCCAAAAGAGTGTAAACACCTTCGGGCTCACCGCAGAGACTGAATGCATCTCCGGTGCTCCTGGTCGAGTGCTGGAGGATTGAAAAACTGTGGAACTAATAGAGAGAAATCAAATCAATCTACCTATTTCTTTGTCCAAAACCACCAGTAAGAATGATTGTATACTATTCCATTGGGACCATACTGTATTTGGCATGATGTGTTTTAGCAATGCAATTCAATTAGAATACACTTCATTTAAGTCATTTAAGTGTGCAAGGGAAATATGAGCTTTTGCCATGAGGGAGATGGTGTGTAAGGTGAAATATATTCTACCACTGAGAGATTTTTTTTAAACTTTTTTTTTAATCATGTGACTTTGTAAACTGATGACTTGGGAAGGTTTGCTTTATTTTTGGTGATCGCTCTCTGTACTGTGGACTTTGAATGAATACGATAAATTAACCCGAGTTTTTCTACCATTAGTTGCTGTACTGAACCTTTGTAAATGACCACATGGTGATTCAAAAATACAATTCATTTTTATACAGTTTTCAGTCATTCTTGCCAGCTTCCAATGTTTTTACTCCACAAAACCAAAATGTTTCAGGCTGTATATGTGTACAGTATGTCCTTGTACAACCAGGCTTAACAAACAAATATTTGTTTTTACCACATGGAAAACGTGTTAAATAAAATGTGTGAGCATAGTGAGTTCAGAATACTAATTTCCTTTCATTTGTGTTCCATACCCAAATATAGCTCACGTTTATCACAGTAATGTTACCTTTCCAAATTGTCACTTGCCTCAATAATATTGGAATTGACATGAAAGCCAAGTTTAAAAAAAAGAAGCCATAGCACTGCATTTAAAACCCATTATCATCTTCTACCAACATATAGTAGTAGTAGTAGTAATATTGCAGGATTTCTGTATTGATATTTAAAGATTAGTTAATCTTATCTTTCTATTATTTATAGCTGACAGTATTTCTTTCTTGACAATGGAACCAAACAAATTAAAAACAAATGTGTCAAAAAAAAACATTTAAAATGTTAATACAGAACAACATCAGTGTGTAACAGTGAGAGATCTACATTGTGCCATGCCATTTACCAACACAAAAGTAGAAAAGGATAAAGCTTCAAAGTCCCGCCATCAGCCACATGTTTCTTTAACCCCAAATTCTATTTCCATATGGAACCTCAACCAAAGCTCAATACAGAAAATAACTGTATATATGTGTATATATTTTGGGTCCACAATTTCTTTAGATGCTCTTTAAATGTGTATTCTTCTCTGACTTCATTTTGTGGTTTCTCAAATGTAAAACATGTTATGATTCCTAAGTGAAAGCTTTCACCAGTTTCCTAGATTTTCAAAATAATTTCCAGAATTTATATCACATTCTTTATCTCTTACTATCACATAATTCCCACACTTTTTGTTAGCATATTGCTTACTCAAGGGCATACCAGCCACAGTTCATAGTCAATGCATGTTTTTCTGATCATGAACTGATGTGCACAGGGTCTGGTGAACATGCGTAACTCCCAAGGTCATATTATGTTATGAGTTATGCAGACACACGCAAAAAAAACTGTGCAAAAGCTTTACTTGTGTTTATCCCTCTTTCTTAATCACTTATTTACAACGTACCGAGTTGATACTATATATTCCACACTCGCATTCTCGCTGTTACACAAACACACCTTCAAGAATATTACCATAGATTTACAACAAGCAGAGAAAAGTGAGTTCTTGCTCTGAAATGTTTACACTTTCAAGTCTCTCACTGGCTTTGGACAGCGATGCGTGCACCTCACATGGCTCATCTGCCACACTGATCTTGTGAACTTCATCTGACAAAGACGTTCAAACGATTTTCTGAAAAGCTATACATTTTGTACATATTTGTCCTTTGCATCCCCTGATCAAAAGGTATCTTCACGATGAGAACATTGTACACAAAAACATGCCAGATTTGAGGAATTACATAACAGTTACACAGCGCTCTATTTTACTGTGGCATATTTACCAGTTGCGCAATCGTGCAATCATATTTTCCTTCGATGAAGAACATTTTAACATGGGATCGTGAGCTAGAAAGGATAAAATAGTACTCTATGTGTAGTGTAGCTCTGTTGCAAGATCATTAAAATGATCCAGGGCAGCTGCAGCGGAGGGGAGTTGACCGCAGCGGAGGGGAGTTGAGGTTTGTACAAGCACTGCAGGCTTAACGTCAGAGGGTGCTGATAAAAAGGGTGAAGAAAAGAGGTCATGATAGTATGTTAGCTGCCTAGGTGTGCTCATGCAACACAGGGCTATAGAAGTTCATCGTTTTTGCATTTTTTCAATTGAAAGAGTCAACACAAACATTATTAACTAGCTACTTAGAATCCGTTGATTTTAATCTTGGCAGGTTTACTATTTGAGTTAATCACCAGGATGAAATTCTGTTAATTTATCGATAAACTCCACATTTCATTCTTTTGGAGGGACTGTATGCTGTGTTTTTAGAAAGTATTCAGACCCCTCCCCCCCCCCTTTTTTTTTTTTTTTGTCATGTTGTTTCAGCTTTGTGCAAAAATTCCTTTGATTCGTCAAAGAACTAAGATAAGTTCTTGCAGGTTTATGTCATCATTTGTCTTATTTCATTGGAAACTTTCTTCCCTTGCTGACACTTTTATGTTGTTAGCCAGCTAATTGTAGGTTGTGACATGAAACACATAAGCACCAGTTTGAGTAAAACCCAACCAGTTTGAATCAATCAATAACACATAAAATCACATTTTTTGTTTACCAAACGTGCAACTTTTCCAGACTCCTTGGCATGAGCCATACATGACTACACAAGGCTGGATTTGTACTTAAGATATTAAATTGCTAAACCTGCAGCGTTTTGGTAGAACATCTTCAACTTTTAGAAACAACTCATCTGCAATGTTGGGTTGATCTTTTGATTCAGAAATTGACAGCCATAGCGCTGGACTCAATACAGCCCTGATTTAAGCCCGTTATCTTAGCAAGGAGCCAAAATCAATGGTTCCCCCGCGAAGACACTTCAGGGTTCACAGAATGCCCCTATTGTTTCACTCTGTCTTAAGCAATCGAAGGAAATAAAACTGTTGGATAAAACTCATAAAACGCATTAAATCCAGAATCATGGATGTGATTTAGATCATGTCATCTTGTTCCAGAAACAACAGTTGGCCAAGTATGAACTCACAGTCTTCCACAGATTTACGGTATGCAATAATAAAGCAGTAAAATAACTAAAAAATAAAAAGGATCAGCCTGTAAATGTTAATAAATAAATTGGTTACAATAGAATCCTTGTAATCAAACATTAACTTTTCAGCATAATTTGGCCCATATTTGGTCAAATAAATAAATAATTGGCTGCTCCATGCGATGCCGATTATTTGTTTTCACCTGTGATGTGTTTGTAGTTAAGCATTTATTTTTTAACTATTCACTACCCAATAAAAACCCAAACTTTTATTTGGTAACGGCTTTATAGGAGGTGGGTGTGGGCGGGTATTCCTGTCTGTCTGGTTTTTTTTAAACACTTGATTTGTGTAGCCATGTGCCTGTGTTTTTAGTCTATTGATCATACAAAATAAATGTGTCTAATGATTAACATTTCTGAAGAGTACTAGATGAATATACAAATATCATTATTCTCAGTGTATTCTCACCTTGTCACATATGTTTTAAGGGACATGTAGTTCCTAATCTACTACTACTTCCCCCGATGACACATTTTACTACTCTGAACTACACTGTATCCCCTCCCAGGATTTGACCCAAAGTCGTAGCACACTCTTCCCCTTCAGGGCTCAGGGCCAGGCAGCTCTGTTGTGTGTCCTCCAACTCAAAATTAAAACCAACTGACCACAGCTATGGATCTTAATTGTATGGGAATTGAGAGTCTTTCCAGAAACAAGATTATAGTGCTAGCCAAGATTCTCTTCATGAATGATGTACATTTCCAAACCACTTGAAATGTGCCACTTCCACTGATCTCCAACAACGTGTTTTGTATGCTATAGCGTATTACATAACAAAAAGGAAGAAAAAAAAAGATGTGCATTAGCAAACTATAGTGCTTGCAGATGTTAACTATATCAATATCATATTGTGTATATGTTTCAATCAAGTAGGAGATGCTGCATCATACCTGAATACTAGATACGTGTCAGACTTTTGGAAACTGTTGTCCTAAGAGAAAACATGGTAAATGAGCTGCTATGACGATCTAATCGCTGCAGTGTTGTTCTCTCAGGATATCTTTTAGTTTGAGTGAGACTGAACGATGTTATTATTAAATCCCCGCAGACATTTTGATGTCCACAACATTTTTTGTATGTGTTTTATGTTAGACTCCAACAGTTAGAGTCTATTTTTGCCTTTACCTCTTGTGTCAGAAAACACTGTTCATCCTCCTCAATGATTGTCATATTGTTACAATAAGTATTCCACATTAACAATTCAGTGTTACAAATGAGCTGCTACTTAAAAAAAGAAAAAAAAAAGAAAACACATGTAGAGTTAGAAAAATATCATAAACACTGCTGGTGGCGCCATGTTTTTAGTCATATGGTCCAACAGAGTTTGGATTAAGTGCTCTCTCTGGGAGAATTTAACATAGCTGAACTATGACTATGATTTCCAAGAATCAACAGACAGCAACACGTGCAAACGCCCAACTAAAGCAGAGCGGGATTCGTTGTGCAGATCAGTCGATCTTTGTGCTTCTGGCCAGTAGTTTCTCCGTAGAGAGAGGAATTAGTGTGATTTGTGTGTCTGTGGAGAGAATGATGTCACGCCTTGCAGATGCCCTTTGGGAGCATAAGCCAAAGAGGCTGAATGTGTGTGTGTGAGGAGAAACGGTTACGTATTACATTACAGGTCATTTAGCGACTTACAGTGAACTAACTACAGGGACAGTCCCCTGGAGCAACTTGGGGCTAAGTGCCTTGCTTAGGGGCTCAATGGTGGCGGTCTGGTATTGAACTCACAACCTTCTATTGTTCTATTTGGAAACCCGACCACTAGACCACCACCACCATTTTTTTTACATAAAACTGCAAGTGCATATGGCTCTGTACAGTGGAATATGGCTTTGTACAGTGGATATTCACACAAACAAACTTCAGCCATGAGACAAAAACATTAACTTGATTTTGCCATATTCAAGCACTTAAATCTAGTATCTGCTAATTTATGAACATTTTAGTTTTTGTCTTTTACGTCTTATTTCTCAGAGAAAATTAAGAGTGCAAGTGATTTCAGCAATGTGTCAGTTTTGGCCTTGGTGTGATTTTAGGGAGAACAATTAGAGGTTTGATGCAGCACAGAACCCAGGCAGATTTGTCTCCAGATTTAGAATATCAGCAGTAGCCAAAGTAAATTTCGAAAGGTATCAAAACGTGCAGTAGAAATGCTTCCTCTGTAGAACAATGCAATTAAACTTTGACTTTGTCTTTGTCTTTCCTTTATCATTGGGCAGTTGTCTAGGTTTTTGTTGTTGTTCCGTTTATTGTGTAGAATCAAGTCCTTAGTGAAGGTGTACCTTAAAATGTAGCAGTAAAAGCCAGTACTCAAAATGTAGCATTCAATCATATGAGGAATCTGCTTTCCCAGTACTCACAGCCCAGCGTTGACTAGTCTCTAACACAGAACATGCACAGTGACATCATCCAATATGAACCATGATTACAGGAAGTAGTTTCCAAAGAAACAGGGGGCACAAAATCAGAGAGGGAGAAGGACGGGGAAAGAGCCAATGTTGAAAACAGACCGTCGGAGGGGTATGAAGACACAAAGGGAGGAAGGCCGTGTGCTCTCTGTCATACTTGCTGATAACAGTGACGAAACAGAGACATGCACAGCACCTGTTTTATGTACTGTATGTATGTATGCAGGCTGTTCCCACAGCAGATGTTAGGGTGTCTGACCTTTTGTCTGGACTAGTTGAGGCATCCCTCGGGGCAAATATAATGTGGAGAACTACAACAGTTGTGCGGTGAGCAGCAACTCAGAATTATGTGGATGTTCAAGTAGGGTTGCAATAAGAGTTGACTTTAAACTTTGTTCTTGACTTTTAGTACATTTATTCTGAGACGATAAAGTCAAAGCAGTTCATCTGCCAGAACACATTTTTGCAGCACAATGGAGGAGGCCAATGTGAGTTTGGAAGTGCTGTATTCCGCAATACTTTAAAGGCATTCAGCAATTGTATTTCCTCAAAATAAGCTTGTTTATGTCTACTTGAGTATGTTGTTGGACCAATTCAAATGAGTTTTGTTTAAATAATACAGACAGATATCGGTTTCGCTCTTTTTACCATGTCATTAAAATGTGATTTACGCTCAATAAACAATTGCGTACATTTTTCCATTTTATTTCTTGATTCAAATTTAATTGTAACTCATTCACCCTCTTTTGGAAAGCTCTGTTTGAGGTCTGTGGCCACTTTTTTGAGGAATTATATAACAGCAAATTTACCATTTCAGCAATATGCTGCCCAATATCCTTTTGAGTATCAAACACTCACTCCTCTTGAGGGTCGAACGATGGCTGTTAAAAGGTCCTCCCTGTTGATAAGTTACAGTCGAAAGAAAATAATCAAAATGTCCTAATAAAATCCAAAAATCACTCCTACAGCGTAATCCAAAAGTAGGAGTGTGTGTTATGAAATAAACGTTTGCCCCAGCATGCACTCTGCAGTAAGCAACAATGTCACACGTTGTATCTACAACTTCCAAAGCACGCTTCCAAGCAACACTTCAACACACATCACACAGTGGGGCTGCTGTTGAGGTATAGCGTCAAACAATCGGAAGGTCGGTGGTCAGATCCCCAGCCCCTGCACCCTAGCTTTGTGAGCGTGGGTGTTTTTTGCTCCTGATGAGAAGGTGGCACCTTCTATTGTAGTCTCTGCCACAAGTGCATGAATGTGTGCATGAATGTGTGAATGCTGGCTTGTGTTGTGAAGCGCTGAAGTAGACTTTTACCATTCACCATTAGGTATGCAAACCCCCACACACACTTCTTAACTCTCGTCTTTCTTTCTGCATCTGTGTTTTTACTTCATGTGGTTCCAGGCCTCATAAATCGCCTCACTTCGCCTTCATACTTTGGAACATTCATGGCTTTGCTTCCATCATCCTTAAGCTCAGGATTCTCAGTGAATGTATCACGAATGATAAGTGAATTGCAGTTTAGCTTGTAGTTGGATTTACCAAGACAACCTTACTTATCTTATAAATCAAAAACATATGAACTTTATCAAAGACAGCTTTCCTTTCCAGCCCCTGATTGCTTCAGGGCATCTGTTTTTGGACTCCAAAATTATTTTAATGCGATATATTTTCTGAAATTATAAGATTTTTCATGGTCATTTTTGTTTTCTCCTCTCACTGGCTTTGATTTTAGTTTAGAAGATGATGTCATTTATATGGATTGATATAAATACAAAGAATAATAAGCAGGACATAATCAAACTCCAAGTCTTCCCAAAAAATGGATCGCCTGTGGCGTCCTGGTAGCGAAGTATACAAGTGTTCTTGATATTGAGATTTACTTCGATGCAGTTTCTCATACAGTTATATACCTTGGGCATCTAAAAGAAAACACTGCATTGTCTTTTGTAACAAATACCAGTTTATATTAATCTGAGGTTTTCCAATCTCTTCAACAAGCACATTAGTTTCTTTACTTTATCAATGTTCCTGAAGAAATGATAAACCATAATATAATTTACCCCTCTGGTAAAGTGGAAATAAGGCTATGAGGCCTATGAGGGAATTTGTTTTACAAATTTTAGATTTTGATTTTTTTACTTTTGTCACATCTGAATTGGCTTTGGCCGAAAAAATGGAAATGGATAACAACGACTTTAAGGATCATGATCATTACAGAATGATCATTACATGTTCACCAGAAGATCAGACTATCAAAAATCTTTTGAGTGTTAAATGCACTCCCTTGTGCAACAGGATGAAGCTGGTGACAGTCTGAGTGATATTGAAAAAGATATCTAGAAGAGTCACAATCTGGTTAAAAATCCATCACTCTCTACATGGAGCAATCGACGCTGTGGGGGACTGTTTAGTCTGTGGTCAATCGGTTGGAGAAAACCAATGTTTAACTATATGTCTCGACATGTGGTGGAATAGTTGTACATATGGCAGTCTGCTGTGTGCAGTGCTTCACCAATAAACATTTCCTTACAAGTTGATGGTACCTAATTATTATTGCTTGCAAACTTATACACTTATAAACAAGCGACAAGGAACATATAGAGTCAACTAATTTCCCGCCATAGGCCCCATATACGGAAATTGACAAATGCAAATGTTTCATTGCAGTTACATCAGGCTTTTGTTAAGCCCTCATAGAAAATCCACCATAAACCTTTACTAAACATAAAGGCTTACCCCATGTATGATTTAGATGAAGTGTTTGCGAGTTTGCTGGAGAAGGATATAACCCCGACAATTTATTCCATGTCAAATTTAATCATCAGCAGGTTCGTTGGAGGAAATACTGTTTTTAGGCAGTATTCAGAGATCTCCCATAAAGCAGGAGCTAAAATATGTTGTGACTAAGATGGAAGAGGAAATAACTTTCCACGCTGATAACAATTATTTGCCTACTTTTAAACATTAAAATATGTGAAATAACTTAACAGGTGGAACCTTTGCTATTACAAATGACACGCTTTATGAGAATAAAATGATAGCTAAGAATCACTTTGTGTACACTAGTGTTTAACTTGCCCCCTAGGGCATTGAGCAGACATTACAGGAAACTGCTCCCCATCAGCGTAGTTAGCTTGTGTTCCTTATTTTTCCAGGTGTTTCCTTTTTTTTGGCAGTTGATTCTCTCCCCAGCTATATGAAGGAAGTCAAACACACCCTGTACACCAGACCGTAACCTGTTACACAGTAGGTTTGACATACTTTGTTAATCATCAGCTGTCAAATAATGCACATGAAGTAACGTCTTCAAAAATGATTAATATCTAAATTTAAACAATCAGACTAGCATTCAAGCAAAAAAGAAACCAACCTACAAAGGTCTGCCGTGTCATACATCTTATGTAACAGCTTAAATCTGAATAAATAAAAGCTGCCATCACAGTATCAAAAGGGTTATTTGTGTTACAGTCTGCACAAGCCATTTTCATTTTTCAGCAGGGCTCTGGACAGGATAATGGCCATGTGGAAACCAAGGGATGTCTGACTCATGCCTCAGTGTGGGGTCTCTGCAGCCCCCAGATGATGAATGAGAAGGGCTTGAAACCAGGCAGCGCTCAGATTATAAGAGTAGATGAACAAATGTATGAGGTGAAGTTTCTCACCTGCAGTTTGTTTATTCAATGAATTGTTTTGTTTTTTGTAATAATTGGCACTTGTTTTAAAAATATGCTTATGCATAGGACATAGGAAAAATATATTACATTCAATAATATTCACTTTGCAATCAAACAAAACACATTATATAATACATGAACACATCACCTGACAGTAGACAAATTGCTTACTGTCAATGCCGCCTCTGTTACACACGTTTGCTTTATCCATTTTTTAGAGCAGAACTTATCAGACTATCACAAGTGATTTGTGGGTATTTTACAAGTGAAATCTGTCCAAATACATTTGACAATTCATTCTGATACAGTAAAGGGGCTATATTGTCTATATTTGATGTTGCAAAATGAATTGACTAATTATTATTTTACTATAAAAAATAATAAATAAATACAAATTAGATATCTTAAAGGCCGCGACACACCGAGCTGATATTGGCTTTTAGACCCTGCCGACGGTCTCCGCTGCCGATTCGACGAGTTGAATCAGCAGAGAAGACTGTCGCCAAAAGAAATCACTCCGATCAATTTAACCTAATCAGTGCACAAGAAGAGAAACAGACGTGAGGAAAACAAACAAACGACTAAAGCCCAAAGGGCACACACAGAGGCTCTTTTCATTTCATCTGATCATTCATATACACGGATATTTTCTCAATGACACGGCCACCTGGAATGAAGCCAATTGGGGAGCAAGAGTGGTGTGAAAATGGTCGGCAAACGCTGCTTTGTTCTAATGTGTGTATCTTAACAACGGTTTGTATATTTACAGTCATAGGTTTACGTTTTCTAATGACAAATACAGACTAAGGCCTCCAGCTGTTAAGGAAAGTTATTTCTTCTCACGCAGGCGAACAATGTAAGTGTTAGTTTCTCCGTTGGCTGTAGTCTTTGCGGTCTGTTCAAATGCGACTTTTTGGCCAAGACGCAGTCAACGCGAGGCGACGCCACTTGTTCTTTGATGACTGTTTGGTGTGTCTGTGCCTTTTAGATGTATTTTTGCCTAAATACAATGCTTTGGAGAACTCATGGTAGCATATTTCTAAACAGACTCCACCGTAATCAGTGTTGTTTGGTTTTGGTCGTCCTTCTAGCTCTGCAGCATAGGAATCTGATAATGACCAAAGTAGAGAGCAGCGGTACAGTTGCTGCAGTCAGCAGTAGTAGCAGTACATCTAAACAGTAGTACGAGTACCAGGGCATCTTATAAGCCTCCGTACGCAGGTGAGGAGCCCCTTTATTGCGGATCACATATTCCACCCAGAAGACGGCCTGATCCATGGGTGCCATCGGCTGATCTCTGTGCAAACGTGAAAGTCTTTGCATGTTCTCTCTGTAGCTGTCATCACGGAGCACTTCGTTAATACCTTGCTCAAAACTGTGGCCGTTAACATCAGCTAGCGCAATGATCTTTGCGGCCCCTCTCTCCTGCAGACGTAGAAGATTGTCATACTGGTCAAAGAACAAGGGTATACCGAGGACAGGGACCCCGTGGTATATGGCCTCCTGGACACCGTTGGTTCCTCCATGAGCTACAAAAGCTTTGATCTGTGGGTGGCCCAGGAGGTCCTTCTGTGGCATCCAGTCCACTATCAGGGTGTTGTTGCCCAAAGTAGAGGGATGCTCCCCTCTGTGTCTCCATATCACCTGATCAGAAAAAAATATATATCATGAATTTACTGTGTATGTGTACACCAATAGATATACATTACAAAGATGTTGCCATTGTTGCAGCCTGTCTGTACCTTTCACACAACCAGAATCAGAAATCCTTTATTAGTCCCACAGCGGGGAGATTTACAAAAAACACAAAGAAGCTGCAACTGTCAATTATGTAATAACGTGTTATCAATATTATTATGATTATTATTATTATGATTATTATTATTATTATTATTGCATATTTCAGTCATTTCAAACTTTCATGTAATTGCAAAAGTTACACTGAGCAAGTGTTACCTTCTGAGGCATCTTGGCAAAGACGGTTGCGATTTCATCAGCAACCTCTATGGGCAAAGCGTTCACCAAAGTTCCCAGAGTCATGATTATGACTCCGTGCTCCCCAGCACTCTGAACAAACTCCTCCAGGTCTACTGGCAGTGGTTGGGCTGGTTTGCACTGGAACCCTCCTATGTAGATGACATTTGGCATTGTGGGCCGAGGGAATTCAAACACAAAATCTGACCTGAAGAGCCAAATGTCTGCTTCCTGCAGAAGCGAGATGATGTCACATCCACCCTCGATGTATTTCTCACAGATGGCATCATAGATCGGCCCCACCAGGAATTTCTGCTGGTACACTATAATGCTGTAGAAAAGCATGTTCTTGACCCTCTGGATGAAATTCATTTTGTCCGTGAAACCTGATCCTGGCACTGGGATATAAGACATTGGTGAGGGGGCCATCACAAAGTGGCCTTCTCCGCTGGTGATCCAGCGAACATTGAGCACCAAGGGCAGTTTGAGATACTTGGCTAGTATGACCCCTGGTGCTATAGCTGGGTCAGTGAGAACAAGATCATATTGGGCATCTATTAAACTTTTGACCATATCTTCATCATCAAACATTTGAGGGAGGATATCAGAACAGACTAAATGAGCTTGAGCAATCATAAAGAGGAAATCCTTGGTGAGTTTGAAGAAAGTAAGTGCTGAAGCCCCCTCTCTCTGCGCCTGAAAAATTGTTGAGATGAAAGTAGTGAGATAGTGATCATCTTAATGCTTGAATGACTAAATGACCACATGGGTCCCAATACATAATCCGTAATGACATACCCGCATATGCTCCTTTAGGTACACACCAAAAAAGTTCTCAAGTCCTTCATTAACTTCAGTGGTAATGGATGTGTAGAGAGGAGACTTTTCTGGGATGTACCAGCTGGTGGAGGACCTTATCACAGTGATGCTGTGTCCCCTGGCATGAAGTTCTTCCAGCAGGATCTTCATATTGATCCAGTGGCTGCCGTCCACAGGGAAAACCAGAATGTTTCCTCCATCACAAGGTGGTGTGAAGGAAATCAGACATACACTGATGAATACAAATATTCCACACACACGATGCAATGGCATGGTTCCTGGAGTGTAAGAGAGGGATTTAATAACATGTGAGACTTCTTCAGTTTCATATCATCAAGAAGAAATGTGCTTCACAAGTTTATGGATTTTTGTCAGGTAAAAACAATATAAAGATATAATTTCTGCTGGTAAAACATTGAGTGAATCTACAAATTATTTTATCTTGAGAAAATATCGTATGAACTTATACTTGATAATATTCCTGAAATTCACTTACCCATGCTCATGAGTGGCAACAGTAATGCTAGTTGCCTGCAGACTGACAGCTTATCTAAAGGATTCCTTATATATTTGAGTTCAAACTCCAGTCACAGAGACGATCGGTCCTCGTAAGTAAATGAGTTACTTAATGTGGCATGTGTCACATGAAGCTAGCACTGCCACGAATGTTCTGCAGCTCAACAAAAAAAGGGATTATTTCTTCTTTGTCATGCCATCATAGTTTCATTACTTCTTATAGTAATGTTGTAAAATAGCTGGTAGTGTCCTGTGCAGTGTAGTTTTGTGAATGTGTTTCTCTCTTGCACGCAAGCTTGCAACAGAAGAACCTGTGACCTCTTTCATAAGAGTATTAGAGTGTGTTGTGTAATACTAACCCACATGATGTTCATGCTCATCTGGTCCAAGGTGTAAATATATATAAATATCTGGAGAATATAAAAATGAGTTTCTTGGATTAATGTATGAGCTTTCATGTTATTAGTCATGCAGTTATTTTCTGCAGGTCTATATGACCTGGAGGTTTGTTTAGTACAATGTGTGGCAAGTAAAAGTACCAATACCTCACTGTAAAGAATACTCCATTACAAGTGAAGATCCTGCATTTAAAATATTACTTAAGTAAAAGTCTGTAAGTATTATCAGGAAAATATACTTAAATTGGCAAAACTTAAATGACCTAATGCAGAAAAATGTCCCATGAGTAGAAGTGTAAAGTGATATGCAATTTAAATACTCAAATAAAGTACATGTACCTCAAAGAGCAGTACTTTAATTAATTCCCTTTCCACCACTATAGGGTGAGTTTAAAAGTTAATTGCAGCTTAAATATTAGTTTAACCGAGAGGGACCACCAAGAGAAGCAAATGCTAAAGTATATTCACGAGTTGATACAGTCATTGATTATTATGGAAAATGTTTGTTGCTTAACTGACTGTCAATCACTTCCTCTTGGGACATTTTTTGGGAAATGTTTGTATGTATCTCGTTATAGGGATTTGGGGGCAATGCAATTAAGCTAACAAACTTTAGCTCATTGGGGAAAAAATCAGCTGCTGGCCCTAAGTAGCAGAACACTAGTCACTTCTTTGTGCCTTACAAGGTCAAACAGGAAGCACTTTTATACCACATTTTCATAATTAGTAGCACAAATCATGCTTCTGTTCTGGTAATCATTGGGTCTCTACACTGTGCTAATATATTTAAAAGATAAACTGCAGAGCTTGTGAGTCTGTTTTCATAGTATCGTTTCTTTCTCTTCTTGAGTCCCCTCTGGCTTCTTTGGTTTCACTGGTTTCCTCAAACACACTTTCCTTACCAGAAGAAAAGAAAATGTGCACATTGTGCAGTCTCTGCTTGATCCTAATGCCGGCCCATTTCTAGTGTTTCTCAAAGCAGGCACACAGTGACCTCCACCACAAAGCTAAAAAACTGTTTCTGATAGTCTAAGATATCTAAAAGTGTCACGATCTGTTTAAACATCCATCACTCTCTTCATGTAACTACTGGAGCAGTGGGTGACTGTTTAGTCTACGGCAATTTTGTTAGTGGAAACCAAATTTTAACAATACATCTCCACATGCGGTGTAGTCGGTGTCCATATGGAAGTCTGATACTTCTGATACAAACATTTCCTTCCAAGTTGATGGTACCTAATGATGATTTATTGCATTGGCTAGGAGGCGAAGAGGGTTTTTCTAGACATCATCAACCTAAACATCCACACTTTCGTGGGGAAAGTGTTTGGATGAGAATAGTGTAGTGTGGCTTTGCCACCTGCATTACAGGACACCACACACACACTCATAAACAAGCAACATGGAACATATGAAATTACTCACATCCTTCCCTCGATCCCACATACAGAAATTGGCAAATGCAATTTCTTCATTCCTTTTACATCAGGCTTTTTTAGTCCCTATAGAAAAAGGATTTCAGCATACAGCTTACTTGAAAGCTTCTCCCATGTATGATTTAAAGAAGTGCTTGCAAGTCAGTGGGAGGAGGATGAAACCCATGACAATTTCTAAAATTACAAATTCAATCATCTATCTATAGCCTGATGAGTTGAAGCGCAACAGAAGAACATTAGTTTGAATATTGGTTTTGCCTTTTGAAGGTTCTGAGAATGGACAAAGTCAAAAATATTTAACTAAATTAAACCTTAATAACCCTATTACCTTTGGGGGAACTGCATTGGAAAAATCACAAAGTGGCCCTTTAAATTGCCTCAAGATGGACACATCAATTTAGTCAGATACGTGAAACCTCGGTCAATGTCACCTTTGTTGAACAGACGCGCATTCCTCTGTTTGCTGTTTTCCATTTTGAGATTGAAAGAGAGCAGGTATACACTTGCCAAATGACACTCCCATTATGGTGACATATCCTGTGTGTGTGTGTGTGTGTGTGTGTGTGTGTGTGTGTGTGTGTGTGT
>CALSBV010011010.1:1737943-1758537 GCA_943590825.1 Bovichtus diacanthus
TGTGTGTGTGTGTGTGTGTGTGTGTGTGTGTGTGTGTGTGTGTGTGTAGGTTGCTTGGGGTGAAGGCGATGATCTCAGTGCGTTATACCAGGATTCCGCAGCTGACAGATGTAAACCTTTAAAAACAAACACAACTGCAAGATACACCCTGATGAAGTGTCTCTCTCCTGTGTCAACCTGCTTGAGGGAGAAACGTACTGCGCATCCAATTTCAGTGTTTCAGTGATGGATAGTTTCTCAACAAAAGCTCTCCAGGAATAGAGAACAAACGTTGGGTTTGCTTACTCATACAGGAGGACTTAGTTGGTTAGTCATATGTTCCTATACAAATATGCACAAGCAAACTGACCTTTCATTTTTCTTGCTTCCTATACACAGCATGAATTAAAGGACAGGTAAGTCCTCAGAGACAACATGTAAAGCTGATTACAGGCTCCATCTTAGCCAACTGCCTTTGATTTGTCCTGTTTGTTTTTGTGCGCTTATGTCAATTACACCTTGAAGGCTAACTTCATAGATATGACTTCAGAGCCTGTTTTATTATGGATTCACATGGATCAGCCGAGGTCACCACAGGGATTTAATGACACCTGCCACTGTATACCTTAACAGACAATTTAGAAAATGTCATGAATCTGTTTTACAATGAGGTGCACAGCAGAAACTGAATGTGAGCTCCTCAATTTTCAATACTTTCTTGCCATTTCAAGTCAAATATCAACCAAATTGTTGGTTGATCCTTTATTTTATTTTATGTCTAAAAATATATATATATTTTAAGTATTAAGTGAATTTGGTCAAGTCTTGTATTTAAAAGTTTTTTTCCTGCAAGCACTTAGTCACTTAGCCAACAAGGGTTTTTTAAAACAGTTCTTGGAATCTCTTTGCCTCTTTAATCTGCTCTCTAAATTTGGGCCAGTATTTCATCACAAAATGAATTTTCAAAAACTAACAATCATCTTTCTTCTTTCTTATATTTACTGCATGTCTTGGCAACCTTCTCATGATGCTTCATTTTTGTTAATTAGCTATAATATACTATCCAAACCAGAAAAATGTAATTGCAAAATATGGATCCATTAAGAGGAACAAAGGAAATTCCATGAGATATGACATCTTTACCTTCACCACGAATGTAAGGTAGATAAATACCTTCCCAAAGCCCATCTTTTTACCTGTACAACTGCAAACGGTTACTAATCTCAGATTACCTCTCCTACAGCCTAACTATATGTGATGCATAAAGTGTGTAAGTAGTATGACCTTTTGGAATGTTTATATAAAGACCCCACACAGTAGTGGAGCCTGTTGAGTCATTTACAATCTATAACGTGTGGAAGTTACCTATTAAAAGCAATATATGTGTTGCTTTTGGCTCACTGACTGACTCGGGCTCCCAGACGTATCGTATATTTGACTGATATGTCAAACATGTATTTCAGTTGTTTTCAGATATTCACAGAAAAGAAAAAAAAACACCCCAATGTGCAAGCAGTGTGACCATTAACTAAAAACACATAGAATCCACTCACATTCTCAACAAGGTCTAAAGTTTAGCAGCTTTTAACAACGCTTCCCTCTGCTTTACTTTCTCCCCCGTAGAGTCAGGTCAATCATCTGGGAGAGATCGAAAAACTCCTCAAGGTTTATGATTTCATTCTATTTTGCCTTCGTCATGACTTGATTCACCTAAAGCCTTTCACCGGCCCCTATACGTGTGCACACAAATGCAAAGTTGCACGCATATGTGAACACAGTGATTATTTCTCCATCCATGACGCTCAAGCTGTCTTCCATCACCGTAGCACTGACAGCTCTCTGGAGAGGGCACTTGACTGCGCACCTGCATGTGACACGCACACACACACTAATATGCACATGAACACACATAGTCATGATGATTGGGATGATTGATTAACAATATCCAATACATTCCTATCTTTGATATCTGATTCTTGTAATCCAACGGGTTGTTTATTGTTCTTAAGAAGCTTTTTGGACTGTAGTTATTTTTAGCAGACTCCATAGCTGTGGTGGTGGATTAACATCTTTGTTAAAGAGCAGTCTGTTCAACTATTCTTATGCAAAACATAGTGTCTCTGGATGAGGCAGGAGTCAAACGTTCACTTTTAGAAAACAACAAGCTTATTGTAAGGTAACAAACAGTTTAAAGTTAACCAGAGAAAAGGCCCTCGCGAGCCCATTCAAAGGAAGCATGGTGTTGTTTAGTACCATTATCTTCGCAGACAACTTTGACCTCTGTGGCCAACATTTGCTGGCTAACAAAGAGCATACGCAGGAAGAGGAAAGGGCAGGTCTGCTCTGCGTCACTCCACATGGGAATAACTTTTTCTCTTACTGGTAAAAATTCCACTTTGTTGAAACACTTTAATCATTTAACTGTATCCTGTTAGAAAATACTGAAGGGCAAATTTGAAACTCTGCAGCGCTCCGGCTGTCAGAGCTGATCAAACTATAAACTTTGCATTATGCATTGCACACAACAGTAAGCTGTGTGGATTGTTATACCTCTACTGATTGCTGTGCGTTCAGCAGTTTTTTCCACTGTTTGACGATGAGGATCCTTGTGAAGTTGTCCTCACATCTTTAATATGCGAATATTCTATTCATGGGATTTTAATGTGCTGCAAAAGCTCTGTGAGTGTGATGACATGGCAGACTTTGGACTGTTTAGAGTTCAACCCAGAGTATGTTAGAGGGCATGCGTTCCTATCAAAGCGGAATACCTGATATCCATTGCCTGTGCTCATAGCCTGAACAAAATGACTGAGTGTATTTTGTTTATTGTATATAACATAAGTGCGAGAGATTTATAGCTCCATAAACAACCATTTAGGACACAAACCAAGCAATACTGGCACCCCATAAGACTTTGTGTCATGGGAATCTTAACTGGCCTAAAATCATCTATGTTGTGTATGAGAAAAAAGGCACCAGAGGGTCAGGTCCATTTACAAAATCCAGTAATAGTCAGTGTTTTGCATGAAACAGGCCTGTGTTTAGGCATGAGGACTTCATGCAGAACACAGAACAGTTCAGTCACACCTAGTTCAAAGATCTCCGTAACTTCCTAAAGCTTAACGTTTACACTGGAGTCTTTTGTAAATATCCATAAACAGTGAAAAGGTTAAGGTCACAGCTTTATGTAAGCAGTGGAGAAATCAACTCATGAGACCACCACCACACACACGGCAAAGCCACACACCATACACCATACACCACACTAAGCAGGGAAAAAAAATCTATACGTAAGTATGTGTGTAGAAAAAGGGTCATTTAGACGAGTAAAAACTCAGAAACTCAGAAAGATTCAGAAACTTCTGTTTGTAAGGGCCAACGGCAAAATGGGCAGACAAATGCTCGAGACTCTCTACCCCCTCGCCTATACCAAACGGAGACGCTCTAGTAAGTGAAAGTGCTTCTGACTAGAACAATCTCCTGTTGTGTGCTACATACAAAGGGAAACTCCAGAGAACAGACATGATTCTCAAAATATTGTCTGAAGTTCATAAGAGCTAACAACTTTAGACTTGCTTAATACAAGACTAAAGACTAAAGACTCTCTCTCTAAATACTTACAGATGAACTGTTGAGTAGTTTAACACAGAGCCAGTCTGAGAAGCATATAATACACTACCTATGCTCTGTGTTCGCCCACCTTAAAATCCCACTCAGGATCAGTTTACGTTGTAATTACATCCCTAGGGCCCAGACTCAGACCTGTCCCTCCCACCACCAGTGTCATCCGTAAAATATCATAGCGTGGACACCAGTCCTACGCCTTTTATCTTTACAGCCCCGAGCTACAGCCAAATATCTGTCTCCCACTCAGAAAGGGGTCTCAACTCCTTCCTCAGAGTATTATAACTCCCCTGTAAACACAGAGCCAATACGTCACAAACAGATATCAATGTATTCGTTCTCAAATTGTTTTCCAGACAGTCCACACAACCTCCCACTCTACAGAAACAGAAGTCTAGATTGTTTCTAAATAAGTTAAAGCCCTTATGAGTATACTGGTCTTATCAACACTATTGTTGGCTGTAAAAACAGCAAGGCAAGTCAAGGAAGTTCATCTTGATTGTACAAAATGGGACTGTTCTTCTCCATCTCATACTTCAAGTATAGCAAATGTGGAAACCAATTTGCAATATCAAGGTATCGATCGATGCTCGTCCGCCTCAAAGCACAGCAAATTGGATTCAGTCCTGTACTAGAAAAGAGAGGGAAAACCTCTGCCTCGTCTTCATCTGTGGTTCCACAGTGAGTTCCAGTTATGATAAGATCTTTCTTCTAATGGAAGCGAACAGTTAGAAGTGCTTGTAAAAAATGATTACACATCTCCCTGCCTTACTGATGCAGTCATTTAAACCAGTGTTTACCTAAACCACACGTGGTCCAATGTGTGATCATTCTTTTGCTGTAAGTGAGTAAGGAAAAGCTCAAATAAAAGGTGAATTCCAAAATCCTGTTTACTTCCATTCACTCAAAGTCAACGAAATGTAAGTTGCGTCTCATACAGCAGGCTTTTCATTTCTTTTTTGTTTTCTTTTTTGGACCAGAGTTGGACCAAAGCCCATCACACCAGCTCAGGAAACAAAATAGAAATAGTCATATTCCGCTGTGCCAATTCCCGTTCAAACACAAATGAATATATTCATGTACAAAGACAATGTAATATATAATTACACACAATAAACATGAGACTTGAGCGTATACAGCCTCAATCTTACAAACAAAAGAGTGATCCGATTCCTTGTTTCCAGAGGGGAAGTTCTGTTTTAGGGGCTGTGATTGACACATTGTACTATTTCCTTGACACAGACCAGACTGAGGAAGTGCCACTTTATCTTATCCACAGTCATTTCAAGGATTTTTACTTGAAACAACTTGCATCAGCATTACTGACAAGGAAGCAGAGTCGTTCCTATCCTCACAGCACTTCACTTTTTGTTGTCAATAAATGTCTTCTTGTTTAAAACAAATCACCAGTCTCTAAGTGGAAATGTTCATACACAGACACACACACACACACACACACACACACACACACACAGAGCTCTGGCAGTATCTCTGAGGCCGTGTTAACCTCAAGCTCTTTCCTTCACCAATTTATCGCTATTTATTATTTGTCTTTAACAAGAGAACTATATTCTCTTCAGAATGAGAGCAAGACAGAAAACAGACCCAGTGTTTTAATACACTGGCCTCCATTGGTGCCTGAATTCATTGAGGTTTCTAGTCATCTAGTAAATAACCAAGGCCGGTTTTTGTGGTCAATCAGTCTGGATTAGCAGCCAACAGACTGAAAAATGCATGAAATCTCCCTGATCTGCCGTTTCTGCAATGTTATTCTGTCTGCAGACAGAATAATATCGACACTCATTCGAACAGGTATCTGTCATTGAACAGATGCACGCACACATACAATAATGCCGATCCCTCCCCTTCCTCTCTCTTTTGTGACTTGTCCTCTTTCTCAGTTATTCCAGCATCCCATCTACTTGACAGTGTTGTTGAGTGATTTAAAGGTATGCAATTCACAATTAATCCTCCCTCATCAGCGTTGGACAGCTCTTTATGTGTCTCCAGAGGGCTGGTTTGAAACACCTGACATGGTGAAGATCCAAAGCCTGGCACTCTGCAAAATCTAGAGAGAAGCGTGAATTAACAACCACACCCACACTTAGTGATAATGTGATAATACGCATAGCAACACGTTTTCCACCCTTATCTCATACTTGGCCCTGAGGATACAGTAGCATATTGTACGTACTGGTCGGTGCTCTTTAACACACCACCAAGTTTCCATCTCTGCACCATGTAACTTTTAATCTTACTCTGGTGAGGTGTTAACTGGCTCCTGGCCAATACACTGCACACCCCACTGCTGTTGTGATGACAGACACATTTTTATTTCCAGGACACCCCTGTGTTTATAGAAGAAGTGACACAAAGTGCAGGCTTATTTTTCCTGCGGAGGGTCAATGGCTGTGATGCAGCGTGAATCAAAACAGTTGCTGTAGACTAGTGGGAGCACATAACACACAACCACTGTGTTTTTGTTCTTTTTCAAATCATTCATACTTTCCTACTGTTTTTAACTGACCTGGACGTGTGAATTTAACTGTTTCATTCCTTGCATCCAAGGATCATTACACAGCTCGACACTAATGCAGCCGACAAGCTCTGTCCCTGACCTTACTCCTGTGATAATAATGCAACATGTGTGAGCCCCACGTTTGTTTTTCATGAGTCAAAGGTGGCTGAAAAATGCCACATGCAGTTTGACATTTTTTTTATTCATCTTCTGAATAAGATCAGATAAGATCCTTTTTAATGCACAGATGTTGGCTCATAAATCTTAGACCTGTTGATGTCAGAGTTTTAGCTCAAAGCTGCCCGTTCACAAAAAAACAAAGTCAGAATCAAATTAGAGTAATATGAACATCAATGCAAATATGTAGAGTATGTTTGTTTCTGAAATAGTTAAATTTGTTTTTTTTGGGGGGTTTTTTGTGTTACTTTTCCAGTGAAGATCTACTTTCTCCAAATTTGGTGATTTCTTATTTTTCCAATAAACTGAAAGATGAATTGTTCTTGTATGTGTTGAGAAAAGGATCCTACTTCTTAAGATAATTAAACCATTTAAAGGTTCAATGTGTAATTCCGAGCCACCTGCAGTGTTTCACCTCTAAACTGGGTCCATGCGATCTCTAATTTATATTTTAGTTGTAGTAGTTTGCCATATTTATTGTACTCTAATTTATTCTTTATATTGTGTATTGCATTTACTCCTGTGTAATGCCTGTCAGTCAGTCAGTCGGCAAGAATACCAACGAGAATACCAACACTCATGCTAAACATGATAATAATACCACATGAAATGAAGGCATTAATCATCAAACATTTCAATGGTAACATATCATACTTATGTTCACTTAACACGTGAGCAGTGTTTATTGTGTATGTTGAAGTATGTAATAAGGAGTCGTGGCGTTTGACAGACGGATTGAAAGATGACAGGAAACATGACATGTGATGTTTGAGGCTGAGTCATAGCTTCCATCAGACAAGCTACAGGCTTTTCTTTATTGTCAGTGCTGGATACTGTCTTGTGCACTGGAGCAAGCATGACAAACAGGGACCACATTCTGTAAAAAAACAGATATAAAGATAATGTAAATAACCTCTCAATTTGATCAACCTCCAAGCATCAGATCTGATTAACAAAAAAGCCCCTGCTAATATCCCTGAATACACTCTTGACCTCTGAGGGTTTTAAATTCCTTTCTTCAAAATCCTTTGGCCGATTGCTAACTGTATTCTCATGCTTTCTCCCGTTTTCTATGGAAATGTATCTGTGGGCTTTATTTCGAAGATTGACTCCCATTGGATACATTTCTGGATAATTATGTCAGGCAAGGGGGGCCATAGCACTCAAGGCCAGACCAGACTGGCCTAGACCAGACTTCAACTGCTGGGACGGCTTAGCTTCATTACTCATTCATTCTGAATGATGAAGCAGAAGTTGGAACCATAAGTCTACATCTGGAGGACAACCAAAGCTTGTGGCCAGTTCTAATGTTATATTCTCAGCTTCTACCTGCTGATTTAAGTATTCAGTTTAAAAGCACAGTTGTACAAAGCGGAAACCACTTACGGTAAGAATATCCAGCAGAAACGTACCTCTGACGTGGAAAGTGACAAATTACTTTTAAATGACTCACATCTTGAGCTTTAGACAGTTTGGGGGATTTAGTGAAAGATAATGGCACTTAGTGTAAACACTTAAATCTAGGTGAGGGATAATAAGCACCAAAACACCGGCTCTGATTTATCGCTTCTGATTTAACTTTCTGCTTCTGACCCAATAAAGCTAAGGTTAATGGAATTTTGTTTGAGGTGCTCACAGCATTAAAGCATATCTTGGTTAGAACAAAGGTCTGCATCTTGCTGTAGACAGTTTTCATTGGAACTACTTTCTACCACTGTCGACACTGAGGTCTGGGGATTATCCAAAATAACATAGTTTGTGGAAGGAAACTTTGCTGTTTAATTTAAGTTTAATAACTACAGGCATAGATGAACACCATTAGATGTAAATTGGGTGAACTGACCCTTTTATTTTTTGACATTTATCCATGTTGAAACATTTTAAAACTACATCTTGGGAAACCACAAGTCATTCAATACAGGTATGGTCATTAACATCTAACAACCTTTAACCAAAATAATAAAAAGTTATATCATCCTGTTTGAGCTCTGACATCATACTGGCTCTGACCAAGCAAACACTGAAAATGACAACTCATTTATGAGTTTTACGAGCAAATACGCATGCCAGAAATCGTGCTCTAGCCATATCTCACTGGGTTTTTTTTGCAGGTAGTGTGGCTCTAGTTATGACATTTTTGGTCAATGAGGTTATGTGACATCGGAGGTTAAGTGCATATGAGGGGTTCAAGGTTTATTTATTGTGCAAACAGAGCTTTCTCATTACTACAGCAGGTTTTCCCTGTTTGATGTAGTGAGCTGTGCCACACACAAAGTAAGTAAACAGATGTGAGGCAGACACACACACACGCACACACACAACACAACAACTCTTCTGTTTTCGCTCAATTGACCAGTTTACCACATCTATTGCTTTCTTGAATTGTTTTGCTTGTTCATTGCTTTGAACTTAAGTTGTCCTCTTCTCTTTAATCAAAAAGCCTACTCGTGGTGAAATGAATGCGGAATAGTAAGCGCCCTGTCCTAACACCATCCAAACATGACTTTAAAAGAGAGCGATAGGTATTGCTGTCATAAAACCTGAAGACACACACACAGACGCCCGCAGGTTCCATTCATGTCTAAGCCAGCCCCTCAAACAGAAACCTGAGGAGATCTGTGTTTGGCAACACTAAGAGAGAGAACGAGGTGGAATGCTACTGAGTTCAAATGACAATTTCAAGTGAAAGACAGTGATACGATCTCTGAGACACTAGGGACTTACCCCATCTGTGTGTGTGTGTGTGTGTGTGTGTGTGTGTGTGTGCGTGTGTGTGTGCGTGTGTGTGCGTGTGGTAGCATGTGTCTCTCTCAAATCAAAAGCTGTGTCTAATTATTTGAATGGTAATCAATGGCACTGCTGAGTCATCATTACTCCTTATAACTCATTGTTACAGCCCACAACAGCAACATCAAGTACCGCATGGGAGGTTTTACTTGCAATCTGTAAATAAACACAAACCAGATGAGAAACAATTAAGTGACAAGCGGGGAAGAAGCAGGGTGAGGTGCTAAGTACAGCAAACAGAAAAGCCCTGACTTCAGCTCATTGTAATCTAGTGACGCTGCGATACTACAGCTCTGGCGAAAATGAAACACTGTATTTCAGTCAGTAATGCTTTTCTTGTCAGATTATCATGACGTTGTTATAGTTCACATGATAATAATTCACAGAAATCATCCATGCTGCTTAACTGTCCTTAAACAAGAAACACCACTGCTCTGTATTTGACTCTGATCTGTAAATCAACCAAACAAGACACGTTTGTCCTTTGGGGGGATTAGTGGAGCACCATAAAATCTAAGCTTTTTCAGCAAACAACGCCAAGGCATGCTTTTTAATTCTTCCTCCAGGGTGCATCGGGTGCATCGGGTTTTTGCATCCTGATCACTGGATCCTACTGTACAAGGTTATGCAAGACAAGGGAGCGATACAAACATGTCAGCCCCTGAGAACCAGGCCGGGACAGAGAAGGCCAACAGAGGTTATCTGACTGCTCTTAATACTATTACACAGGCTTTTTAAGATGAAACAAATTGGAGGGAACCATAAGTCATTCCCCTGTCATCTCGTTCACATCGCCTCAATCCATTCACATGTTCACCGCTTTTATTCTCTTTTCATCTATCATTATAAAAGTCAGCTATCAGTTACATTAACTCTGTCATGTGCATACAAATGACAGTGAATTTGACAGATTTTAAAAAAGAGTTCAGGTATCAGAATCAGTATGGGGAGAGATAAACTTGGATCTGTGCATCCCTAGCATCCTCTCATCTCTTGATATTGACCTTTATTCCATCAGCAATGAAGTGTGATTGTGCAGCTGAATCTCTGTTTTTGCAAAAGTTTTAGTTTCACAGATCAGCTAATGTTTAACCTCAACATACCTCAACAATGTTAATTGAGACTTTATGCTTAAATGAACTATCGTTACTGTTGTTTTGCTTCTTTTGTGAGTTTATTGCATGCTTTTTTTTTTTTAATGGAAACCCTTATTTTGCAAATTGGCTAGAGAGTAAATGTGCAGCATTTTCCTTTCAAACATGACTCAGTAAAACAGAACTTACACAATGCTGATGCCAGTATCAAATCTTTACAGCACTTAAATGCATTAGTTACTTTCCAACACTGAATAAGCTTTTGTTTGATTAAGGATCATACTGGAGTTGCAGTTCTGTACATAAATGTGTTGTAATATGCAGGACCAATTTTTGAGTTGACATTTGAGGCCAACATTGTCTTTATTGTGATCATCTCAGGAGGATGCCAACGCTTAAATAAATGCATGTTAACAAGAGCGACATCTTAAGGCCATTCAAACTACATGTGACCCTTACATATTACACTGGTCTCAGATGTTCAGCTATAACCGACTCACTTACCCTTGAAATTCAATCATAATAGGAGATCTCATTGAAAGCTCTTTCCATTCTCCAGTTTCTGTGTTTCTTTCCCACAAGTGATTAAATGTAATTCATCGTTTATGCCGCTAAAATCACTCAACGTCCAATTAAAAAAGCATTCTTTCCATACAGAGTATAGAAGACAATCGATGACTAGCACTGTGTTTCATGTGCACTGAATATGTGTGTCTGGACAGGCCATGGAGATGCATGAGTGTCATCATATAACCACTTTTCTCCGAAGGATTATTCATAATTGTGATAAATGGATTTGGAACCACACCGGAAGTTTTTGGAATCCACATTGCCATCAACCAGGGAAAAGCACAGCAACAACGTAAATATAAAATGATATCAAACCATAAAACAAAACGTTTGATTTATGGTCATATAAGACTTGACTCAGGTTGAAGTTTGGGAGGGAGGAAAGGCTGGGCTTCCAGCAGCCGCAGGCATCTGTAGATCAGTCTCACTTCAAGATCTGACCTACGTGTATGAGGCCGACAGACGGAGGAAACACTCAAATGTGCAGCTGTCTGGATGTTTGACAGGCATTGAAGTTCCTACCAGCGCTTGTAAGGTTCATCATGAGTTGTCCTTATATAACCTTTAACTGGTTTGCAAACCCTCCTGAAGTTTTTTAGGTCAGCGTTTCTCAAGCATTAGCTGTGTGTTGCCTGAGTGATTGTGACGTTTTGGACTGCTTGTTGGATTCAAAAAGTGTAGTCATTTTTGTGTTTTTTTTTTCTTTTTTTTTGGACTTTGACACTTTTCTGGGAAGTATGTTTTCATAAAAATGTTTTTTTTAATAGTTCTCATTTTTCTTATATGGGATATAAAAATGTTTTCTTCTAAAGAGCAATATTGTTATTTTGTTAATTTACAAAAGGTTATGCTAAATAAATCCAGTAAAATGTTCAAGTCTGAAGCTGCAACAGTTTTGTGTTGTTTTGTTTTTGTTTTTTGCCACTTGGGGGCAGCAGAAAAACTGTAAGTGATTATGGTGAGCAAACAGTTGCTTATTTACACATCCAGCAGTTGTCTATGAGTAATAAAGAAATTGAATGCTACACAGCTACCCTATTTACTTCAGCAGATTATATTTTTCCTGCACCATGTGTGACTTTGTGGGCCAGAAAAGACGGAGATAAAGGTACAAAGTGAGTTTTATACTCAACGTGCTGAAACAGGATATTAAAAAACTATGTTACTGTGAGTCACAATGTAAGACTGTGTCAACTTCTTTTGCACAAACAATGGAAACTGGCACATTCAGGATCGGCTATGAAAAGAGCAGGTCAACGAGGACAAAACAAAGTACAAAGAAGTTCATACAAATTCTGTTCATACAAAAAAGTCCTGATTGGGCAAAAACACTGATCATGAAAAAAAAGGAAAAGATTCTTGGTTGTGCCTCAGGGTGAGGGAATCACTTGTGGTACGTGTAACTAAAATACATTTAAAAGGTACATTTTCCTACAATGACTAAAGATTTAACTCTTTACATGTTTTTTTTATTCTTAGAGTTGTTTCTAGATTCCTTCCTGTTCATTGTTCAACCATCAGAAGCTGCAATTATGTCAAAACTGAAGCAACATCATCTGCTATGAATTCAGCGGGAATTTCAATAAAGTCTTCAACTCTTCAACCTGTAGGCTACAAACTCAAAGGAATCAAAATATTTCTCTCCAGTCAAATGTTGAAACATAAAATTAAAAAGTCTCAGAAATGCCTGAAGTCAGCGAGCACAACCAAGTCAGTTGCTTTAACTCTATGGAGCCATTTAGTCTGTGTGTTTTTTGGCAAACCTCGCAACATTTTTGCCAGTACGCGGGTTTGTGAAAGACATTCAGAATAACACAACTCAACAGTTGTGCCATGATCTAGTTGCGCAGAAATGTAAGGCCCATGTTCTGCACGGGGATCTGCAGTGTCTGCCAGGCTGCTGTTCAGCTAAATCACTTTGTAATATCAATGAATCTTTCACTTTATAGAGTCCAAATGGAATATGCAACTCAATAGCTTTCATGTACAGCTCTGAACCTGTACCTTTAAAGGTGCTCAAGATGATCTGAGTTTTATGGACCTTATTACAAGGACTTCTGTGAGACTAATAGTCCTGCACTTGTAATCGTTACATGACAGCACTTTCCATATTTTGTTGACTTCGAGGCAGCTCTACAAGCATGTGCCCCGAATGTCCAGTTAATCCACTCAGACAATTGTAGTAGGAAAGTGGGCAGGGTGGTAATGGAGTAAACTTGTCACTGCATTGGAAAATAGAGGACATGTGTTCACTTGTTGGCTCGCTGTGTGTTTCCCTTGGCCAAGACCTCGTGCTGTGTTGTCCCATCAGGCCATTCCTGTCTGAAATGATCTGGCTTTCTCTCCTCCTCTCTCTCTCTCACACACACACACACACACACACACACACACACACACACACAGGCACAAACAGGTCTAAATTATCAAACATGACATGGCTCCGTTAATCAGGCTTCAGCTATGGTGGCATTTCTAATAAAAACCTTATTAGCATTTACAGTAATAGATGAAAGTGTAATTAGATTGCATGTAAAAACAGATATAAAGTCTCAACAAGAGCAGAGAAGGGCACATGCACAGAGATGCACCGCCCTGCCAAACACCTGAGGGAAACAAAGAAAAAGCCTGAGTTAATTCCAGAACAGCGCTTTATAATGAGAATCAGCTCTGGAGGGATTTAGCCGCAATTCATCTTATTTCAAGTTATCAATGTCTGAAACCTTTATGACGCCTTCTAAAAACTTTGATAGGATTTGAAGGCTGTTGCCAAAACTATTAGATTGATTTTCCTCCCCTAAGGTGAGCGACTACCTAGTTTGCCTAGACTTGCATTTCCATCTTATATAGCATCATTCTTTGATAACAGATCGTCATTTGTTTCATAAATCACTTTTACATTTATTATAGGGGAATGTTGTTGTCGCGGCTCACAGCTTGGTGTTTCACACTGCTGTGTCTTTGGCTGTGTGATTTATCATTGCATTATACGGCAATCCACTCTAAGTCAGTTTTTATTCTTGACATCAGATAACGTTAAATAAATTGTAATTGTTTGTCATTTTCCTTTAAAACCACACTAACTCATGTGTTAACCCCAGAGGAATTCCCAGTTGTCTCCTCTGATCTCTTTGACGTGTGACACTCCTCATATCCTCTCAGTCTTCCACAGTGTTGTAGATGACTCATCAGACTGAAGAACTCCATTTTTCCCATTGTGGCGGTTGTTACAATGAGGTTATGGAAATCAAAAACCGTTTCTAAGCCCTCCATGAAAAAGGTGATCTATGAGTGAGTTTTCGCTCTTCTCTTACGGACTCACCCCTTCAATTTTCTTAATTTCTCGCTGGTGGTGCTATTTTTCTATCCACATCTGTTTTTGCTTGTGTGTGCATGTTTACTTGGTAATGAGTAGAAAGATCATAGTTTTTATTTCATTTTAAGTCCAGTAACAATGGAACAGAAACTAAATCACAACTGAGTGTGACTCTGACTGGAGTGGCATGGCCCTTTTAATGTTTCTTTTCTCTCTTTCTTAGTCTCTTGATTTCTTGTTTTGTAAGACTTGTACATGACCATGTCTCAGGAATGTTACACTGTTCAACAATCAAAATCAAAAAATATTGAATAAGTGCATTTGTCATATAAGAGGTATAAGAGATTATGTCTTGTTCTGCGGTGCACTAACTCCGCAAGTTCCGATCTCTACTTTTTCCAGAGCATACAGTTCAGCACCACTTGTTGTATACCATGTTACCGAGCCGACAAAATAAGTGTGCAGAAGCCAATTTATTCTCCACCATCTATACTGCTATCACCAGCTTCACCTCTCGCTGATTTCCTCCCCATGCAGGCTGTATTTCATGTTGTGACTTGTCAACATGTCAGGAGCCAAAGTGATCTGTCAGTAACATGTCATTCATTGCACCATCAATCTTTTTCTTTTATTAATAGTCATTAGCTTACATTACGTCTATTCTGGCTTTCATATTTTTGTGTGAGTGTTTGCAAATGTTCCCACTGTGACTGGATGTTCAATCATGCATGTGAACCATTAGTTCAGTTGTGGTTTTCCAGTGTTATGCTGGGCTGCTGGCGAGGTTAGAGGCCAGTTAATCCCAGCTCCAAGCCAAACAGCCATCCAGCTGCTTATCTGAGAGAAAAAAACAGGAGCTGTGTGTGTGCGTGCGTGTGTGTGTGTGTGTCTGTCTGTCCTTTTGAGGTTTTGTATGCAGCTTAAAAGAAATAGAAAGAGTGAGTCATGCAATTACAGAGAAAGATAGTGACCCGTTGCTCTTGCCTGTGCGTGCATTCACACATTCATGTGTCTGCAGACAACATGTTGTAAAACTGAGCTGGACATCAGAGTGTAAGACGTAGCTGCACAGAAAGCTCACATGTGTCCACTCCTGACAAAGATAATTAACCAATGCCTCAGTTCCATCTGTGTTTGCAGCTGTAATTAGAGCGGAAAGAAAATGTATTCATTCATTTCCTGAAAATGTCTTTGTGGGCAGTTCATTCTCTCTGGAGGTTTACTCACTTCCAGTGGAGACGAAGTGGGATGAGTTGGTTACTTTACACAGATCCATTTCAACCTGTTGATTGGATAATTGGCACAACAGGATGACGGAGGTAGAGGTGCAGTAAGCGGTGCCAAGTTAGAAGTTTTCAGCCTGTTCCTTCTCTCTCTCTTTATATAAAACCATGTGTCTGAATATTTACTGCCTTTCTTATGCGCTCAAGCGTTCTTAACTCCCTGTAGTTTCTCTCTAATCACAGATTATGGAGTCCATAAACTCTGTGAGAAATTAAAACCATCAGGATAAGTGATAGACAATTGTGTATTTATTTTGCTTGCAAAAAAACACAGGGAGTGAAATAAACAAAGAGAAAAAAGTCCCGTTCATCACCCAGTGAAGACCTAATTTCCCCGTAAATCAATCAAGACTATTGTTTATGGCTCCACAGGGGAAATACATCCAAGACTAATAACCACAGCATGCTAACCAGCTGAAATGAAACAGTGTTTGTTGGTTTGGACAGCACTCTCATTGCTTACTCTGTCCGCTATCCCCTTAACCCACGTATCCCTTGGTCCCTCCTGCTATTTCGGGGTGACGTCCAACATTGACGTTTGCTCTCACTCACTCAGCAGCTCTTACTCGGCTCTCTGGGAGTGAATTACCCCATTTTGGCGCAGAAACCTTTGGACTCCAGTATATGAAGCTGCCATTAACCAAACAAAGGGTGACAAAAGTTCACATTATAGAATTGTAGACACATAGTCTGCTACCAAAATATTACAAGTACCAGAGGGGCAGCTGCCAGAGCTGCAGTTCTTTAATTAAATTTTCTTCTCACTATAAAGTGTTACTCAGAAAAAGGTTCTGATTTATAGACATTGACGAGTGAGCACATACAGGTCACGAGGCAGATCCAGGTGTGATCTCAGCGGGATTAAAACTTGTCTGTGACACTGTTCCCATTCCAAAAAAATCCTGATTTTACCCATAACAAACGTAATACTGAGAATTCGTGTGAGCCTTCAGGGAAGTATAAGACTGAACTTGAGCAAATGACCAGAGAAATTTCTCTCTGACCTTATGTCTTTCTCTCTCCCTCTGAGCACTGCCTCCTGTTTGTGATGGATGAGGTCAGCTCCGACCTCACAGAAAGCAAGACTGCTGCTGCTGCTGAAGAAAAACATGAAAAACTGATTTCCCTTTTGTACTTTTAACAAAAATGTCACGAGAACAGAGGCCTTTGAACTGAAAATCAGTTGCATAATTGACCAGCTTAGAACCTGCTTTTCTTCCCTGTGTTTTACCATGTGGTACATGATTATATCTTACCAACCCACTACTTTCTCTGAATTGAAAGAACCCTGCTCGAATACACAAGTGAAAACCTATTCCCAAATTTGGAGTAGAAGTGCCTTACACGGTGCCTTAGGCAGTGAACTTAAACAAAAGTGCTGTTGTTTTGTTTTTCTAACCACAAAACTACTACTACATTTTTTGTCTATGTTTCAACCAGATAGACAAAGAGAAAGTCATTTGTCTCACTGCAGCTACCGGCCAACTCTGTGTTGGTCTTTTTACTCCTCTCCCCATGTGAAATCATGAGATTTTTCTTCATCACTGTAATCCTAAACAACACGAAAGGCTCATTGTTTGGGACAATAGCTGGATCACAAGCTCATAGTGCGCAGAGTCCAGATATCCAGCTTTAATCCCCTCAGGAGCACAACTGGATCCTATAAACTGCGAGTAGCGGCCCTCAACACAAAGTAGTTAGCTTTCCCCACATTCGTTGGGATGATGAGAAGTGACATGAAAATACAAACTATAGATATTATTTCTCTTAAGGTAAATAACGATCCATTTTTAACCCACACTACTTATTTTTGCTCAACGAGTTATATTGAATTCTTTACTGAGTGAGGACACTTTAAATTGTCACTATGTTATTTATCTTTAAGACGGACTCTTTTGGTTTATATGCCTTGTGTGAGCCTCATGTGTTCAGGACGCGTAACATCATTTGGTTTAAATAGTTTTAAAGAGAAAGATTTATAGAAATGAGCTCTTGAACACTAATTAGCATTATGTAAGTTATATATTTACATTGTTTCTATGCTTATGAGACTAATAAGAGCTGATACTGGTTATTTTATCATAAAACGGTCAGCAACATGGTGTAACACGTCGAGAAATTTTGTTCCAATACTTTTGCACGATGCACTTTGAAATGTAACATCCTCCAGAGAGTTACTTTATCTGACAGACTGCTGTTGAAAGCTTTGGAACCTGGAAAATCATGACAGCTGCAGTCCTCATCTCTTGGCTCGAGAGAAAAAATAGACTGAGATGGAAAAGTCAGTTTTCAGGTCCCACATCCATCGAGGTGTGAAGGAGAGACGGAAGACTGGAGGGAAGTAAGAGTAGATGAAGGTGCTATGTATTTAAGATTCTGCCAATTGTGTGTCAACATTGTGCGAAGAGTTTGTTTCTGCCATTCCCACTGAACACACGAGTTGTTCTCTGACACAAAGTGTGTGCGTGTTTCACTCACCCCGAACTGGAAAAAACATGACCGGAGCTCATGGCCCAGTAAAGTAATGACTGCATAAGTCCCTCCGTCGTCTCGTAAACAAAGCAACGTGGCTCTTATTGTGAAGGTTTTTATTTATGGTGAGTGATCCATCACGCCTCAACAGTTTTTGGATTTAAAAGCATCCAACAGCTTAAGCAAAAAAGCCTGCCACATGTCAGGAATTTGGAAAGTCATCTGATTCTTTTTTCCCCTGCAGGTTTGCCTCTCATTACTCATCTATGATATTATAAAAACAACTTAGCTTCTTTTTTAGAATATTTTTATTCGCAGGTGTGAGGACAGCAGTATAAATCACCACCTCTCAGCCTCTCCAGTTGCCTGTCCAATAAAATGACTGTATGTGCAGCAATTCAATGGATAAATAGTGAGAATAGGTTTTGGAATAATAGATTTATAATGTTGTATCACATGTACAAATGTAGAGGAAGAGGCAAGTGAAAGTGAATGAACTCAAGCTAATAATCTTAATCTTTCACTGTGTGACCATGAGCCAATTCCCAAATCCAGAGCATCATTTTCGTTTTGTACATAGTTGTTAATAAAATGGCAAGAATTAATATTTGAAGGCAAGAAAATAATCAATGACCCTCTGTATATGTGACCTGTGAAATATTACATTTAGCCGTCTCAAGCACACTTACAGCATCCACAGCAGACTGCAACAAACAAGGCCATTTCAAAATGCAAAAAAAGTGGATCTGTTTGAAATAATGGCCACGGAGAGTATTTATTGTTTTGTTTCTTAAACATTGAAAACTTACTTGAACTAGAAGGACTCTTGGAGAGCGCGGAACTCCCTCAAGGCCAAATGCAATATCTCTCAATGTTGACAAAAGTGAACAATTATTTGTGTATCCATCCCAAGATTCGGATCTGTCCAACATTGAAGGGGTTCTTCCTTGGCCCATGCTATACACTTCCACCAAGTTTCATGAAAATCAGACTTGTAGTTTTTTCATAATCCTGCTGACAAGCAAACAAACAAACAAACCGAACTGAAAACCTAACCTCCTTTGCGGAGGCAATAAGCACTACACACACTTATTGTACTCTCTATCTACACATGCCCGTACAAACTAAAAAAGACAATTCCAGTTCCCCTGAGGTCTCGACTCTGGATGCACTTAGGAAGACCAAGACCCACTGACAATGCAATCAAAATGCTGTTTACTTAGCTGTCTCAGAATGTAAGTCATCAGCACTGGAGTGTGGATGAGCTGAATAATTCATTGCAGGTTCTAATTTGGTGTAAAGCTAACTCAAAATCCCCAAATCCTGTATCTTTTTCCACATGACTACAATGTCATTGCAATTGCAATTTGTCAGGACAGCAGGATCGATCTTAAAAAAAAAGTTCCGATACATCGTCTTGTTGGAGCAGCTCTTTGATGCGTATTGATGCTTTCATCAGTATGTTCATTTGCCCAAGGCACCTTCAGCACCTTCGGTTTTCCCCACTGCCTTTTCAAGTGTAGTCTTAAATAGTATCATTTTTCTGTTGTTGATGAGGATGTTAAATGTAGTTAAAGAATGACATTCAACAAAATCAAAGGAGAAAAGATATAAACTGACTCAATTCAGGGCTGCAGAATTTATATAGCGCTTTTATCCAAAGCCAGCTTTTTACACACACACTAATGGCAGTGAGCTGCCATGCAAGGTGCTGGGAGCAGTTTGAGGTTCAGTGTCTTGCCCAAGGACACTTTGACATGTGGAGCTAAAAATCGAACCGCTAACCTTGAGATAAGTAGACAGCCTGCTCCACCTCCCAAACCACAGCTGCCCAAGAAGATGTACACTGACAGCCTACGAAACATTTCCCTCCACCGGAGATCAAGTTTTACAGAGAACCTTGAGTCATAATCCTTATTGTCATCCTCGTTATCAAAATGGACTCTACCTCACCTGAAATAGTGCCTTCATAATAAATGTGCCTGCAGTCATTTTGCAGATTTGATGACTCAGCTTATTGTAGAAACTACAAAGCTAAACGACTATCACATGGTTCAAATCCAGCATGAAAGACTTATCTACATTTTTGAATGCAGACACTGTGTTTATCAGGAATACTATCATGCATTTCAATCTCACATTTACTTGTATCCATTATGGTTTTCTTCAATACAATGTCCAACGCAGCTGTTCATTATTATATCCTTATTTATTCCAAGTTCCAACCAAGCACAGTCTTCACTGGTGAGGACATACAGAATGAATTATTTTGAAGTTTTATGTCAGTTCAACACCACAGACTGGGGCTTTTGTAATGCCCTAGATGGAAAGCAGTCAGAGTGAAAAGCAGAGATGGTGGTCAGTGGCCAAGGTGAAAGAAGTTTTTTTTATTCATACACATAACACATTGGCTTGATTATGGGCTTTTTAAAAACACTGCACAACAAGTAGAGTCGCAATGATGAAATATAATTAAAACCAGTTATGACTAATTTTCTGGTCAATTCCTCACTTAAGAAAGCACACTCTGGGATTTAAGTCAATGGAGAACCTTTCAATTTTGAGAATACATTAGAAACGTTGTCTGGCAGCGTTTGCAACATGTGGATTCAAACGAACTGTGACCACATGAAATCCTGTTCAGAGAAGAAAAGCTCTTACATTGGAAAGGTGACTGACCCCAAGCAAGCCCTGTCATGTGTGTGGACTTTTCACTCTTGAAAGAAAGGATGTGTGTGTGTGTGTGTGTGTGTGTGTGTGTGTGTGTGTGTGTGTGT
>CALSBV010011010.1:1758547-1901771 GCA_943590825.1 Bovichtus diacanthus
GTGTGTGTGTGTGTGTGTGTGTGTGTGTGTGTGTGTGTGTGTGTGTGAGTGTGTGTGTGTGTGTGTGTGTGTGTGTGTGTGTGCAGCAGGTGAGGACTGGTCCTACTGAGCCCCACCCAGAACCTTTCCGCCCTCATAAAGAGCGACTTATACTGTTGAGACATTTGATATTGAAAGAACACTTTTCAAGCCAAACCGCAGGAAGAAAAAACAAAACTTCTCACTGATGGTTACAATACATTTCTGTGACTTTTCTGTGGAATCCACATGCTGAACTAACATGTTATCACATTTGTATCCAGCATAATTGGCACTGATTTTACGTTTTGTGGATGAGGACAGATTAACAGGGAAGTCACAGCACTTGTGAAAAGTAGGCCCAAACGTTTTTTAAGTGACACTTAAAGGAAAGGTATAACAGGTAAAAACAAAAAGTCAAAAGTACAAACTAACGTCATCTAAACCTGCAAATCAGATTAATTTCCTGCTGGCTGGATATTTTACACACACTTTTATGTAGAAAGAAAAACACATTTATGTAATATTCTTAGAAAACTGCTGTTAATGTTTGTTGTACACATTATGGGCATAAATTATTTACCTCTATATTTGCAAGTGGAACATTTTTGTTCAAATGAATTGTTTTCCTTTATGTTGGTGCTTGTTTTACTGCCCCGCCGTGGCATTCAGCCTAATGAATCTGCTATCCTGCTCTTCCCCCTACAGTACAATTATGGGATTTCAACCTGTATATAACGTATATGCTTTGGGTGGAAGTTGTAAGTAAATCGTTTTAATCAGTCGTTTTTCAACTTTTTTCATATTTGCAAAAAGTTAGGAAATCCTCCAAAATATATAAGAATACTTTTCTTTTGACTTGCAAAAAACTGAAATGGACCACAAAAAGTAGCACAATAGCTATCACTGCTTCCTGGTTAGACTATTGTTTTCTGTAGTAACGGCTGACTTGGTTACTTTAAGTCGGAGTGATCAGTACAATTAGCTTCCAATTATTAATTTATCATTATTTATATTCTGATAGCCAGTCTATAATCTCAACTCTCAACAGTGAATCCAGTATGTCAATAGACTAAACAAAAGAGCTTCCAAACAGACCCAAGGGGAAACAACATCAAGTGCATTGGAAGCTCCTTGCTTTCAAAAAGTGAAAGTATTGATTAAAGCTTCTGATGTCCACGCAGTATCGAAGGCACAGAGCAAACGAGTGGTTTTAATTAACACGTGCATTGCATTATAAAGACATTCAAATAGGTGGGTGTTACTGTGCATTGCTCCTCCCCAGTTACGCTCCCTGATTGCTTTTATTGCATGTTAAGGTCAAGCATGACCAGATTACTCTGCTATGGCCCTGGGCAATAAATATAATGCTGGGCCCGCATTAACGCTGCTCTATGTGCAGTGTCTACCGTTTTTCTATAATGGAATACTACCTGTCGGTTCCCTGCTGTATGGTAATATGATTAAAGACATGATTTTGTGAATATGCAACATATATATGCAATGTGTAGTTTTGTGACAAAGGTCCTGGAACTATTTTGACATACAGACCCTGTTCAAGAGAGGGCCTCGAGGTTACATTTTGTCAGCTATTTTTATTTATTTTTTATTTAGTGTTAGTCCTGTGTCAAATATCTTTGTTAATTTTCATCATATTTAGTCAACCTCATCCTGTTTTTATTTAGTCAAGTTTTAGTTTACTAAAAGCCTGGCCATTTTTGTCTCATTTTAAACAAAGAAGTAGCCTATTTTAGTATAGTTTTAGTCAATGGAAGCTTGATATTTTAGTCTTTACTAGTCATCAAATTATATTGAACGTTTCAGTCAATCTATTCTAGCTAAAATCAATACTTTTGTCATTTTAGTCAAACTTATTTCACATAAAATCATATCATTATCTCATTCAAAACACAGATTGAACGTGTCATAAAGCAGGACTCATTCTTCTCATGGCAGCTCATATCGTGCTTTAGTGCTACCCATTCCCAAACAAAACTTTTAATTATATTGTCATAAACCGGTTGTTAGGCCTATAGTAAATGTTAAGCTTCTGTATAACAGTAAATTATTTGTTTTATTTATTTATTATTTTTCAATAAAAGCCCACAGTTTCAGTTCAGAGGCAGTTTCAAACACTTGCTGTACAGAATAGCAGCGCATGCTGTAGAAGAAAGTTGTCTGTGTATCAAGCATCAGTTGTAAAGAAGGCGCTCGTGCGGCTCCGCCCACCGCTGCCCAAACCGGAAGTTTAGCTGTTGTTGTCACACTGGAAGAAAATGGCTGCTGCTCCGACTTTTTTTCAATGAAGACATTGATATTTCAATTTCATTTCGTTTTCTTGCGTTGGAGCTACAGTCAACCGCTATGCAATCTAGAAGGCAAGTCCATCCTGCTCGTTGAGATTAACGTCGCTTTATCAGTTTGTGTCTCAGACGATGTAACATCATTAGCTTAGCTAGTAACTTACAGCTTGCCCACAAGGAACGGGCTAGCATGCTAACGTTAGCCATGCTAGCCTCAACGGTCAGGCATCAACGAGCTTGTTGCTATTCAGCCACTCTCTTGACTGGGCTCACAGTCATCAGAGTTCACTAACCTGAGCTACACAGCTTTATCGACTCTGAGACATATTGTGCATGTATTTACTCTGCCGGACCATTCTAAAGTATACGCAAAGGACGAAACAACTAAGATGAAACAGTTTCGCTCGTCAAGTCTTCTTCGCTGTTTGTGTGTGACACCTGAGTATCAGCATCGATACTGTCCTAATAACCTGCCAGCCACTCCGAGTGTATCTGTGTTAGTTGATCTATTATGTGCGTGTGTTTGACCGTGCTGCGTGCAATACGTCTTCTGTGTTGCTGTGCAGGGTGTGAATGGTCACTTTAGGAAGGTGACAGTGTGGGGCAGAAAGTACAGCATCGTCTACCGTCACTCGCCTTGCAGCTGGCGGTGGACCACAATGGTAAGTTGCAACTATATTTGGGAATTTATCTCCATATATTCAGTGGACATCCTCTGTGGTGTTCTATACCAGACAAAGCATCCAATCAGAAACCTTCAGCAGGTCTTGCACATCTTGTGTGTTCTATTCTATACCAATTTGGGAGTTTCCATTGTGACTGATTTGTTTTATTTTTCTCTTATTACCCAAAGCAACAAGTTTTGGAATATGCATTGGATCGAGCCGAGGTAAAACATTTTTTTTTTAAAAACCTTATTTGATTTTTGTGTGATTGTATATTTGTTGAAAGATAAATGTGCACTGTGTACTTACATGTATTGCCTGTGTACTCATTACATGCACTCTCGTCATTCATTAATACAGTGTATTATCTGTTATTCAGTACATTGTTGAAAGTGCTCGACAACGACCAGCCAAAAGAAGAATTTCATCCGGTGGGAGGAAGAGTTTGTATCAGAAGCTCTATGAACTGTACATAGAAGAATGTGAGAAAGAGCCAGAGCTAAAGGTTTGTATCATGCAGCTTGACTCCCTGTTACATCTATGTAATTATAAGCATGTATTAAATCCCTATTCATTCCAATCTCTTGGGAACGAGTGGGGGAAATGTGGTTTTCGGGACATTAAACTGTGCTGAGAAGGATTTCTAACATGCAAGCACAGATTATCTGTCAATTTCCAAAACATGTGTCAAGTGTATCAATGTGAAAGCAGCACATAAGAAGACTGAATGTTGTGTCCTTTTCAAAGCTCCTGTTTGTTTTACTGCTTATTAACTGCAATAGGTAACTAACTAAATGTTTTGGGTCTAGCTGTTATTTGGTAAAATTAGTGTTTAATCACAAAGGCCAACACATTTGCACATTATCAAACACATGTCATATATTAAATGTATATGAAACCACCACTTAACCGCTTCAACTTAAGGTTACCGTGGGTGCAAAGCAACAATAAACATACTTTTTTTCACATTGATTTGGCATGGTTATAACCAATTTCTGTTGCTTATATGGAGGGTTTGTCTCTTATTGTGCTTTTTGTTTTTTGTCTTTCTGAAGAATTTAAGGAGAAATGTGAATCTACTGGAGAAGCTTGTGTCTCAGGAGTCCGTATCATGTCTGGTGGTCAACTTGTACCCTGGGAATGAAGGCTATTCTTTAATGCTCAGGGGCAAAAATGGATCTGGTAAGAGAAGACAATCCAGCAAATACCTGAGTCCATCCAATGTTGTTTTTCTGATCGGTGGACCACAATCGTTTCATCTGTAACATTCATGTTTGTGTTGCTTTCTAGATTCTGAAACCATACGTCTGCCATATGAAGAAGGAGAACTCCTGGAGTACCTAGATGCGGAGGAGTTGCCTCCTATTCTGGTGGATCTGTTGGAGAAATCGCAGGTTTGTACGTGCACATAAACAAATGTTGATTTTGGATCAATTATTTTGTAAATTTTGAAATGTTTTCCACAATATAGACAGTGGATTTAAGTTTAAAATTGTATGTGAGGTTACAGCTAGAGCTGCAACGATTACTCAACTAATACATTTGTTGATTAACAGAAAAGATTATATTATAAAATAAAATAATTTTTCATGCATAAAATGGTGGGAAAAGCTGTTTTCAGTCTCTCAGTTATGGATATTTCCTGCATTTTAAATCATATCAAACTGAATATTTTTGGGTTTTGGACTGACAAAACAAGACGTCTGCTTGAAAGGGTGATGGAAACTGGGATGGACAATTTTCACTATTTTGTGTTCTGACATTTTATAGACCAAACTATTAATCGTTTAATCTAGAAAACAATCGTCAGCTTAATCGATAATGATAATAACAGTTAGTTGACCCTAGTTACAACAATGCAGATATTGTAAAGCATGTTCAAAAAGCTTCAGACATTTTTTGTATGTATGTCTTAAATGTATAAAGAGACCAGATCTAGTGTTTATATGCTAGAATAGTTTCTTATGACTTATTTCTTACACATTTTGGTATCATTCTTTCAGGTGAACATCTTCCACTGTGGCTGTGTAATAGTAGAGGTGAGAGACTACAGGCAGTCTGGTAATACCAAGATGCCCACCTATCAGAGCAGACACATCCTGCTTCGGCCAACCATGCAGGTAAACCAATAGAACACATGGAAATCCTCTCTCATAGGCTAAAACATACTGTAAAACAAATGATCTAATATAGTTTGTTTATGACGTGGAATGATTGAAAAAAAGTATTAACTTACCATTAACCTTTAACATAGAAAAGCTAACTTGTTGACGTCTGTCTTTTTGCCCTGCAGACTCTGATTTGTGACGTCCACGCCATGACCAGTGACCACCACAAGTGGACACAGGTAACATGTCATGTTTACGACCTCTTTCTCAACAAAATAATAAATCCTGCCTCACCTGACACCACGCTGTCTTGATTTGCCCTTTGCCTGAGCTAATGAAAATATACATGACTGTAATACTAGGCAATTCTCCCTCGTGTGTCTTGAGCCCTTTGAGCATCAGCAGATTGCACCGGTTTTAGCGTCTGTTTTTCCTCTACTTTAGGATGACAAATTACAGCTGGAGAGTCAGTTGATTTTGGCCACGGCTGAACCTCTGTGCCTGGACCCCTCCATTTCTGTCACCTGCACAGCCAACCGTCTGCTCCACAACAAACAGAAAATGAACACCCGCTCGATGAAACGGTACTGAACACGCTCGCGCACTCTCAACCTTAGCTCACTTTTATGTCACGCCAGGAAAAAAAAGGCTCATTTTATGAATGTTTTTTTTTTTTTTTGACATAGAAGACATGGAAAATGAACGCCCTATGGTTGTGAAAAGAAAAAGTCAGGGAAAGAAGCAATAGCCTTGATTGTTTTAAGACACGCACTTCTTTTCCGTTTGCACTGTAGGTGTTTCAAGAGGCACTCTCGAGCTGCACTGAACAGGCAGCAAGAGCTCTCCCATCTGCCCATGCCGCCACAGCTACGACTCTACGACTACCTGCAGAGGAGGAAGGAGAGAAAACCTGCTCCTGTCATAGACCTGAAGATCTCAAAGATCGGAAACGTAAGTAGTCCAAACATCCACTATTTGACAAGCACGTATACACTGTGTACATACGCAGGTAATATATTCATTCGCTAGCTCTTCTCCCACATGATGAAACTTGTTTACCGATCGTCCACCCACACAGTCTGTCTATGACGACACTAAGCACATTGAAATGAAACTTGAGGAAAAGTTGCTTCCCACGATTGTGTTCAGCCATAATAAAATGTATTCTAATTTTCCCAAAGGAGACGCTAAAGTAATAGTTGAGCAAGCTGGTGTGTCAGCTCTGCCCCTTTTTCTGTTTTCTGTTTTAGTACCGCTGAGTAACATTTTTTAACCGACTTCATCAGAGGCGAACGCTCGCTGTCATAGTGCTCTCTCACTTGTTTTTGCTCACGCCTCTTCTTGGCTGTCATCTCTTGCAGTGTGTTGACATGTGGAAGCAGAGCAACTGCCAACTAACTGTACCGAAGGAAATTGATGTAAGTAGCTCAATGGTCCTGTAACACTGTCACTTACACTCTTAAGCCGACACCACTTAAGACCCACTCAACTCATATTTTGGCAGTTATAATGTAGGGCATAACAAACCAGATGGATTTGTTGGTGTGTTGCTCTAGGTGGAAAAGTACGCTGTGGTTGAGAGATCTCTGCAGTTGGAGGACTCTCAGCCCACTACTGTGATCTGGCCTGCTGAGGTAAGTGTGACAGCAGCATTAACACTCTGGGGGTGCAGATCAATGCTGGCTCTTTGTCGTTAGTAATAAGCAGGGAGCAGTTGTGTGCGATTGTGTAATGCTTTATAGGGGGAAACATACGAGCCCTTACATTGCAGCCTCTTGGTTCTGTACTCAAAAAGGGTTTTGTTTAGTGTAAATAATGAGAAAAGTGTGAACTCGGAAGGGAAAAAGCTCCCACGTGGGTTAACAACCTGAAACAGATTCCTTTTTGATTAACCATAAAACGACCACTTAACTGCAGTAAATGTGGAACAGTTCTGAATTTTACACATGCTTCTGCTAGTCTGCGGGGAGAAAAATAACACACTGGGCTACAGTTAATCGTGCCAGGGGCCAGTGTTTCTGTCCATAAATTGTGCTGGACTCTTTCTCACATATTTTTTTATACAACATACTACATCCCGTATGTAAAGCAGTAAGACAAAGGGTAATATGTTCTGTCTGCTGGGCCCTAAACCAGCTGGACCACACGTTAAATAATAGTTCACCTTTCTCTGTACAATTACAATTTACCCCTGCTTCTCTTTTCTCTCTGTCCTCTGCTTTTTAAAACATTGTCATTAATGTCGGATTATGTCAGAAATATTCATGGGAACCAAGTCAACAATACTTTCTTCTAACAGCTTTGATGTGTTCAGTCATTAGTCTGTTTTGACTTCATCTATAACATGTCTATGACTCATACGAACCTCTTTCATTCAGTTGTCTGTATCCGCTTTCTTTGCACAGGAAGTTATAGATGACTATACGTTTGAGTGTGAGGTTGGGGGCCAACCCCAGAGGACCACGGTCTCTATCTTCCAGTCGAGGGGAGACCCGCTGGTGTATGGGAAGATCTACTGTGCTAAAGAACCAAAAGCTGAGGAGGACAACACAGACCTAAAGCTCATACATCCCCCGTAAGGACAGTCTGTGAGACAAATCCAGTTTACATGACTGAATTTTAAAGGCCACTCTGAATTCACTCGCGTTTCTTTTGTCTCCTTCACAGATTTCTCATAGGCTCCAAGATAGATGCAGACCGGTTAGTCAGCATGTTTGCTTTTGTTTTGACGCTAATCCTGTTACACAGTTTTTGTTTTTTTATGGTCAGTTTTTTATGGTTGATTCATGGTGTATATTTTGTGTTTTGTCTGTTTCATAGGTTTCTTAATCAGTACAAAGGAGTGTATGAGAGAGATGTGAAGTGTCAGGTCAAGATGTCCCATAACTCAGGCACGGTGGGACAGGGGCCTCCCTCCCCCAGCAAAGATGAGGTAAGTACTGCCCTGCTTGGACGTAGGAACAGTTTGAAGATGCTCCATGTTTGTGGAATCTACTCTTCCTTTTTGAATAGATTTAGAAATTGTTGAAGAAACAAACTTTTTTGAATTTCATTACCCTCATTATTGGCTTTGATTTTATATTTTAAATTTGATTTGAATTTTTAGAGTTAAAAAACATTGTATTTTTGAAGTATATTGATGAGCACTCAGATTTAAGGATTGACTGTGCTGTTGTAATTTGCAATCGCCAATTGTGAGAAAAATACTTTTGTGTTGCACTTGCTGTGATGCGCTGTGGCTAATAAACTGATGTAAATGTCATCTGCAGGGTGATGGTATTTCTCCACTGGTCCAGGCGTCTGTTTTGGGTAAAGGGGTGAAGCACCGACCCCCTCCCATAAAACTGCCTTCAGGATCAGGCGGCAGCTCCTCAGGTACATAATTTCTGAGAGCAGGGTGTTAGAAAACGGATACAGAAAGAAGCGGGGAAAGAGGTAAATGGCCTCATTTGTATAAAAATCTCCCCCCTGTTGCTATCTGCTGTGATCTTTTCACCCCAGCAAACATTTGAAAATTGAACAAACCAAAATCACCCCCCTTCTCGTGTTGTTAGCTGAAAGGAATTCTGTTGATTGTAGAAAATTGCAAACCAAAGTAGACGAGACGGGTTGGTGGAAAAAATGTACAACCAAACCTTTAATGGCAACAAAAAAAACACTTCTGGACTGCATCAACTATCATAGTTTAATTTACTCCAGCAGCACAAAAATGTCAGTGGTGGATTTTTCCTTTCATGGCTAGCATTAAGACTGCTGGGTGAAACTGAGGTTAGGTTAGAGGGGAAGGTTTGACCCTGTGACACCGCTGAGCAAGGTAAGGGTCAACCGCAAGTGCAAACCATATACTATATCATGTAATGTTTGGTTTTCAGATGGTTGTGGAGCACAAAATGCACAAATACCATCTTAGACACGACTTTAAAGTTGTTAAATATGAAGGCATAGTCATAAGGTGACATCCCATGTGACCGGCTCATTGTAGATTTGCCTCCTCACCAGGACGGATCCAGATCAATTCAATACTTGTGATTATGAAAAGGGTGCAGTAAATATCTCGGCTCCTCTTTTTTTCATCAGGTAATCCATATAGTTCACAAACCACCAGTGGTCTACTCAAGTGTCCTACGCCCCCTCCAGCCAAAAGCCAGTCTCTGAACAGGAAGCACTCCATGGAGCTGAGCCAGGTGGGCCTGCTGTCTCCTGCCTCCCTCTCCCCCATGGGCTCCACACAGAGTGAGTGCAGCCGAGTCTGACTAACTGTTGGGCTGCTTGCTTTCATCAGTCACAGCTGTGCAAATGACTTGTACTGGAATGTCTTACATCAGCTCCTCTCAAGCCTCCAAAGTTTTCCAGATCTGGAATTTATTTTTTGAAAAATTATGAAAAATGAAGTTGACAAGGCTCCGGGTCTTAAGAAATAGGAACGCACGAAAAAGAAGCATAAAACCACAGCGATGTACAACAATATATTGCATCAGTACAAGCACTATAGTATTAAATATTCTGAGTAAAACCACCTGCTGTGGAAATTGCCAGAAAAGAGGTGAAATAATTTTTATTTAACTCTTTAGCTGTTAATCAGAAAAAACTTCCAGTGAGCCATGTAGCTATTGTTGTAATTGTTGTATTGTTTGCCCAAATAACATGAATCATGTAATCAAGCACTGAATTGGCAGAATGTGTGTATAATTGTGTCACGTTACACTCTTCCTTACAAAACATAGGTATCTCCTGCTGAAAAGTACCCCTCTCTTCATCATTGTTTTGTCTGTTTTGACCCACTTTCCCCCCTTTTAGGATCAGGGACCCCCAAGCCATCCACCCCCACACCCACCAACACGCCATGCTCGACACCGCACCCCAACGACTCCCTCTCTGCTCCTCTCTCGGTGACCCCTACCCCTTCAGACCCTCCCATGCTTCAGAGCCAGTCGCAGCCCGCCCTCCTCACGCCCTTCGCCCAGCAGCAACTGGCTCTTAGCCAGCAGCTGCCCGTCATGACCATTCCCCTGCCCACCATGGGTACGTCCATCACCACGGGAACCACCTCGTCGCCGGTCATGGCCAATCCTGCAGGGCTCAATTTCATCAACGTGGTCAGCTCTGTCTGGTAAGAAAATAAACGGTCTCTGATGCCTCTCTGTCACTTGCTAGTCACTGTCACTTTTATAGACGATCCTGTACTGTTTGTGTAGCAGTCCTCAGACCTTGATGAGCGGCACCAACCCCATGCTGGGTCCAGGCCTTAACCTGAGTGGAATCCTGCCACCTGGAGGGCTGATGCCCACCATGCAGTCCGCAACACAGACTGGTAAGAGATTTCAATGCTACGTCCCGTTAAGTATTACTATAATCGGTAATGTGCAATCAGCCTCCATGTGACCGGCGGACAAACATGCTTCAGGGTAGAATCAACTCCCCGTGGTATTTTACATCCAACCACCTGACATGTCATTGAGCTTAATAATGTATTCCAGACACAGGGATAGCTGATCTGATCGCACTTAAGAAGGGGAAACCCATTATTATTATTATTAAGACCCCATTATACCAAGCAGCAAGAAATGAGGCTTTACCGTTTCGCTCAAGATCATTTTGAGAGGGTTGAACACACTTTGGCTGCTCCAGTAATCAAACAAGTGACTTTATACTTAAGGCGGTCTTTATTCTTTGAGACCTTTTATAACATACAGTGAATCAGAAACCATTATAGCTCTATTCAACTCAACTTTATTCAACCCCTAACCCTAACCCTAACCCTTCCATACAATCATGCAGCCCAGTGCTTCACAGAGCAAGGTTTAAAACGGCACAGTCAAAAAAAATTGACAATAACAAATATAATTTTGCTAAAAATGTAAACATTACAACAATAAAATGTAAAGACAGATCCGCCTTTCTTTACTGACTCTGTGTGCAACAGGAGTCATAAGTGTGAAAAAGACATTTACAGGAAGTGAACCGAAAGTTGCAATTGTAAATGAAAACACAAAAGTGTTTGCAATGTAAAGGAAAATCCAATACTTGTAATCCATTAAAAGAAGCCAAGTGAGTCTAATGAAAAAAAGATCAGGAATAAGTTGATGTAGTACTGTTCTGTCTGGGGAATGTAACTCTGATTTGGTTTTCCAGGGAGTCCTTTTGGCCTGAACAGCAGTTCTGGGTTGAGACCGCTGAACCTCCTGCAGGTATGACTCTGTACCAGTTAGTCTGTAACACTGTTAGTGGCATGCACTGGATATTTGTTCGACATAGTGACTGTTCTGATCCTGCACCTCTGTTACCACATCTGGAATAGTGATGTGCTCTGTGTGTGAATCAACTGCACAGCTCAATTTCCTTGCACTTCTCCCGAACCTCACTGCATATGCCATGTAGTGAACAACCTTCATCAAGTTGTTCTAGTTCTGATATTCTGATATTCTGATAGTGGTAATAGTGTAGTTACCCTGTGTTGTTTGATTGCTTTGTTAATTTTTCCATTTCCCTCTGCTCTTGTTCCTTTTTGTTTTGCTTACATGTGCCTCATTCCTTTCCCTCTGCATCTCCAATGCTTCCTTCATCCTCATCTCCTTGTCCGTTACTCCCCCGCTTTTTGTTTGTGTGTTTGTGTGTGTGTGTTATACATCTCCAGATCCCCACTGGTCCTCTCATCTTTAACTCTCTGCAGCAGCAGCAGCTGTCTCAGTTCTCCCCACAGCAGAGCCAGTCGGCCACCTCCAGCCCTCAACAGCAGGGGGAGACGGTGAGACACACAAGTCCATCTGCATGCCATCATATTCACACTCAGTCAAAAGAACCATATTAAGGGAAAGAATGGAATATTGCAAAATTGTGTTCGTTTTCATTTGGAATTGAAACATTTGAGTTTAATAATGTTTCTTTATAAAGATTTATAGTGTCCAAAACTTAGCTATGATCCAGAGAGTGTTTGGAATTCACAAAAGCTTCTCCCCAAAAAACGGGTGTGTCAAGGTTGTAGGGTCCCACAGGACAATGACTACAAGGTAGTGACAAAGATGAACAAGAATTTGATATTCCTCGGGTGACCCAGCTGAGGCACAGACTTAAGTCACAGTGGAAACCTTTAGATTTAGAGCAAGTTTGACCATATCTACAAGGAGTAATGGTACAAAAGCCCAGAATCCGGCAGTGCCGATGTGACACATAACCACCTAGTGACCTGTGGTGCTGGATCCTCATGAGAACTAGCAAAATCACTATAATATTTGAATTAAAACATAGTTTTGAGAGTATCTTTTGCTTTTTTTATTTTGAACAATGTTTTAACAATGTCTTTCTTTGTAAAGTACTTTTCAAATTCGACTCCAAAAAGATAGTGATGTGCTCAAAGGGTTGATCAACCAATGCTTATTTTCTTGAAGGCAAAAGGTTTGACATTTTTAGTGCTCGCCCATACAGCTTTTTATCAAAACTTTTTTTACAACTTGTAGAAGTGCCTTAAGTTTTTTATTGTTTAGATTTTGTAACTTTTTTTTGAATGATGCTATAACAAAATAGAGTTGTAATAAGTGTTGAATATTGTGGTGAGACACTGAACACATGTCTGCTCAAGTTTTTGTAGTCCAAGGATTTTGTGATGGCAGTGAACAGGTATGGGTGACAATTGTGTGTGATGACCTCACTTCCTGTGATACCTTTGACCGTTTTTCAGGGTGACCAGGGGTCAGATCAAAGTTTAGGAAACCAGCAAACAGCGGTCATCAACCTGGGAGTCGGAGGCTTCATGTCTTCACAGGCAGCAGGTATGACTCACACACACGCGCATTAAAAACACACAAATTCCTCTAAAAACATTTCCCTTTGATCAGACCATTAACCTGTTTCAACACACATTGACATCATGCCACTAACTAGTACTAAAAAGATAAGATTTACTAATGTAGTCATTATTGTAATTACTGTACATTAAGACTCATAGTCTGTAACTAAACGTGATCATTTACTGAAGTTAGCCATTGTTCCTCTCAGTGGAGCATGTAACAGGAGAGACTCAACTTCCCCTTCTTATCTGCAACATCCTCTTTTTTTGTTGTTTCTTGTTTTCGACCCCACCTTTTATTTCTTTCCCTCTTGCACCGCCTTCCTGTCCTCCTTCTCAACCTGCCCTGCTCACTCACACCTTTCAAACTCAACCCATTCATTGCTACTTGCCCATAATCTACTTAACAATGTTTATGCACACGGTCATTTACCCGTGCTGCTGGTCTCGTTCTGTCCTCTACCTTTTCTCATTTCAACTCCTTCCTTGTGTGTGTGCGACCCCTTCCTCCCCCTCAAACCTCTCCCTCTTTTGCCTTTTATGTGCATTTTCAAACTTTACTCCATTCCTTCTTCTGCTTCTCTCCCTCTTGCCGTCACATCCTTCTCTCTGGGGTTCCCTCTCTCCCCCTCCACCCCCCCTCCCCTTAGTGCTGTCCCAGTTGGGCTGTGGGCTGGACGGGTCTGGGCCCCCGCTGCCTTCTCCAAGGCTTCAGCAGCAGCACCAGCCACAGATCCAAGTAATACAGCAACTTTAACATCTATATACACTATATACACATATACATGTTTGTAAGAACACTAAGATTAGAGATCAGCCAACTCTCCAGGCAGGTGTATGTTGTGCTACACTATCAGCTCTCAGGGAATTAGTCCAATTTACCTTTATGCACTGCATTGAAGTCTAAAAAAGACAAGAATTTCTTCATCTTTCTTTATACATAAGTTTATTATTTTCATCAGACCTCGGTACATTTTTTTATTGATTTAAAAAAAATTAAAAAAAGGAAAACAATTGTGTACTGTATGTCACAGAATGCAAAAATACATTTAAGAATAAAATACTCATTTTTAAGTACTTATCATTTGAAAACATTTGGTATAACCAACCATGGTCATGGAAAACATCGTTTTTCTTAATATTTACTATTTTCTTAAATTTTCTTTTTATATACAGTAAAATGAAATCTTGGAACAATAACTGAATATATTCATTCATGCTTTTTTTTTTTTGTAAATGTCTAATAAGAAGGTGAAACGGTATCACCCCAGGTCTGATTTTCATCAATATTTCTCTGTTGTAGATCCACACCACTCACTCCATCTTGTCTTGTATGTTTGGTTAATATGTTGTTTGATAAAGATCACAGCAGTCCCAGCAACCCACACACCAGAGCTTGTGGCACCTCCAATGGCAGCAACTAACAGCGTGTCGAACTGGGAGGCATGTTTTTACAAAGCATTTAGCGACAGGATCTGAAACATTGTCACTGGATACATACTTCTTTTAAATGCTGCCGACTGCATCATGACAGATTAGAGATGATAAGCTGTTACACTGTAAGCATGACTCGTGAGGTGTTTTTAAAGATTTCTTCGCCCAGTTGAAGTTGCTGACTTACTCCGAGCAGAGAGCACGGTTGCTAAGCTGCATGTCTGTTTTTGCCGGGACCACAGGCAATAATTTGTCTCCAGAACGCCACTGGTGCTGCTTGACTGTATCCTGCCTCACTCCCCAATACACCCCAACTTGTCCCAAATCTGTATCTCTTCCTTCTTCTCCCTCCCCTCTGCAACCCATTAACCACTCTTCTGTCTTTCTCCGCACACTCCTCTTGTACGTCGTACCAGGCTTTAGATCAGCTTCACTAACCCATGCCACTTATGGATAATTATAGTTCTATGACACAAAACATTCTGCTGGTAATCTAAGATATATTTTCATTCCAGTTTCAGTGAGGGTGTCTGCTCAACACTGGTGCCAGTGAATGATTTTTAACCATGCCGCAGATGCTTACACATGCCTTTTAGATCTACTGACGGAAACAGTACAGCGTTATGTTGCTTGCAGTAACATAATGAAATCTCCTCTGATGTTTTTTTTTTTTGTTTTGTTGTTTTTCATCTTTCTTCTGCACTGGTATAGTTGCAATTCTTGCAGCACCAAATGCAGCAGCAGCAAATGGCTATGGGAGCAGCGGCTCCTCAGGCGGGAGCACCACGGCAACATACCGCCAGCCAACCAAGAAGTAAGAGAAAGAGGAGCATGCCACAGCCCCTCCAGAAGTCATGACAGACTAAAATCACACTAAACGAAACCTTCCCCCAGCTTCACGAGGACGTGAATGATCCATACTGTGCTCTTTGTCTGCCTCCCTGTGGAGATTGCAGACAAAAACAAATACTTTTTTTTGTCCTTTGTGTGTCTTTTTCTAGCTGACAAATTTGTATGTAATGGTTGTCAGAGGTTTTGGAGAACCAAAACTGTGTCCACCATAGAGGATGGGGTTTTTAGAACAGAGAGCCCTACACTTCAAGAACCTTTTTGTGATATTTTTTTGAGATGATACAGAATAAGATGGTTCTCGTAGGTGGCGGGCTTTCACAAAAACACATCGCCCCTTCAGGAAGACTTTTCTCTATGGGGGCCCGGGACTGAAAGGATTATGAATCCACATTCTCAGAGGATTCCTCATGAGCCTGCCTGACTCTGCTTGGTTGAACCTGGTAGAAACTGCCCTTTAAGCACGGATCCCAGTGAGCTTATCGACACCAAATCCTCCATATAACCATTACATGTGAAAATGCAAATCTGATCTTGGAGTAGTGCCTGGGGGCAGCTCTCTACCTCTGTCTGTTGGAAGTCTTTCTTCTGTTAGCCATCCAGGCACAGGGCTCAACCTGAGGAATCAAGATGAACATGCAAGACGGTGTACCTGCTTTTGTACAGCACATTTTGAAAAGGCATTTCCTTTTAATTAGTTCAGGAGCCATGAGCGTATTCTTACGACTTATCAACCGAGTGTGTGAGACATTTCTGGACACTGAGAAATAATTTTTTAAGCAGTCTTTGTCAGCAGTTTTATTGTTATTAAAAAAAAAAAAGAATATATATTGACAGTGGAAAATACAGCTTTTAGATAAAAAAAAAAAGCATTGTCTGAGGCTCTTTATTGTGGCGTCTTCACACTGTGTATGACTTTGTCAATGAGTTTCTGGATCTCTCTCTGTCGCGCCGTTGCTCTGCTGATACACTCCTGCAGCTTCTCCCCCGACAGAGACGTCCCACCTGAGCCAGAGGGAAAGATTGTTAGCCGTGATCCATTCAACATCATATTACAGTTTATACGATTAGTTTTGCCCACGTAGTGCAGGAGCATCGTCTGTTTTTACAGTTGCAACTTGGATGCAGTCCTCATTCTTTTGGTCTTAAAATTGGAGGAGTATAAGTAGACTTTGTCTCACTTAGCTCGTCACACAACTCAAAGCTAGTTAAATGTATGATTCACTGATTCTAAAGTTTAAGTTGAGGTAAAATGTCATTTATATTCCACTGTGAAACAACTAACAACCTTAAAACTACATTACCATTCCAAATAGTTTAAGAGGCAAGAGGATGATGCTAGACCACACTGGCACCTACAAAACTCTGAAGTCTTTGCTGTGAGATTTTCATGGGCCAATTGCCTTGTATGCATTTCTACAGAAATGGCAAGAACCAGTAATTAAGAGTGGGAATCTAGTCTAGAAAAGTTTTAAATACATTTAATATGTTAAAATCTGATTATTGAAAGTGGAGAGTGAATAAAATAACAGATTTACTTATACTTTAACCTGTAATGGCCACTCTTTTTTTATATTTTCTGACTAAAAATACTACTGAAGCGCAAAATAAATCCCAAGATGAACTGGATCAATTGTAGAAATTGAAATGTAACCTTTTGTGTTCTTAAACAAAAAAAACTGTAGGGTACATCAGCTGTTTGAACAATGGGGAGTGTCTGCTCCGTGTAGTGTAGTGTAGTGCACAGGGAGAGACCAATCATCACGGACTGTTTTCGGACCTGGTTTGTGTACAACGCAGAGTCGATCTTCCTCATCCGTCACCACAGTGAGGTGAGCGGTCGACAAACTCTCCTCCTCAGCTGTGGGATCTACGATCAGTATGGAGCTGCGCAGAGAGCAGGTCACGGTCACAAAAAGGTATGAACACAACACAGCTTTCATCCTGACTGGCCAAAGTAAAAATCATTCACTTACTCATCGAAGATGCAAAAGGAGGCACCGATCGGATGTTTTTGAATATGCAGGCCCCGTCTCTTTTCTAAATTCACCTCTGGTTTACGAGACTCTGTGTTGATGGTGACCTCTGGGAGTTGTGCTGTGGGGAGTAGGGAAACTGTTAATGTACTGATTAAAAACATTTACAGAAACAGATAGGTCTCTTTGTGGCCAAGGCCATAAAGAATTTGTGCAATATACGTGGGAGGCAGGATAGTGTGTGTTGGAATAATACTGCAATAAACTAAAATACAAACGCTACAAGACAGATTACTATATATACAGTGAAACACTTCTCTTTTCTTTCATTTTATTATACTATATATATATAATATATATTATTATACTCTATTGCCAACAATTTATTTACACTACATACTGTTCTTCAGGGCAGCCAGCAGGGCGATGATACAAGCGTCCAACACGTTCCCGTCGTAGTCGACACACATCATGTCACAGTAGAGCACCCAGCAGAGCTACAACCAGAATCAGCAGAGTCGGGACCAATGAGCCAACATTTACAACAATCACAACCTAACGGCACCAGTCGTGTGTGTATGGACTTACCTTTCCTCTTTCAATGCACAAGTCCTCCGTTTGTATCACCTCAGAGCTGCAACACCCATATAAAACAAAATGTAGGTTAGTAAAAGCAGTAGCAGGCGTGAAAGGGACAGTTAACCCCAAATATCAAAGATACATATTTTCCTCTTACCTGTGGTGCCATTTATCATTCTAGATTGTTGTGGTGCGAGTTGCCGAGTGTTGGAGATATCGGCCGTAGAGATGTCGGCCTCTCTTGAATATAATGGAACTAGATGGCACTCGGCTTGTGGTGCTTTTCATTTGGAAAAAAACTCAACAGCAATGTCTTTTTCCAGAAATAGTTTGGTAGAAAGAACCATCTAGTTCCATTATATTCGAGAGAAGACAGACATCTCTACGGCCGATATCTCCAACATCCGGCACCTCACACCAAAACGATCTAGATTGATCAATAGCACTACAGATAAGAGATAAAATTAGCATTTTTTATTTGGGGGTGAACTGTCCATTTAAAAGTGTTAGAAATGAAAACTAAAATGTGTGTAAAAGTCTGTCACACCTTTCGATTACATCAGCTATGAACTGGCTGGCAGCCTGTGCCTGCTCTCCCGGTGGACCCGGCCGAAACCGAGAGGAACACAGCGGCGGCAGGTCCACGTTGGGCACTAAGAAGGAGGGAAAGAGTAATGTGTAGTGTTTGTTTGTTTATTTGGATTCCCTTTGATGTACCCTGCCGTAAATCCACACTAGACACCTTCCTACTGTACCTACCGATGTAACCTTTACCAGGTGCCTCCACAATAGGGTTTGTCAGCTCCTGCGGATGAAGAACAAGAATATTAAACATTTGCCTCACCTAGTCCAGATTCATTGAAATTAGGTATGTTCATGGTCATTTACCGCTTTGATCCCACAGATGACTGTTGTGTTTCCAACTTTCACCAGGGCTGAGCCATCCGCTGTGGATATGGACCCTAAACAGAGCGGTTATTCAGAGAAACTTGGAAAAAACAAACAAAGTAATACATTATTCATACTATAGATAAGAATCAACGCTGTCTCACCTATGTTAAGTGTTGTGGTTCTGAATTCTGACAGCTCCCGTCCATCAGGTCGACAGTTTTCTTTCTGAAAAATGGAACATTTGAATGTTATAAGAGTGCTGACTCTGAAATTAATAATAAATAGGAAAGCATAACCAGTCACAAGTATATGTCAACTATGGGCTGAATGTGGACGATTGTTTTGTGTTTTCATCACTGACCAAAAAGCTCCTGTGGTACTCCAGAGGCTCGGCAATCCTGGAAGTGTACAAGGAAGAGAGGAAGAGGTAAAGTGATACTGGGTTACAGTCAGAAAAATGACAGATCTGCTTATTCGCCTGTAATTCAGTTAAATGACGGATTAACATCTGCGATCAGATCAATGACAACAGTGAGAAATGCATCATTAATTTGGCTAGCTTCTGCTTCTGTCATGAATTAGCTAACTATTCAGCCGTCAGACATAAGTACACTGTTTAAATATGAACTGCAGCACTAATAAGCACAACATGACACAACTCTTTGACAGGACTGAATGAAGTGCACTTATTATACTTTAAATGTTCAAATCAGTCAATCGTCAGATCTGATCTGGCGCTACTGATACAATAATTCAAAAGCTGAGAAAAAAGCCTATAAAAAGTGTTATTTTCTGTGTAATAGCTCCAGTCTAATCAGCCTTACTTGAAACCAGCCGCCATGATGTTTTGATTAACCACGTGGGTTCGGTGTACGTACTACGGTGGCCGGTAGAAGGAAGCTCGCCGGCGATCAAATGCGATTTCGATGTAAATAAACTCCCACTTAACTTATCCAATTAATAAATGTATGCCACAGGCAGGGTTTTATGTTCTTATTTAAAAACATATTTTTTAAAGACGTACTTTTCTCCCCCCAGTCATTTTGAAGGAGACAGACACAGATGCAGCAGACGCAGATTTCCACATTGTTCATGTGTTTTCGTTTTACACAATATGCAAATTAACCGTAATTTCTTTAAATACGAACAATCCGGGTTTTTTTTCTCCAGATGACATTAATTAAATAACTAATAATGTGTTGAGAATAAATAAGTAAAATTGGGTTCTTGCAGCTGTTCCTACTCCTGTCCACTAGGTGGCAGTGTGTGTGTCACGCGCTGCTCAAAGCTCTCCAGCCTCACACTGATGATGTGTCGAGAAAGCTTCTTTCTTTATACGTCCATGAGAACACGCTGTCACTTCCGCCTCTGTGTTCAGTTGTGATTGGAAGTGGAGTTCTCTGAACTGCCCACAGAGTAATGGAAATATAAGAGCTTATTTTTTTTTTACCTCTACCCCCAAAACAACCTCGAAGGCTTGTGTTTTCTTGTGTATACTTGTAAAGCAGAGAACCGGCTACAAGACACGAAGCAAAGCAAGGAGAAAGCGAGCTAGCTTTGTAGCTAGCCACTTGACTGGTGGTCTGTCAGAGGCTGCAGGCTCATTTATGGAAAATGGATTTCCTCTGTGAAATAGTTCAAGCCTTGGTCGCATTGGCAGCTCTCGGTTTTATTGTGGTAAGTCATTTTAATATTGAGTTGATATATTGTTGGCATGCTTTGTAGCTTGTTCTATGTAAAGAAAAAGCTGTTGCACCCACTGAGTGACAGTATGTGGACTTCCTTCTCTGTTTGTTTTTCATGTAAGAAGTCTTTGAGCAATATATTTATCCTGTACCTTCCCCTAATTTTAGGATACTTAATTTTCTTTCTGCGTTGACTATAATAATTAAAATTAAGTTGATAATGTTAAGGAAGCCATGACTTAAATGCACCAAAGCTGCAGCAAGAGTAGTCCACTTAAATGTGGAAAACACAATTCTCAATAGTAATAAAACCCTGCATAAATAACATAATATAAAAGGATAAACATTTGGATTGATTTGGTTCTGTACTAGAACAACTGTTAACAAAAATACAACCTGATAAAACCAACTGTAAATAGCATGTGATAAAAATAAGGTGTAAGGCATAAAATGGAAGCATGACACAGAATAAAACACTAATGTATAGTTTCTGTCTTATAGTTTAGTTTCTCAGTCTTAAATCATGGAAACAACAAAGATGGTACCTCTGCTACATTACAGACTTCAGTTGAAGTTCTGGCCTGCAGATTTAGTTATTGAAGGTATTACTTTATACAAATACCATACATGTTCTAAAATATTAAATACATTCACACAGCTCTTGTCTATTCATTGTGTATTTGTGTAACACTAGTGTTTAAAAACTCCTTAAAAAGTGTCTGACAACAAGAGTAATAAGATTGTCATTCTCATATTTCTCCCTTTTCAGGTGCTCATAATAGCACACGTCACTGCTGGGATGGTGAATCTGACACGCCATGAGAAGGAGAAATACTTCCTCACCACAACAGGAGAGAAGGAGCTTTTTCCCAGCCTGCATGATCCCCATTCCAGGGAGCTCTCTGTAGTGATCCCAGCTTACAACGAGGAGCTCCGAAGTGAGTGATGGGGGGGGGGGTTACACCTACTTCTCTGTCAGGAACTTCTGCAGAGGAACTTGTGCAGTGAGGGACATTACCTGTGTTGACTGATAGCATAGCAGACTGTTAAAAGTAAAAAGCAGTTGTGAAGTAGCTCTGTAATTGCATTACACTGCACAGTGACAGGATACATATAGAATGTAGGACAGGGCACATTGCAAGTCTGTGTTTTAAGACACAGGCTTGTAATGTTGAATGATGGATTGTGCAACAACAATTGACAAGTAAAACATCCAGTTCCCATCCAGGTAAATGCAGCACCTGCAGTAGGTTATAGGTGTTAAAATGTGTGTGTGTGTGTGTGTGTGTATGTGTGTCATTCCAGTGCCTGTGATGTTGGATGAAGCTACAGAGTACTTGGAAAACAGACAGGTAATTGCTCAGCCTCATGGGCAGTGTTAAACTAAATCTTAATCGGAACTTTTTTATAGTTTGATAAAAGGGACACAATTAAAATACTCTGAAAAATGATTTAATCAATGACTGAATGAGAAGTAATTTCATCTTTCCCTGAAAGGTGAGGTAGTCTCAACAAAGAAAGCTCTTACGGCTGGATCTGTTTATTCTCAAAGTGGCCAGTAGGCGGCAGCATTCAACTTAAAAAAAGTGCCTGTTGTGAAATATATCCATCATGTTGTTTCCTTACTGCAGAAACAGCACCCTTCTTTTACCTATGAAGTCATTGTGGTTGACGATGGCAGCACAGACAAAACTACAGAGGTGATCATTTTAAAGCTTTTTTTGGGGAACATGTTACTAAGAGTTTTTTATTTTTGCTCGGCTCACTTTTGCTTAGCCAAACATTTCAAAGTCATACCAATATACATTTTATTTTCTGCCAGGTTGCTTTGCGGTACAGTAGGAAGTACGGTGCTGATAAATTGCGAGTCCTGACGCTGGTGAAGAACAGGGGGAAAGGAGGAGCTGTGCGGATGGTAGGACGGTACAAAATGCAGCACAAAAGTAGCATTATGGATCTGACTTAGTGTTGATTTCACTGTGTCATGTTGTTTCTCTTAAAGGGAACTCTGAGCTCCAGAGGGAAAGTCATTCTGATGGCAGATGCTGACGGAGCCACAAAGTTTTCTGACATCGAGAAATTGGAGGCTGGACTTAACGACCTCAAACCTAAACCGGTGTGCTGCTGTTCAGTCTTTGTTGTTTTGTCTCGCATGCATGTAATGTGTGTGGCCATCCTAAAGACGTTTCTCTGTACATTTAGGAGAACATGGCAATTGCCTGTGGTTCCAGAGCTCACCTTGAGGATGACTCAGTAGCTCAGGTATTTGTCTGTTTTGTCTTTTTTAGCGGTATTGTATACTGTGTCCGTCTAACCATTAAATGACTACTGTTGTGTCTCTGCCACAGCGATCTGTGTTCCGTACATTCCTAATGTATGGCTTTCACTTCCTGGTGTGGTTCTTTTGCGTCAGAGGGATCAAGGACACACAGTGTGGCTTCAAGCTTTTCACACATGAGGCTGCGCTCAAGACCTTCTCTTGTCTCCACGTAGAGCGATGGTAAGGACTTGCACACCACCACGCACACTATTTATTTAGTTTAGTAACGTGAACGGCTGTCATGTGCCTTTTTTTTTTTTTTTTCGTGTTAGAAGAGTAAACCTGTTGAGCTGTTCGTGCTGGATCTTTGACAACAATTGTGTTTATTACCAATAAATCTGTCACTTATTTTGCAATCACTCAAGCAAGTATGATGTTAAAAGTAATAACTAGAGATGGGCGAATGATACCAAAGCTCCAAAGCATGTTTCACTCCTGTGAAGTGCACTGTTTCAATACATTGTGACCTTGTATCAAATGAGGAATTAGTGGGGTGGGAAGAGCGGAGAATAATTCAGGAAGTATGTAAGTAATAATGTAATACAATGAACAAGCTAATTTAATGAATATCACTCTCCTATCCCAACTCGTGTGAAATGTTGCATAAATATCTACCATGAAGTTAAAACACGAGCCCACAGTGACTCTGGGTCTCGACACCAGTGCATTAAGGTTTTGTGTCCGCAAAAATATTTTATATGTAGGACTTTGGGATAATGCAATAATTACCTTACTTTAACATGTTGCACAATACCATCTACATTAAATGCAGCACTTCTGATTAAAAACATTTGCTTTAAAATGCCACGCAGGCTTGTTAAACTTTTATTGCACATATGAGACTACAAACATTAAAGTCAGTGAGGTGCTGTAGTGATTTGGCCCATCTTGACGGGCTTCTACGTGTTTTGCAAACCACCAGATGTCACTGTGTTTGAAGTGCCCCAAAGCTTTGATTCTTTTTTTTTTTTTCGGCACAAATGGCATGGAAAGGCCTTATCCGCCCATCCCTAGTAATAACATGCCTATCAGAAGTTACCATGCTGTCGACAAAGAAGGTTTGAAAAAGCTGCCTAAGTCTGACCAGCAGACAAACCGTACACCGGTGTTTTAAATGAACACTGCATATTGTCTGAACATTCATTTCCAATGCAACTTTATAACATCTGTTGTGATCTTTCATCGTTCTTTCACAGGGCTTTTGATGTGGAGCTTCTGTATATTGCGCAGTGTTTTAAAATCCCCATAGCAGAGGTGGCGGTCAACTGGACTGAAATAGAAGGTAGGATTTTCATGGAATATGTGGACATGTGTCCTCCCACTGTGCTATCTTTCATTGTTCTATAAATATCTCTGCTGGATGCTTTAGTAAATCTGTGATGGGCTGATTTTATGTATCTTCTAGTTATTCTTTCATCAACACTTAATAATTGCATATTCTAGGTGTTGATTGCCGTTCAAATTTGTGGTTTTATTCCATTCGAATCTTGTTCTCTTTTGCTTTTTTAAGTTTATCTGCGTTTACTGACATTTACTGTGCGAGTGTCCTATAAGATGCTTCACTCAATTTATGAAACATATTTTCAACTACTTACCTAAGCCTACTTAATACTGTTGTGATAAAGTCATTTCTGGTGGAGTTGTTGCATAGCCTATCGGCAGTAAATGTCAGCAAAGTCAAATCTAAAAGTATCACTTAAGAATAAAGCGCCTGTGCGTTCTCTCTGCCAGGGTCCAAGCTGGTCCCGTTTTGGAGCTGGCTGCAGATGGGACGAGACCTGATTTTCATTCGTCTGCGCTACTTCACCGGAGCCTGGAAGCTGCAGTCACATAAGACTGACTAGCCAATCAGACAAGCCCTGGTGTCACAGAGACGGCCTATGATAGGGCCACCCAACCTTTGGATGAGGTGGGAATAACAACTGTGTCCATTATTCACTGTAATCAACAACAAAGAACATGGACAGTATATCACATCCTTTTCCTCTCCAGACATCATTGGAAGTGAAGTAAATGACACAGTTGCGAGTTCTTCGTGGGCCTGCCTTTCTTTTGTAAAATTTGGATTTTTGGCTTGTGATGGCCACGTTACACGCACTTTTCTGTTGCCACGGCTTACAGAATGTGTATGACTGTACACTATACGTTACTTAATGTTTATGTTGTGGCCAATCAGCTGTAAGTGAGAGAGACTTGTCGTGACGTGTGGAGGATCTGATAATCGTGTCCTGATTCTGACTGGTAGAATGAATGTTGCCATATGTGATTTTTAAAAGGGAGGGATTGTATTTTTGAGGAAACATGGCTGTGGGTGGATGGGCTGGATGACTTGAGCCAAAATAAAAATGTCATTGATTTATGATTTGATAATGATGATTATCCTACTAACTACAGCTGGAGCAATTAGTCAATGAATCAATTAGTCAGACAGCAGAATTTTTATCTGCAACTACTTTGATTATTGATTAATCATTTAAAGTCATTTTTCTTGCAAAAATGCCGAAGATTTATTGATTCCAGCTTCTCTAAAGTAATGTTTTTGTCTAACGTCGCTGTAAAATGTATATTTTTGTGGTTTTGGACTGTTTGTACAAAACAAGGCCAGTTAATGATGTCACCAAAATCAATCATCGTTGCAGCACTACTCCCAACAACAACAAACTTTAGATAGAACTTTTGGAAAAGAGAGCGAATTAATATGGATAGAGAAAATGTAAAAAATCTGTAAAGTGCACAAAGAATATAAACTTCTAAAATCAAGAAATGGTAAAAAAAAAAAAAAAGATAGTTTCTAAAAAGTTCACTCATTTGTCTTCTCTGACACTTTGTAGGAGGCTCTTTGAGAGTCGAGGAGCAACAACGGTAAAAGTCCAACTACTTAGTTGTGCACTTTTTCTGCTGTGAACACACAGCCAGAAATCTGTAATATAGACCTGAGAATCAATCATAACGTGGCAGGAAGCCTGTAAAAACGACCTTAAACTGGTGTATAGTGTGAGCTTGCTGCAGAGCTCTGAGCAAGTACAAGAGCTGTGCTAGAGAATATGCAACATCTTTTTCCAAATCTTTAAGCTAAATGAGTTACTTGCAGAGTTACTTGTTTGTTAAAGTGTATAGACTGTGTATACACTGTTTGACATTTTAATAACATTTAAAACTTTGGTAGGTTGTATTCTGATCTTCTATCAGTCAGCTTTGGTCACACACGAAGCTTCTCCCTGTTAATGTAATCTTTGTTCAAGTGTGTGATGTCTTGCTACAAACTTGAAGGGATGCATTATATCTCACTGGTTCCCAAATTGGGGACCAGGGTCTCTGTCATGCATCCGTTAGAGGGAACTGGCCTCAGGAACATAGCCTATCTGTTCAATATTATTACAGGAAATCTGCAGGGTTTTCTAGTTTAGTTTGGTATAAAATTAGATTTAACAGCTAAAATTATCAGATGAAGTTAGCTGGGATCAGCTATAAAAATATGTATATATATATATGGAGAGTGGTGGGGGCATTATCATGAGTTTGGCCTTTCCTTAACATAAAAGAGGGGGAACCCTGGATTATACTATTTATCACCAAAGTCATCCTTTCGCCTTTTTTACTAAACCTCATGAGGACCTCTTTTTGTAAAGTGCCCAGCAGGCGTTTTTGCGGTGTGAGTAAATGAAGGTCTTCTTAGTGCTGCTTTTTTTTCTAGGCCTCGCGCTGATGCGGATGTCTCTCAGGCCTCTCGGAGCCCCGGGGAGCGCATCCTGTTTGTGCCCTGCCTGCCTGTCTGTCTGCTCTCTGCTCTCTCTGACCAGACAAGGCGCAGAGAGCCAATGAACCATGATCTGCCTGCCCTTTTCTAGCTTCCTGCCTCAGGAGTCGGCTCTTCTGTAAAAAAGTGACCGGTTTACATGAGGAGGGTGTTCCGATCCTGCCGATGCACCGTGATGCCTAAAGAGATGACCGTTATTAGTAAGACTGCTAGACTAGACTCCCAGCATATTTAATACAGGTGGAGTAGGCGGCAACAAAACCGCTTGAATAAAGCAAAGTCATTATTTAAATGTTCTGTGTTCTTGTCATTTCTAAACCTTGAACGAACAGCGCGTGCATAGTGCTCCTGTTTGCCCTGGGACCTTTTTGTAAATAACTGGCTTTGATAGACCATCACCTATTTGTGGCACGCGGCAGCTTATCCTGCTGGTGCATTCTGATGACCCACCTGGTGGTGGGTGGAAAAAATCATAAGGTTTTTGACAGGATCCCCAGAGTCATTCACTTCGTGTTGGGAGTATTGTTACGTTCCGCAGCAGTTGTTGTAAACTGAAAATGTCAAACTTGTAGACTCACTGTCGCCAGCCGGGCTTGCGTCATTAACTGGACTAGACACGGCACTCCCAATAAAGGATCGTATCCATCCGCAATGAGAAAGCCCTCTGTGTGGCTCCCAACAATAGATCACGAACCAACTTCGATTATAAGAAGAGGAAGGAAACAAAAGACACAAAGCTTGATTTAACGACGCGATTTAATTCGCGGTGCATTGTCCCTACGTTTACATTGTTTAGGCTACAGGTGCAAACTGTGTGCATGAGCGCGCGTGCACATGACAGTAATAATAACCGGAATAGTTATTTAATGTTAGATTTGATAAGGTCCCAGTTGGAATTGCTACATAACTTTACACGCTAATATAAAAGTAGATTTGGTGATTTTAAAACTGTTTAAACATTAGGCTCCCAGCACCATCTGGTCTGTTCTAGGCTACACACCGTTGGTAAAACAGGCAAAAGATAACTCATTAAATGTGTGATTGTCACTTCCATCACCTTAATCCCTATTCCTAATATTAGACGCCATATGAACAGACAAATAACCAAACATTAATAAAACAATAACACCAACAAAGGAAAACTACCACAGATATTTAACTTTAAGAATAATACAGGTATGCTACAAACACAATGTAAATGACTGTAAGGACATCAAGACTGCAGCATTTGTTATTTGGATCCCTATCCATTCATTGGAATAGTCTGGAAAGGGGAACAGGTGTGATTGTTTTTCTCCCTGGCCTCCTTTTAGTTAGAGCCATCTATGATGGGTGACTGGGCATGGCTCAGGTGGGGTGCATACATGCATGGGGCATGGTGGGGCAGATTCTGAAATCCCTGAAATCCTGGGAAAGTTCCAGGAGTGGGAAGGCGGAGGGATCTCACATGCAGGCGCTGCGGTTCCAGCCAGGCTGACGCCGCCGAGGCTGTGTGGCGCTCGGCTGGGGCTGCTGGAGGAGCGGAGGCTCCGGGCTCTTCAGACCTGCGTCAACACGACCACAGACTGCCAGCACACTACCGGAAAACAGTGTGACTGTACCTTCACAATAAAAGCGGGGCTTCAATAGTTTGCAGTTGAATTTGAGAGATGACCCGCACAACCTACAAAAAAAAAAGGAAGTGGTGAGTTATTTATATTAATTGCTAAATAAAAACATATAGGCCTATAGAAATGTATTGATTATGTCAATTGTAGACCCGAACAGAACAGTGCTCTGTAAAACAAAATAAAAGTATAATGATTATCAAATGTGAGATATAGCCTTCTTATATTCACTTGTTCTAAATATAGATATATATTTATTTCTAAATATAACATTTATTTTAAGTTTTACAGAAGAAACAAACATTTTAAAGCTTTGTTGATTCCATTTAAATGATTAATGTAGCCTAATTTTAATACATTTTTGAAGCAGAACTAACATTGGAACTGTTATTGGTTAGTTACCTCTTTTTACAAAAAAAATCTAGGCCCACTGAATATGCAGAAATTGTAATTACTATACAAATATAAATTATGAAAACTATTTGTATAATTTCTTTATAAGTACTTATTGATGAGTCGTAAATAATTTCTAAGTATAAAAAAAATCTTGCACTTCTTTATGAAGCAAGCCTGAAGTCTACATTTAATGTATAGCCCACATTCCTTTCCCTTTTTCTAACCTAGTTGGCATCGACCTATACAGTAGCAACAAAAATAAATCTCCGTTTTGTATTTATGACATCATTTATGACACGACAACCTTAAAATACTTATTTATGATGCATTGCAACACATAGACCACATCAACACGTCAACAACGCTTTTATTTTGAAACGTGCAACTGGACGCGCTTTTTATTGAGGCTGACTTGACACTTCAACGTCAACACATGCTCACACACACACACACGAACACAAACAGACACACACCTTCGCTGTTCCAGTCTGCTGGCTCGAACTACTACAGACTAGGGAAGTCTCCACACGCGCAAGGCTGTCTGCAGTGCACTTGTTATCACAACAGAGGTGAGTAAATACACACATATTGGAGGCTATATTTCCAGAAATGTGCTTTTTATCTCCTATGATGTTGTGAATTTGTTGCCAACTAGAATATTTAAGATGGTTGTTGAATGGCATACTAATAGTGTGCTCACGGGTACTGCCGGCCAACTTTTTGTGAAATAAATATTCTGCTATTATTTCCATACATTGACATAACTGAGTTTAAACACATATAAAACTGGAGTTATAGGTCTAGGCTACTTTTTTTTTGAGCAGACATTTAAAAAATTTAAAAAAAATGTAATAAAGTAAAAAGTGCTATTACGGTTTTCTTTGGTACGTGTAGCCTACTTGACTGACTGGTTGAACTTTAGTGACATGTTCTCAAACTAGGATGATTTCGGATGCCAAGCTTCTGATCACATGTTTTACCGTCAAGGTGTGTGTTTAGAGGTTGCTCCTGGATTTGTGTAGCTTCAAAATGACACGTTGTAGTTGTAGTGGAAGGATGCGGGCGTGTTTACTTTTTACGAAGGGGTGACCCGGTGATAAAGCATTAGGTAATTAGCCTATCTGAGCCTGCAGACTGGGTGACGCCAAGCTCCATAAAGCACTGATGCCGCATTGAGCTCGTGCGCTTTTGCTGTCATTGTAAACGCCAGCTGTCTTGTTTGTCTGCGGGAAAACCTATGTCGGTCACATAAGTAGGTACTCCGATTCACACTATTATTACCTTTTTGTGCATTTTTTTTGCGATTTATCTCATTGGAAAGCCAAAAGTCTTGGATTTAAGTGGAACCTCTATTGTGGTGCTGTTTTAGAATGATATGGGTGTCCAAACACGACAGCTGTGGTTAAAGCTCCTCCAATTCACATTTTATAAACTTGTTGCCTGCCTATACGTTTTCTTTTCTTTCTGTTTATCCGTTTTAATTGCACGTAAACAAACACGCGTGCAATAGGAGCAGAACGAGCGGTAATAAAACTGACGTTCAAGAAAAGGACTTAAAACATTACTACAAAAAACTTCGGGTCAAACGTCTCAGCTACAGGAGATAAAATAAGTAACCACCATTAAAAAAAAAAAAAAAAACTCGCGATTGAGTCTCAGACATACTTTATTGTATGAGTATTTGTGAAAAGTTTGAGTGATGCATCAGTGCTGCTGGAGTGAAGCGCACGAAGGGATTCTGCGACTTTGATTGGCTCACCTAAATATAGTGGAAAAGACCAAATGTGTACATTCTTTGTCTGTTTCTGTCCATCTAAAAACTACGTAGTATATTAGAAATAAACACAAAAACAGGGGGAGCGCTCTCTCTCTCTCTCTCTCTCTCTCTCTCTCTGTCTGCCTCCCTCCCTCCCTCCCTCTCTTCCTCTCCCCCTCCTGTCCTGTGATGTGTTCTGGCCAGACAGTATGGCTCCTGGGCGTCAGTGGCATGATCATAGAAACAGAGGCCAGAAAGGACATTCCTCATTGTTGGTGAATCTAGAAATGATCGTTGGCCATCTTGCCCTGTTCTTTCTGAAACAGTTTTGGTATGTGTTTGAGTTTCTCCATAATAACCTTGCTGTGCAGCTTGTGGGAGATCAGTTTGATGCAGGCATGGCCTCTATATCAATGTCCTGCTGATACAGCCTCATTATCATGGAAATCCACCTCTAATGCTCAGTGTTTAATATGAGTAGATTTAGCTTATTTTCACTATGGCTAAATTCCCCTTACAATTAAACTGTGAGGTCTCTTCTACCGCACCACTGGACTCTTTCTCCAACCGTGCGTCTGTTTCAGCTAAATCAGTAGTTAATACTATCTTTCTCTTCTCTTGCCAGATGATTGAAACTTGACCTGGATTTATGACTGTGTGAGGAATAACCTTCCCTGCAGGAGGCTTTGAATCCAGAGCTACCGGATCCCTTCTGTGCCAACACAGAGAGGAGCTTTAGCTACACTGGGGGGAGTTCAACTCCTCCACCAGCGCTTCTCGGAAGTAACAGTGGAATACAGAAAACATCCTCTGTTTACACAGACTCATCGCCCTACCTCTTTTAGCCATACTTCGCTCCTGGCTTCTTGTTTGCCCTTCTCCCTTCTGTCCTCAGGGGAACTTTTATCCCTTTAACAGCCTCCATCACCTCATCTCACCACCCATTTATTCATCTCATAATGAACTCCTCTGCCTCCATTACATCCCTATTCTCCTTCACCAGCCCGGCAGTGAAGCGCCTGCTCGGCTGGAAACAAGGGGATGAGGAGGAGAAGTGGGCGGAAAAGGCTGTGGATTCTCTAGTGAAGAAACTAAAGAAGAAGAAGGGGGCAATGGAGGAGCTGGAGAGAGCCCTCAGCTGTCCTGGGCAGCCGAGTGAGTATCACAGTTTCAAATATTCCGTAGTAGTCTAGTCCAGTGGTTCCCAATCTGGAGGTCGGTACGCATCCAGGGGGTCAGAAGATAAACACGAGGGGGCCATAAAATTGTTTACTGGATTGGAAAGAGGACAAAAAATACTTGTGCTATACACAACTATGTAATGAACTCACAACTATTTGCCATATTATGCAACATGTGATTAGAGGGCGCAAGTAATACTTTATTCTGGGGGTCATATAATAAAAAGGTTGGGAACCACTGGTGTAGTGGACAAAGAGGATGTTTTATACAGGTCACAGGTTTGATTGCAACACATGCCATGTGTCAATGTGTTGCACAAGTCCACTATTTTGAGCTGCTCTGGAAAGAGTCTGATCATTATTTATGTTACTCACAATTCATCACCATCAGGCTAAGTGAAGCTTGATATTTGGTCGATCGTCCCGGTAATTAGCAGTAAATACAAAAGCAGAGTTTCTGTGGGACTTAGAAGCTGCGGATGATCTCTGTGCACATTGCAGACTTCCATTTTAAAAGTGAACTAGAGGTAATAACTGCATTAGAAATACTTTTCATGCTCCTGGAAAATACAAGACAAAGTGCGGGGTGCTAATTTTCTGCCTTATCGCCCCGGTAACAAATGTGTCTCATGATGAGTAAAGCTTCAAACAAAAGACATTTTAAACACGCAACACGATCTGCCCTTTTCTTCAAGCTGTATTGAATTCCGGGCTGTTTTGATCTTTATCCTAAAGGCAAGTGCGTGACGATTCCTCGGTCTCTGGACGGGAGGTTGCAGGTGTCCCACAGGAAGGGGCTGCCCCATGTCATCTACTGCAGGGTGTGGCGCTGGCCTGACCTGCAGTCCCACCACGAGCTGAAAGCCCTGGAGTGCTGCGAGTTCGCTTTCGGCTCCAAGCAGAAGGACATCTGTGTCAACCCGTACCACTACAGGCGCGTGGAGACTCCAGGTACACAAGTTATCGGAGAACTTCTTCTCAACGTGCTGTAAAAAAAAATAATATAAAAAAATGCGGTCATTGTTGAATTTTTAATATCATAACAGTAAAGCTTTTGTGGGTTCTCAAACAGAGACAGGACATTTGATCTAATACAGTGTCCCAAAGCCAAAAGGATTTACAGTAATATGATCTTTTATAAAAGCATCTGGCTCTTGCTCTCTCGCTCTCTCTGTCTCTCTCTCTCTGTCTCTCTCTCCCTCTCTCCCTCTCTCTCTCTCTCTCTCTCTCTCTTTGTCTCTCTTCGCTCCCTCTCTACCTTTTTTCTCTCCTGTCTCTCGTCTCCTCTCAGTGCTGCCACCAGTTCTGGTCCCGCGCCACAGCGAGTTCAACCCTCAACATAGTTTACTGGCGAAGTTCAGGAACGCCTCCCTGCACACCGAGCCTCTGATGCCCCAGAACGCCACCTACCCGGACTCTTTCCCTGCGCTGCCCTGCCCCTCCTTCTCCTCCTCCCCTTCTTCCTCCCTCATCCAGTCTCCCGTCTCACAGAGTTACCCCAACTCCCCCAACAGCTCTGCAGAGCCTGGCAGTCCGTATCACATCACAGGTAGGAATGAAAAACAAGCAAGCTGATACTTTAAGTGTTGCAGTCCGTGTGAAATGACAGGGAAACACCTGTCACGCCAGCAGTTTCCTGACTTTATTCATGACCTCAAGTCTCTGATGAGTACACATCCAATTACTTTTCCCACTTACCCCGTACTGTATTTGTGACGTGCTTTTCCAGCTGAGACTCCCCCACCTCCGTACAGCATGATGGAGACGAGCCCTCAAGAGGATGTGAAGCCCAGCAACTCCACAGAAACCCTTAAACTCACATTTTCTGCTCCGCACAGAGGTAACTGAAGTTCACACGAAAGGAGATGTGCAGAAAATAGAATGTATACAATACCACTAGTATTTATGCTGTTAAGGAACAATCAATATCACGACATGATAAATGTGTCTCCGGATAGAAACTATACTGTCTATACTGCGGCACTAATATCTCCAGTAGGATTTTTACCACTGCAGGTAATGTTGCAAATGTTCAAGGAGGTAAAGCATTTAAAATGCCACACCATTGCATATTTGATCCTTAATGCCACCCATAAGTCCATCCTTTCTTGTGTTGCTGTTTACAGATTTACGGCCCGTTTGTTACGAGGAACCGGAGTACTGGTGTTCAGTAGCTTACTACGAGCTCAACAACCGGGTCGGGGAGACTTTCCACGCGTCGTCCCGCAGCGTCTTGGTGGACGGCTTCACAGACCCATCCAACAACAAGAACCGCTTCTGCCTCGGCCTGCTATCCAACGTCAACCGCAACTCCACCATCGAACATACACGCAGGCACATAGGCAAAGGTACGACTCGTGCAGGTCATTCATATCACAACACAGCCTTTTGAATTATGGACTGCAAAAATTCATTCACACGTTTATATTCTTTTTATAGATGCCCACTGAGTACATGTGCGTGTATCTTTTAAAAGCAATCTAATCACTTCAGGCTTTACACTCAGCTTGTCTCATCGCGCTGATTCCTTCAGGCCAAATGTTGTTTTTTCCCTGATGGTAAAAGAGTTTAGAAAGCCTGCCTTTGTTGGACAGACATCAAGCCTCTCTGAGTAACAGTAAACTGTGCACTCTGTGGTTTTGAATGGTAGGGGTTACACAAAGGGTTGAGAGAAGTTGGTCCCCATCTCGCAGACACTACTCAGACAGTCCTCATTTCCAAGCATAAATGCCGTTGTGGTTTCCCTCTGACAAAATTGAGAAATAACCCAGCGTTTCCAGTTCTGTATACAATGAAGTGATAGAATGTGTAAATCTTTGATTATATGTTTTCTTGGATAAAAGCTGTTTTTATGCTCTTTTGACATGCTGTGACATTTTAAGTGCGCAACAGTAAAAGGACTGGGCTTTTATGCAAAGTTGGAAACATTCAAGTTGTTCATTCATTTGGTCTTGACGTCACCATTGAAGACTGGATGTTCTCCTCCATTCCTGCCAGGTTTACACCTGTACTACGTGGGCGGCGAGGTGTATGCAGAGTGTCTGAGCGACAGCAGTATCTTCGTCCAGAGCCGCAACTGTAATTTCCAGCATGGCTTCCACGCCACCACTGTGTGTAAGATCCCCAGCGGTTGCAGCCTCAAGATCTTCAACAACCAGCTGTTTGCCCAGCTCCTCGCCCAGTCTGTCAACCACGGCTTCGAGGTCGTCTATGAGCTCACCAAGATGTGCACCATCCGCATGAGCTTCGTTAAGGTACTGAGCTTTCTTTGTAAAATGAAACAATTGGAAATAGGCGACATGTAGGAACAGAAATGCAGTCGGTGATCATTCTTTTGCTACATATCGGTATCAATATGGCTAATGAAGGATTGGATGTCCACTCAAAGCTTCTCACCGTAACTTAATATGCTGTTATTTTGAACTTGGATGTGCTGTTGATCATGTCAAATCCTGCTACACACAAATTGGGATTACACTTGATCCCTTGGCACCCATTAATTTGAATAGTTCACTGAACTGTCAACATGCACAGCAAAGATTTATTGTATCCTCTCCTCAGGGATGGGGTGCTGAATACCACCGTCAAGATGTGACCAGCACCCCCTGCTGGATCGAGGTACATCTGCACGGGCCCCTGCAGTGGCTGGACAAGGTGCTCACACAGATGGGCTCCCCGCACAACCCTATTTCTTCAGTGTCATAACATACCGTTGGTCCTTCACACAGGTAGTCGTATATTCCGCTGTGTCCAGGTTTTCTCTCCTATGATCCTTCTCTTGAACCTCTCAAACTAAATTTCGAAAATGTCTGTCACCCACATGTTTTGCCACGTCATGCGGCATAACTGAAACATGCGAGTGATTGAATTCCATGGACTCGTTTACAGCACGTCTAGTTCAATTATCAAGTGCTCCTTAACTTCAGCAAGACAGATAAAGCATTTATCCTCTCTCTGTGTTCATTTGGGACGTTAACTGCACTCCAATACAAGTAAAAATGGGATACATTTGTAGGTACTCAAAGACTTATTACATGTTGTAAATGTTATCTTGGTTGTATGTACTGTATTTCTATGTGTCGCCTATTGTTTGACTCCATGTACCGTTTGCTGTTGTTCCATTAAAGTTGTTTTCTTTTAAGAATCCAAATGTATACAGCTATGTTTCTCATGTTAAAGAACAAAGCATCACAAGCACACGGTATGAGACATTTTTCGATATTTGTGTCATAATTTTACTCTCATATTCACAGCAGGATATACACTTCAACTTAAATATATAGGAAAAAAATACAATACAACAGGGCTAGCATGACCAATATTCATCCCACCAAACATAATGTGTGTTCCTTTTTGTTAAAATTTAGCATTTGTGCAACAGCTTCAGATAAACAGGGATATAAAATATTGGGTTAAAAACAAGTCTTGAACGCCACACGTAACTAAAAGAGGTTCCAGACATGCATTACACAATTGATTGTCACATGTAACAACACTTCAAGAGAAAACATTAAAAACAAAAATTAATTTAGCGAAAACAGACACACAAAGTAACTGTCATTTTTTTTTTTTTTTTTTTTAAGCAATGCAAAAGAAAGGTGGATCAAATTGAGCTCAGGATTATTTTGTTGACAATTATAATCAAATGCCTTCATGATCATTGCCAGATGAAGAAAGATAACCCTTAAAGAAAGAGTCTGGGAACTAAAAAGTAAAATCACATGAGTAAATGTGAAAAGAAATAGCACCAGACATGGTCAGAAATTCACACCTTCTGAGGGATTTAGATCAGTCCACCTAGTTTAGTTCACCAGTCTCAACATGCCATTAAAATGTCTCTTGATTACAATGTTTTTCTTTCTTCAGCATGGCTGTCTGGCTGGGGAAATTCATGTTTACAGTGTACCGTTACTATCCATTTACGCATGCCGTGCCAGTGTTTCTTCAGTGCTCTCTATACATCACAAATACTAAGGTAAAACACTGACCGGCCAGCGTCAACAGCCCTGGAACTGCTGCTGTGCTTGGCTGCGACTCTGTGTGGCCAGGAGCTGTTGTTGCTGCTGCAGGAAGCTGATCACCTCTGGACTTCTGAGCAGGGACTGAAGGAAACACACACATTCAAATTTCAGAGCAAAATACAACAACAAATATTTCTTTAGATACAATGCCTGCATGTCTTTTTCTGCCTTTTCAGGGAAGAGAACACCTTGTGCCAAAAATGTCTATATAGAAAACGGATGTCTCCCAGTCTGGGTGGAAGAACAGAAGATACACCATGACTGTCAAATCTGTTCACTTAGATTCTTAGCAGAGATGCATGCAAGTAATTCAGTTTTTAGCCATTTAAAGGAACCCATGGATTCAATGAGAAAAAGTGACATATAACAGTGATATTAAAGACATATATATAGTCATATGCAGATGGATGACATTGAAGGAAAACGCTTAATAAATGAGAGGAGAAAGGTAGCAAATACAGATGCTTTCTTACAAGTAATGGACATTTTACTGGCATGGCTTGGGTCCACATGTCCCCTACAAAGAGAGGGGTCACTAAATAGTTTGAGGAGTATGAACATGATGCAAATCATATGCAAAGCAACACAAAATCCTTCTGGAGGCTCTTGGTGGCCCTGTCAAAGAAGCTTTATGTCGGCTTTTATTTAATTAGTAACCCATTTGTAGGTCAATCAGTCGATCTGACCAGTAATGACTTACCAGTCTTTTCTGGTTGAGGACCTGCTCTATCAGGGAGGGTCTGGTTGGCCGGTCTCCCATTGCACCTAGACGCTGTTTGTTCACAGACACAGGCCGCTCCTCTGAGTTTTCCTGATTTACACACAAAGAAAAGACAAAAACAGGCTATTAATTGGGGGAGATTTGTTTGTAAAAACTAGAAAAGTCTGGAAAAACAGGGCCAGGGAAACATATGTACTAATGAGTTCAGCCGTGGTAAACTGCATTGTAAACCATGCACATCTCATATGAATGTCTTTTTTAGTCATCTGCATGTAGACATGCGTTGTTAATCTACTTTGTATGGTTTGTATGGACAGTCTCTACCACACCATGATGGGTTCAAATGAATGTGCAAGTATCTATGAAGATTAAAGCTAATCTTACGTCAATCTTTCCACTGGACATGGCCTGATCACTCTTCTTCTTCTTGTACTTGTCCTTGTACATCTTGTTGCGGTGTTTTTTGCACATCCACGGTTTCCTCTGCTTGGCCACCTGCGTTGTGGTTTCCGTGCATCCCTCATAGGTGCACTGTTTGGGGGCGTTGTCGCCCTCCGAGGTCTCCTCGTCGTTGAGTTCTTCCGGACTGGCGGCGCTGTCTCTGGGATCCGAAGTGTCCAGAACGTCGCTCTCCTCGTCCGGATCATCCATGTCGTAGGAGGAGACATTGTTCTCCGGTTCGTAAGGCGTTATCACGTTTCTGCTGTCGACTACTCCGCTCTTACTCACGTAGTACCTCTGCCCGTCTTTAGTGAGTAGGAGAGTCGAGTCTTTGTCTTTGTTTGCAGATGCTGAATTATCATCTTCACTCATGATTGCGGTGTAGACACAGTAGCGTTATATCAGCAGCAGCTAGCTAGCTAGCTAACTAACCACCATCCCTTTGTGGTCAGCTCACGTTAGCTCACGTTAGCTTAGTTATCCAACACCGTTGCCCACTTAGTTTCCTGTATCAGTGGGCGTGTGGCTGCTTTGCAAAGGCGTTATGTCACGAATACACCATGATTTAGGAAATAAATCGCATGACTTCTAGCCATCTCACGTTACCACGAGAGCCGTCACTGCTGCTCTTGCTGCATTTCAATAACATGGATTTTCTTCTTCGCTGCATTGGTGACATATGTCAGAGTGACCCCTAGTGGCCACAGTCACAGATGCACGCTCCCTTCAATACTCTTCAAAGACAATGTTTTACAATCTGACAGGAGACATTTTGCCATGAGATTGTCAGACACTTCTGTTCCTGAATCCTGTCAAATTGTATGCACCAATATATGCTTTTATGCACCAATTTTAAAGTCCTCTGCTACTCTCAGCATGAATGTAAAGGATATAAAGAATCAGTAAGAGTGAAGCACAGATGTGTCAATTATGGTAAGGATTTAAACATTAGATCATAGACATGGGAACATTTTTGTGGATTTTTTTTAAGTATAATCTTTTTATGATATGTATGGCTTACTGTATTATGATTTTCTTAAAGGCATAGTATAATGTGATTTTTCAGTTCATGGTATAAAATACTTTGACATTTTCTATGACATATACTGTTGTATGACATTTTTATGCCACGCTAAACTATGAATATTTTAATGAACGTTTTTATAACATACTATTCTATGACTTTTATGACATAGTATATTATGACTTTGTATGACATACTTTGCTATGACCTTTTATAACATACTGTACTATGACTTATTATGGAATAATATGCTATTACTTTTGATGACATACAATAATATTACATTTTTCTGACATACTTTACGATGACTTTTTTAATAATTTTTCTGAATATTACTTTTTATGACATACTTTACTATTACTTTTTATGATGTACTATACTGTGTTTTTTTATGACAAACTATACTATAACTTTTTTATTACATATTATACTATGACTTTTTTGATGAGTTTTATGATATACTATACTATGATCGTTTTCCGATTTGTTTTTTACTATGAGTTTTATGACTTTTTATGGCATACAGGAGCCACCACTGAAAGGGTGTCACAGAAGAATTTGAGAAGTGCAACCTTTAAGAAGGCTGAAAGTTTCGAAAGGTGGAAAGCATTTCTGGAGGCAGAGATACTTGACAGTAACCAAAGTGTCACAGAAAGTACTCAAACCTACAATGTCTCCACTTGTTATAGTGTTCCTGCAGGTAAGAATAGAAATAAAGTGTCATGGTCTGGAAATGTGGCTGGCAAGATCATAGGGAAAGCACAGAGGCAGCTGTCTGAGAGCCAATATTTGCTCTTAAACAGGCACACACCATGAAGCACGGTGAAAAGTTCCTTATATTCTTTATTCATAAACTTGTAAGCTCTCACCTGGAAGGGAATATAGCTATATATGTCTATTGTTATGTTGTTTATATGTTTTTAAGGCCACATGCAACTTCTCAAACTGTCCAGATTTGAACTGTTGTATATGAAGTCTTCTCTTATTGTTTGTCTGTTAAGAGGTTTTTTACAGGCACTGTGGAGAAGCCGAAATAAATGAATAAATAGGTCTGAAAAAGGTTCCCTCTAACACACCACCTACTACAGAAAACATTGGATCCCACGTCTCTGGCTTCAACTGTTGTGGGAATCTCAAGTACCCCTCTAGTCAAGTGCCACCCCTTCAGATAACAGTTAATAGAAAGAAAAAGAACTTAATGGAATGTGCATTTATTTAACAGGACGCATTGACATTTAAATAAATATTTTTACAAAAAACACAATGACAATTTGCTTTTGAAACATATTTTAATTATTACTATTATTATTGATAGACCATTGTTGAACAGAGGTACAGGTATTGGTATTGCAACAGATTGTAATACTGTGGTGCAGCAGTGAGAGCACTTTGGTAAACCACATGTGCCCGTGTGCTGGAGAGAGTCGATTTCAACAGCACGACAAATTCATACTGATCTGGTCAATATGGCGGCACATTACTGTATATGTGATGATGAGATTATAAATCCACAGGAATTTACAGACAAGTGTGACGACTGCAGGGAGATCAGCTGTAAGAAAAAAATGAAATTAAAAAAAACAATAAAAAAAGGAAATCGCTCTGCACTTCTCTCACTATTCTGGCTTCTCCTCTCTGTCATCTCACATCAGTTACTGGAAATTCCTTTACCAGTTGCTTTTGCAAAGGAAGTGACATCATTCCCAGTGTCTGCCGGTCTTCTTTTCTAGATGTGTCTGTGTAGATCCATCCAGGCGCTACAACTCCAGGTCAAAATGGTCTTTTTCAACTCATCCGTATAGTTTCATTTTGACCTGATGATCTCCTCTAGGTCACTTTTTTCTTTGCTGACACATGTATGACTGTCTTTTTTTTTTTACAGTTCTTATAGACTCACTGCTAGTAAAGAAATATACTGTATTGTGAACTATCAAAATAAATGAAATTATGTTATTTACATAACATATAAACAATACTTCATCACAAAACTGTATTTTTTTTTTATAAGAATAGGCTACTGTATGTCTGTCATGCTTTCATCTGAATAAATGAAGCCATGAATGAGGTTTTACAGAGCTGAAATAAGTCCTCTTCCATCCTTTTAACTGTACTGCTTTCCAAGAGTGCTGCTGGTTCTCCGGCATCCATACCGTCTTTCTCTGTTTGACTGCACCTGGACTGCAGTACTTTGTGCAAATAGGCAGCCCTCAAAAACGGCTAATTCTTTACATTTACCACGTAAAACATTTCTCCAAGGTACACCTAGGCCGCAACAATTATACCTTCTTTTTTTTTACTGCTGGAATATGTGGATGAAATATGCCTTTGATGGAGAAAAACAAATGTAAACAAGGCTTCATGTGTGTACATGAGCATTACAAAATATCAAGATTAATATGATATCAATTCAGAATGATTGTGAAACTGCGCATTGAGGAAAAAATGTTGATTTTGCTACACAAGCACCAGAATGCTGCTGAATTTTGTGTATCAATATGTCATGAACAAAGCTGTTAACACAATTACAAGAAGGGATCAAATGCACCATTACTGTCTTAATAGCAGTCTGTGTAAAATGTAAACTGTAATACCGCAATCCAACATTACAGGAAGGCAACGCCAATACTGTGTGGAGCACAGAATTATAGCACAAGTGCTGTGTTTGACTCAGTCAGTTATCTTTTTCTATGAACGCTGTATTTAACACATTTGTAAGAAAAGCTCCTTTCTCTACACACTGCAGCTCTCGTTTTCCAACATCCAAAGTTGCCTACTTCAACATTTCCGAGCTCTACTTCCGACACTTTCCCATTACGCTCGTTCCATCAAGCTCTTCGGACAATTTAACAAAAAAAAAAAATGCTCCTTTGTGAAAAAGGGAAATACATATTTTTAAAAAAAATGCAGTGAATAAAGAATGAATAAATAAGGTTCAATAAAACCTGAACATTGGTCCATATTCTCATATTGCCTTGTAGAGCAGCTCCACCATAAGGAAGTTTCCATGTTGAGCCCCGATCATCACTGAAGGGTGAGCAATACTGTCGCCCTTTCTCGCTCCTTGAGCTCTGCAACATGTGCTCAGATGAGAGAACGTCAAAAAGAAATAAATGAAAAGTTTTTCGCTTCATTCTGCCATTTCCCTCTTCCTCACGTTCTCTGTTTCTTGTTGCCTCTTTAGTCTTTCTCCCAAACTCTCTTCCCTATTTATCCTCTATCCACCCTTTGATCGATCTCCCCTCCAGGTTTGGAAAGATGGATTCAGGGAAGCTAAAAGTTCTCTCTGATATTTTTTTTTGTTTTTCCCTCCACAGTTTCCCCTTGTTCAGACGTCTCCTCTCCCTCCTCCTCCCTATAGAGGGAGGAGCTGGATGAGGATTTTCCCTTCTCGATTCTTCCTCTTCCTCCTCCTCCTCCCCTCCGCCTCCTCTCTAGAAGGGCGAGTTGGGGGAGCAGGCGGTACTGGCTGAGCTGATGGAGATGTCATCAGAGTCAGACGGGAGGCTGGGGTTCGGGGAAGGGTCAGAGCAAGTTTCAGGGGTCAGAGAGGGAGGGGCCATGGGCAGGCCGGGGAGGCAACTGGGAGGCTCCGCCCGTAGTGTTTTTGTTGTTGATGTTGTTACTGGTGTCACCGTCGGCATCATCTGCAAAGGCAGCGGCTTCACATCCGGGTGGCATCCTCGTCTGAGAATCTGCCCCTCCTTATCAAGAGCGGTGGCCTGAATGAGGAAGGAAGAACATTTTGATTAGATCCTCTGATGCAAGGATCCAGGAGCACAGTGATACATGATGGAGGACCAGGAGAGCCTTTAACCAATCATTAAGTTAGTCATTGGTATTTAATTGGAGAGTCAGAAGAGGTTTTAACAAAAGCAAAAAATAGTTCATTTATATTTATACATCAAAAAGAAGATCAATCAAAATATTTTGATCAATACCTAAATGAAAGGTTTTGATTCAATTCTTAAATAAATTAGTTTTAGCTAGATGAATACCTTCGTTACATACAGTATATACAGTTGTTGTGTTTGCATTAATGTGTTTTTAATTTTTTCAAATCTGCTCTTAATTCCTCGTGTCCAATTGCTGTAAATCATATTATAACTATAAGCCTCTATAGTCACGAACCTCTAGGTCCCCCATAAATCAATGGTGCATAAAATGACACACCAGGAGTTGGGCAATGGTAGCTGAATAGCAAGCTCAGGTATGAGTAGAGGCAGCCCCGTAGGGAGCATGACATCAATCAAAAAATCACTCAAATAGATGGCGACAAGCAGGGAAACAGGGTTATTTCTTTGGAAGGCAGCATTCAGAAAGAAATTGTGTAAACAGAAAGTGACTGTTGCTCAGATAAACCCTCAGGAGAAACATTCACAAGGGTCATTTAAAGGGTAACTTGCGCTTCCTTATTCACACTGAAAAATCCGAGAGACACAACAGAGAAGACAAGGCTTTAGCAGAAACAGGCGACAACGATGCATGTGTTGCATGAAATATGCGTTTACAGCGAGCGAGGGATGAAAGGGAAGAAGCCAAGCACAAAGACCACAGAGCAAGTCAGCAAGGCTGCACGCAGGGAGGAGGGAGGCAGCAATTGCAGAGACACTTATTTGGATTTCTCGCTGGTTTGTGACCATCTACCGGGTTGTGTCTCTATGGAAACCTGGCGTACCTTATCCAGTACATGGCCGGGTGCTGGTAGAAATCCAACGACCCAGATCTCTGCATAGAAAAGCTGTCATCCAACTAAATACAAAGAGAAACCAGCACAATCAATCGAAACACCGGTTCACTTGAAAAGAGAACAAGACACAAGCTTCGCTCAGAGAGTCGCATCCGTCTTCAGAGGCAGAACTAATTAGCGTAAAAAAAAAAAGTACAAAGCAATTCAACTGCGACTTTAGATGAAGCCAACAATCCGTCAGACCAGTTGGTTAATGGGTACTGTGGTTTCTAGTGGTGGCGACTTACAGAGATGACTGACACTCCTGCAGTGGTGTCGTTGCCCTTCGGACTGGTGTTGAAGTGCTTCTTTATCTTCCCTGCTACTGACAATTGATGATCGTTCTCGCATAAACCCTCATCCTGTGTCAAGCAAGTGGAGAAGAGAGAAAACAACTTCAGTGTTTATGGGAAAATATTGCAAATCAATAGATTCAATGAGCTCAATTAACGCTGTACTTACAGTGACCCAGGGGTGCTCTAGCACCTGGAGGGCAGTGTATCTCTGATCCACCTCCACCTCCAGCATGGATCGAATCAGCTCCTACAGCAGAGAACAAACAAACATTGGTGAGTCAAATCAATTCCCTCCAACGTGCGGATTTGTTCACAACACGCACAAACAGATCCTGTCCTGACTGACATAGAAGATATTCACCATGGCTGTCTCTGACACGTTGTCCCAGTACGGCAGAGGAAATTCTAGCTGTCCCATTAGTATCTGATCGAAAAGCACTTCCTGATCGTCACTGCTCCTGCAAACAAAACAGTTCTCCGTGAATGTGTCTATAGAAATAAAATACTGATTAACATTGTTCACAGGCGTAAAAGATGCCATTATTTTTGGAACTCATGCCGTAAGAACTCTGTGTGGATATTAATAGAGTAAAAAGTGATAGTGGAATTTAACTCTAGCTGTTAGCTTACCCTCGAAAGGGTGGGAAACCACACAGCAGGATGTAGGTGATGACTCCAGCTGCCCAGATGTCCACCTTAAGGCCATACCTGCACAAAGAAAAAGAGACACAATGACTTCGAGGAAAAGATAAAGAAAAGAAAGGAACATGCAGAGCAGCATCGTTCCTTTTTAAGACAAAATGGCAAGAATACAAAATCATTTTCATCTGTAGCCTGCAGCCTCTCTGTATTGAGACATGACTCATACATTGGCCGTGGCCTGTGTATCATTGCTCTGATTTGTCCTTTTAACCTCAACTGTTGCTACTGGTGCTCTTACCCTGTTTCTGCGATGATTTCAGGTGCTACATATGTCGGGGTCCCGCAGACGGTGTAGAGAGGTCCGTCCACCACAGTCGCCAAACCAAAGTCTCCCAGTTTCAGGCTTTTGCTGCCGTCCGCATGCTCATACACCTAAGCACATTAAAAATATATAACAAATGCTGTTAAAGGTAGGATCTTGATCGGCTGCGTAGATCTTTTAAATGATTATAGCAACTTTCAAATTATGCCATTTCTGTTTGTAGAAAAAATTAACTATCCTGTCCCCGGGAAAAATCCGTGGGGGGGGGTTGGGGGGCAGCGGTGTGCATTGCTGTATGCTACAAGGTCTTTTTTGATAGCACCACATAGTCGTTTAGGTGCACACTTCCAGTCACTTGCAATTAACAATTGCACTGTACTGTAAATGTTTATGTATGTATATGTAGCAGGGGATTTACCAAATTATAGTAGCACCTAATAATATAGTAAAACTGTAAACAAACTATGACCTTGAAGCCGCCACAATCAATATTTTATATTAACAGTTGGTCAGACATTTCAGCGTCGTTCCACTCGTTGTTCTGGGTTTTGTTAGCCCACATCTTCTTCCACATGTCTGGCCCCGACAATCACATGTAAGAAGTGACTCTGGGTGGTAGACAGGGCAAAAGAGGTAATGAGGAGCGGCAGTTGAGGGAAGACGATGAGAAGACGGCGACGAGGTCGACAGAAGGGAGAAGGAGGGAGGGAAGGCACGCGCGAAGGAGGCTGGAGAAGTGTGAGTCATCTCTGTCCTCTGTGAGAGTCCAGAGTGAGTGATATCACTTCACTGTTCATTCACAAAGGAGGGAGGCCATACTGCGGCAAATTATATGATCATGTACACAGTATAGCCACATGCGGACACTCTGTGTGAACTCACCAGCAGGTTTTCTGGTTTGATGTCTCTGTGCACAATGTTGAGGCTGTGGAGGTATTTGATGGCGTTGGCCAGATTGTAGAGCATGCCGCTGGCGTCTCTCTCTGTGTACCTGTTGGCAGAGGTGATGGCATCGAACAGATCTCCCCCCTGCGGGAAAATCATGATGGACGGGTATTAGGAAGAGGAGTTTGTTTGGCCTTTTTTTGACACACAGACAGGTGACAGGTTCACTTCCAAGCTTTCACAGTTCAGCTCGTCTTTTTTCGCTGAGAGTTTTCAGCTTGTTGGTTTAGTAGCGAGGGTTTTCATTTGCTCAGCAGCTGGAGGGATAAACTGTGTCCATGTTCCTCACCATGGTTGAAACATATCCCTGTCATTAATGTTTTCTTTTTCATTTGAATTCTCCTTTTATTTCATTCCTTCCTCTTTTCTCACAGGCTTTTTCTCAGTTCACATATTTTTCATTCTGTATGAATTTCCCTCTCGCTCTCGCACTCTCTCTCTCAATCTCTCTCTCACTCTCTCTCTCTCTCTCTCTCTCTCTCTCTCTCTCTTTCTATCGCTCCTTGAGTGCACTAAGTGGAACAGATGCTTAAAATAGTTCTGAATCTTTCTAACTCTCTCCCAGCACAGACTCAAACACACTGAATGTGCACTTCTCAAATAGTGTGGACACTCAGAAAATATACCTATATGGGATTTTTGAACATCTAATTTCCAAAAGCATATACATTAATATGCTGCTATAGCATCCTCCATTTTCTCCCATTCAGTGTTGTGTGATGACGCCTGGCTCACAGTTGGCGTCATAAAGGTGTTGGATGGGGTCGAGGTCAGGCCTCTGTACAGTTAAGTTCTTCCACGCCTTGCTTTGTCATGTTGAAGCAAAAACTGTTGCCACAAAGCTGAAAACACACTATAGTCTGAAATGTCAAGTTTTCTCTTAATTAACTAAGGGACCAAAACAGCACTAGGCAAAAGATCACAAAACTATGTGTCTGCAAACATTTTGGCTCTACTTTGAATCATCTCTCTCTCGCTGCTCTTACCCTTCTCCTCCCTCTTCAATGCATCCATCTGCCTCTCTCCCTCTCTCAGTCCCTGCCACTCTCGCAGAGACTCTCTCCACCTCATTCATCCACAGCCTCCTCTCGATCCTCCTACTTTGGACACGCTCACACGTACACACACTTCTTCCACAGATTGCCTCTCATCTATATTCTGTAGTACTCTACAGCACAACACGAACAGATGGATCACATTCCTGGCTCCTGAATTATGCACAAACATTTCTTGACTCAGAGAGCGAGAGAGAGAATAAAGAATGTGAACACACGAGCGCTCGGGGCCACAGACCGATTCTCTCGATCCCACAGTGTGTGACTGGTTGCAATTCATTATTTGCTTCACCGGTTGAATGTTGCAGCTCTGTCTCTGTCGCTGTTTCTGCCTCCCTGCTTCTCTCTGTCGCTCTCAAGTTGGAGATAATGATCACCAACGTATATAGAGAATACATCCAATGTCTTAGTTTGGCCGAATAGCCCAGTCCGTCCATAACCGGAGAAGATGAAGCACAATGACAGAAACAAATAAACCACACACCTTGACCAGCTCCATGACCAGATAGAGTTCGCTGTAAGTGTCCACCTCCTCTATGAGCAGGACGATGTTTGGATGTTTGACCCTGCGGAGGATGGCCACCTCGTTCTGGATCATGTGCTCCTAGAAATAAGGAGTGAAATAGATTTTTATAGCCAAGTAATAACGAGTAATTAGACACCAGGTCCTCTGTTGGTGTGATGGGTGAGGCCCCTTTAAGCACACCTAACAGTGATGTCACGGTGTACAGACACACACTGGAGTACACTTCCAGATGATTTCTCTTTAAATTATACAGATTAAGATTAATCATCCAAAAAAATGTAGGTGAAAAAAAAATGCAGGTTTTCTATTCTATCTCCTGTTGCACTAATCCTGCATAGAAATTATGTGCAAACTGTTATTTTTCTTAGTTCTTCTTCGCTGTTTCTTAGTTTTATCGACATTGAAAAACTTAACCTGTATTCAGAGTCATCCTCAAATACTACATATATTTGAGTAGTATTTTTTTTTTTCTACATGAGTAACATTGACGTGTCAAGTGGCCTTGCACAGTACTCCTTTGTAGTCATAGTTTACCTTGCCTCTGCATTTGCCCTTGTTGATGATCTTCAGAGCGTACTCCCGTCCCGTGGAGTGCTCCACACATTCCCGGACAACTGCAAAGTTCCCATCGCCTAACATGCGTCCCACCTTGTAGCGGTCTGATATGTAGGACGGCACAGCTGGAACCTCATCGACCAGAACCTCAGCTGCAGGGCGGACGAAATCAGTTTAGAGCAGCTGAGAGACTCAAGTTTACACTTTTGGGCTGATAAGGATTCATTGTACTCATACAGGTAAGTAGAGAGGACGTAAAGAGTATAGAATTGAGCTGCTAATAACAATTTATTAATTGATATTTAACAGACAAATGATATGATATAAAACAAATAAATACAGATAACACAGCTACTTAAGAATATATAGTAGATTTAAACATAGAGTACAACCATTTGCAGTTATAAATAAATTTGACTATGAAATGTACTTTTCGAAATTGAGTTACAAAGCCAATGAGTTTCATCCGGCAGTCGACATTTTGTCACAACACGGCTCTGCAGAGAGTTCTGTAAATGGCCATCAAAATGGCAAATGTCAAATTAAACACAGAACTAACTGCAGAATTTAAATATGAATTAATTAATTAATTTGAAACATTTGAGAAGGTTCTCTGAGCCCTCTATAGGTAAATAAAATCAAGGATGAAAATGTCAGAGAGCTGTGACTCAACATAAAAGACTTAACGTTCTTGGTATAACCTTTACACATTTCACCAGTACATCGTTGTTTGTGGTGTCACAGAGTTTAATGGAGTCAGAGAGGTGAAGAAAGACACCAGAGGACGGTAAAAGTGTGAGAAAAAAACGGGCTGATGAGAACAGGACGTGCATTGCAGAGACAGGAGAGGTGGGAGAGAGTGAGATGCATCAAAGGTCACGAACATGATTCACACACGCATGATATTTGCAAGTACATGGCTTTTGCCCACTGACGAACAGATTGCGTTGCATGACAAGGATCCTTTTCCTCACCTTCAGTTACAGGTCCATCCCCGTCTTCCACCGAGCTGGACACTTTAGTGGAAGACAGAGAGGTGGAAGAGCCCTGGGACTCCTGCAGAGAGAGAAAGGAGATTGTAATTATTTAAATCTAAATGATCTCCCAAAATAGCTTGTTATCCACTCCACACTCAACAAAGCCCCATGAAGCAGTCCCTTCTGCTACAATCCCAGCCGAAAGAAATATGTCCAAAAATAGACAAAAGTACATTGTGCTCATCCTCAGGACATCCTTAAGTCTGTCTTTGTGTTTGCATGTCTGTCTGTATTGTGCAGCCCCGTACTTGTGTACCCTGTGCCCACAAAAAGAGCCCAGAGCAGATTTACTTAAGCTACTGAGCTGAATATAAACCAGTTACTTATTTAGCAAACCACCTGTGTGTGTCCCCGGTTGCATCCCAGTAAGCTCGTCTCCATTCATGGGACTTTAAGTTGTTCGTTTGTAATTGTATACGTTGCTTTTACTCCATACTACCACCTTCAGTAACACCTAAAAAGACAGGTTGTGGTGGCACTAATAAAGGCGGATGAATACAGCCTTTCATGTGATTGGTGAGCAGGAGGTCATTAACGGGAAAGAGATGCAGCGTCTGCGTCTATCTGAAGACAAAAACTCATTACGCCCTCCACCTCGTAACCTTCTGTCTGGTTGTCATGGAAGCGCGAGGGCGGGGGAGCGGGGATCTAGTCTGGACTGTAAATGAGAATCTACCCCTCTCCTGTTTCTGTCTTTCCTCCACCCCTGTCCTTTTTTCTGCCCTCCTCTCCTTAAAAAACCTGTTGTCAGGCTTCAAATGATTTTATTACATTTTTGGACAATTTGCTTATGCTTCATTTGTCTCTTCATTCACAAGACAAACATTTTCTCCTCTCTCCTGCATCACAGTCACTCCTGTGGAGTAAAAATATTTGAGGTGTGGGAGGTTTGGGAGATTTCCAACGCTAGAATAAATCCCGCAGGTGCAGCTGGCACGCGTCGCCTGGCCAGAGATGGAAGTGAACGCCATCATAATTCCTCTAAAATATAAACTAGCCGATGTGAATAATTAACCATGCAGTTTGCACTGTAAATGGTCTGCACTATGTGTGTGATGCATGAGCCAATCTACACGTGCAACTGAGAGCAGTGCATCAGCAGTTTGCTGGTGACTAATGTTTGTCTAGATGATGATACATTTTTTTTTTTTTCATCTCTGATTTCAGAGCAGGTGTAGTATTTGTGATGCTCTGTCATGGTGAATTCATACCACATAGTATAATTCACACACCAATGAGATGAGATCTACAAAGTGTTGCTGAATGAATGGATGCCGCCCGTTGTTATGATAATAACCCAGCAAGCACAAGGTGACGTAGAAGGAGGCCACATTTGGCATCGAACACATTTGATGATGGCATGGCAAAAGTTCACGAAAGCAAACTTTTGAAACAGTGTCAAATTAAATCTGACATCACGCTTCTGATTTCACAAAGTGGGTTTTCAGCGACAGCGCAGATCAACATTTATTCCACGTAAAAATGCTTGCTGGGAACTAGAAATAACTTCCTATTTCTATGATGTCCAGTCAGACTGTGATACGGCCTGGAGAGCTTGCTGTCATGGCAGAAAGACGAAAAGGTCTCCCATCATAATGACTTAGATCTAAAACAAAAAACTATTTACAGAGCCGAGCTTCCCTATATCTCTGTAGTAACTGTCAGCTTGTTTACTCATCTCTACTGCTGGGACCTGAAAGCTACCAAGGTGAATGTAGCTGTGAGTCAGGCTGAATTTGCTTTATGTAATGTTGTTTTTGCTTGGGCACTCATCCCGGAACAAGAAAACCCACTTAATACCCATAAAGCCAATGACCCTCCTGTGCTTTATCTACAAAACATCCTTCTTCTGCTCTTTTATTACCCTTCCAACTCGTATATTCACCTCTCTTGTGCACTTATCTCACATCCAGCCCTGTCCTCTACTCGCTTTCTCATTTTGAACTCCTATCTCTCTCTTCCTGCCACCGAGGGAAACAAAATGTTGTTGCTATGGAAACTGCTCACAGAGAGGAAGATGAGAGGCTGCTTATGAGACTTCCAGTGTGGAGACAGAAGCCTATATATGGCCATTTCCTGTCTGCGGGCCAGGAGGTAGTTTCAACCTTCTATGAACATTGTGTCTCTTTTTCCTGTGTGGAAAAACTACGAGACAGTTAGAGTGACAGACGGAGTGAGAAAGAGACCAAGAGGCAGAGAGAGACGGAGAAAAGGAAACAAAGAGACGGTAAGAAAGATGGAGTCTGGTTTGGTTGATATTGATCCTTACATTTGGCAGGAACTGTCTTGTTATTGTTAGACCATCCAGTTTTTCACCCTGTTGCACAACACAATATATACTATTCCTAGATCTACCTCCTAGACTTTTGCTCTGGCTATGACTCACAACACACACACACACACACACACACACACAAAAAAAAAAAAAACACTCTTGACAAACCTTTTACATCATGGCTGGAGCCACTGCTCTTCAAACCCGCAAGGGCAAAACTCAGCGACTGAATACTGATCAGCGCATAAATGTGAATTAAACAGGAAGTCCATGATTGACCTTAAGCGTGGAGCATCATCTCAGACGCAGACGTGTAGCAGCAGAAATAATGAAAAGGAGGTCTTGTCAACTGTAGAATTCAGCATTAAAAATGCACCGCACATTTACGAAACTGACTTAAGAGTAATGCTAGCCGTGCACTCGATGACCCTGTGTGAATCCGATTAAGACACACATCCTAAATCCGTCTGCCTCTCCGTCCCTCAGGCTGAGAGCCAAGCCTCCTCTCAGGCAGCATTTCTTGTCACTTTCGCTGTCACACATAATCCAGCAGAAACAGGATTTATTGATGTTTGCTTCGGTGGAAAAAAAAATCTAATAAGATTTGATAGAAACAGGGTACTTTGTTTCCCAAGTTCCCACTCTGCCTCTCATAAAGACACAAGGTACAGGAGATAATATATCTCCTCTTTTATTTTGGTGTCTAGACAGAGAGGAAACATAATCTTTTTTGACTCTCATCCGAAGAGATCAACAGAGTTTGGGGATTCTGACTTTCTGCTCTACCAGTTGGACACAAGGAAGTTTTCTAATCACGATCCCTACGGGCCGCAATCCCGGGGAATCACAGGAACGTGATTAAATGCTTCAGGGAAAATTTTAACATGGGAGACTTGGGCTGCATAGGCCAGAAAGAAAAACACCCGGAACGGAAGCAGTGGGACAGGGATGATGAATGCACCGCCGGGACTGAGCTTGTGTGGTAATCTCTTCAGTGCTCGGCTGAATAAAGACACAAGTTTAACAAAGGAGAACGGATCATGATCATCATAATCATCCTACAGCTACTGGAAATGATATCCCTGTTTGTGTTTGTATGTGATGAACATGATAAATCGACACAGAGGAGGAGCATGCGAAGAAAAAAAACACAAAATGAAAATGAAATGACAATGAATTTAATGATGACATCAACAAATGGAAATGAATACATTGAGCAGAGAAAATACAAACAGAAACAAATGAGCCAAGAAGAGCTGGCGGCCTTACATGACAAAATCAAAATATGGAAATGATTGACCAGGTTATTAAATATAGTTTGCCTGTGATAAAGCACGCAGACAATGTTTGTATTTACATATCTTACATGTATGCAAATGGAAGTGCAAAAAATGTTCTCTTCAAAATCTGATGGTACCGAAGTAAAGATATGCAAATATGAGCCGGATTGTAATCATTTGTCAAAATAAAATGTTCAAGAAACAATGTTTAAGCTTTAAAATTGCAGCAAAATCTTCCACAGTTTCCTCATGTGCTGCAGCCAGCCTTTTTGGCAGACATAGGAACCAAAATTGGACATCTAACGACATCAACACGACATGAAATAGGAAATATAATACAACCAAATAACAAATACAGTCTTTAGTAACAACACACTCACATGGATGAGATGAGACAATAATGACCAACTTCATAATACACACCTTCAGTCTGCTCTCTCACACGCACACACACACACACACACACACACACTCACACACGTGCACACATCATTTAATTATGAATCACCCAACACAAAATATGGACGGTAATGAGAGATGGAGCATGCAATTCAGTGGATTACGGACGTGAATGACTCAATGGTGAGAGGAGGACGTCGGTTGACAATAACACTTTCTTTCTCTCACACGCGGACACAAACAGCTACCTGGCTGTATCGCAGCTGTCTTGGCATTACAGACCTTCTGTTTGACTTGCCTTCAATCTGTCGCTCACTGCTCTCTCTGTACTGTCTTTTTTTTTTTTAATGATTTATTTCCCTGTCTGTTTCCTCCATTAGATGTGAAAAACGCAGAGAGCTGAAGAGCTGTGACCTCGCCAGCTCATTAGATTCATCCATACATGCTTTAGAGTGGATATTGACAGAAAACAAAACCCGCCGTTTGTGTGTGTGTGTGTGTGTGCGTGTCTGTAGGTTTAATATAAAATATTAAACCAACATAAAAATGGAAAACTAGGGTGTTCTTAGTGAGGCAAGTGGCGCTGCAGGGACTCTCAGAAGCACAGGAGAAAGAATAGAGACCAGTCTTTCATGCTTCTGTTGCTAATTCATTAAAATGGGTCATGCTAGCGTGCATCAAATGTATAAATCACATAACATGTGCAAGTGCACATCAAGCTGTTGTCTACAGCCCGCGCACAAATGGCGATTTCATGTATAAAAGTGTTTCTTTTGAAGCATACATGAACGTATAAGATGTGTGCACGTCTGTGTGCTTGCAGCTATGCATGTGTGAAAGGGAAAGTGAAAAGCCACAGCATAATGCCATGTCTGTGTATTCTGCTCGGGGAAATAGGTTAGGATGGCCTGAGCTGCGCGAATAACCTACATGAGGCAGCAAAGTGCCTCTAAGTGTTTAAATGCAGGGTCCAGTGAGGTGAACTATTTAAATGCTATACTCGTAATAGGTCACCGAGGCTCTGTGGCTGCAGAGGAAATGCTTTGTATTACACATTTCAAAAATGTCATTTTTTGAGTCGCAGTTGTTCTTTTAAGAACGCAGATGTTAAAATTCAGGTTTCATTTGAAGAAAAGGGTCATTTCTGAGTCATAGTTTAAATAGATTGAGTTATGCATTTTAGGCATAAAGGTGAGAAAGGTTATCGCTTAGCGTTGCAAGCACAGAAATAACAACAATTTGGGTGTGTGTACTCTAAACGTTTGATTAGTCATGCATGTTTACACAGGGGTGACATAGAGGGAGAAGAAATGTGCAAATATAGTGTGAGAAACTTGGCGCCTACTTCTCAAAGAAGCTTAGAACTAATCTACAAGGGAAACGATGGAATATAATTTCTCCCTGTGAAGTTAATACCCTTTTATATGGGGATGTGAGTGGGGGATGGGGAGAGCTGGCTGGGTGGGGTGGGGTGGAGGGGAGAATGGGACAGGGGTGAGAGAAACTGTCAAGGAGGGAAGGGACAGGGGGAGACTTGCTAACAGGGCAGATGGGAAAAAGCCAGAAGTGGAGGAGAGAATTATTCCATCATATAGCTGAAGAGTGTGAAGCTGCAGAGTGGAGTGGAGAGATAATGGGCTGTGAGGCTTCCTCCCTTCCTTCCCTTCCTCCCAGCCAAGCCGTTGCAGGCTTATTACATAGTGTCAGCGATTACAAAGACCCAAATAATCTCTTGTTGAGAAATACACGCTCGTGAAACTCTGAAACTAGAATGTAATGGCAGTTCGCTGAGGTCAGGATTGCACTACAAAGCTAATTTGTGACGGCTTATGTTTGATGAGAAAATCCGACGGAAGCAAAAAGACAGGCGGTGTTGTCGATTGTGGAGAGGATGGAGCAATATATTTTTTTCCCCCTTTTCTCATTACATCTAGTTAGCCCTCCTTCACCTCTCTACCCTGACTTGTTTTTTTTCCGGGAGGAAAGAAGAGAACAGCAGAAACTGGGCACTGTAATTGTCGTTATTAACTATCCGGAACATATCCATTCGGAGAGGAGTACACAGAAAGAAAGAGAGAGTTTATAAATGCGTGCACTTGCCAACCTCTTTCCCCTTTCAACGCTGAAATCTATGGTGACCCACTTCCATTATACACACGACTGTGGAAGTCACAGTACACCTTGTTCTGTTCTCAGTACCCAAATTTGATCTGTCCCTGATCTGTCCCTGATCTGTCCCTGGCTGACCTTCATATCACATCCATATAACTTCATCACTGATGGATTCAGAAGCCTACAGGCCAGACTCTCCACCATTAATTCATTCTTCCTGGCACATCGAATGTAGCACGAGACTTTAGCTACTGAGCCCAAGAGATAAATTCTTTATGCTATGCTGATTTTAGCTCACACACACTCATTTATGTACACTCAATTTTCTGTGTCCTATTAAACGGTATTGACTCACACCACATTGTAACCTTTTCTTCCTAACAAAAAAAAAGTGTTGTGCCAGCACCAATAAATAGCTAAATAATTGCAAAATAAATCATAGTTACACCACTGCTGTCAGGAACAAAGAGGTACACAAAAACATGTGCAAGCTGGAGCCCATATGAATGCATGACAAGTTCACATATACTGCTGTGTCTGTATGTGAATGTAAGAGGTGAAACGAGCGTGCAAGTGTTTGTTTGCGAGGGAGAAGGAAACTAAATCAGCAGCAGGCTCAGAGGTCCTGCTGGGAGAAAACTGTCTGATTAGGATTTAAGGCTGATATTAAAAGCTCACCATCATCACTGTCAAAGACAGGATTAACAAATACTTTGATCTTGAACACACGCGAACCCTCTAATGTGGAATTCAAGGTTTTTTTTCCCCGTTTGAGTTGCATGCTCCGTCTCTGCACAGTAGTCATTTTGCTACAGTGACGACCATCTTTACAGTGTACACAGTGTGTTTGCATCTCAGCTCCTCTGTTAGCTACAGAAAACACATTATGATTCTTGGTTTTCACAGGGGTGTTTTTTTTCAAGTACAGAACACATGATAAAAAGATGACTGAAATAATCTGATTTACTAGTATAAAATGTGTTTCTAAATTCTTTTCACAAAAGGGACATGTACAAAATGCCACAACTTGATAAAAAAAAAAAAAAAAAAAAAAAAGTAATGCTAGATCAGCAGTGCGTACTGATTGGGGCTTTCTTTTCACAGCTTGGTGGCTAACAGAGGACGCAAACCCATTTTTCGCAGAATAAAAACAGACATAAAGATTGGAGCAGACTGCTCACAAAGCCATCCATCAGTCTCATTTTTAGATCAGATATTGCACCAATTACTGACGGACAGATCTCTAAAAGTCAGTGATAGCATCATTCATTGTTTAGCTACCAAAGGCAGATAGAGTTCTCCACGAGGAACAGAGAGCTAAAGGTCAGCATGTGTGGGAATGTGACAGAAAATCAGAGTGAAATGAGGAATTTCCCTTGAAAATCTATTAACGCTAGATAACGGCTGTAACATTAGAGGGTCCTAACATGAGCCTGCCATTCTCGGAATCCCAGAGCAGCAATGTGTGAGGTCAAGGTCAATGCCCCACCCCCTTCTGAGACACTAAAGATGTTGGGATGTTGAGGTTTCTTCGTAATGCTAGTGACTCTAAGATGTAGTCGGCCTATGCTCAGTCACGGATTTGTCATTTTCCTGAGAACAGAGAGGGAATGTGTTATAGATTTAGTGTCACTAAATGCTACTGGTGACTGTTTGTGTGTGTATGCGTTTGTATTTGTGTCTTACCTGACGTCGGCTAAGGCTGCCCGGGCTGGTCGGGGAGGGGCTGGGAGACTTTCCAGAATGAGGAGTGGACAGCTGACTGGCCGGCGTCCCGTTCACTGGAGGGAGGAAACAAGAGAGAAAATGGAGCAGGGTGCGTGAGATGGGTGAGAAATATTGAAATAGATGATCCTTTAAATGAGAATGCATGTTTTCTAGTGTCTAGCAGCAGCCCACACTTCCGCCCTCAGCATCTCTCCATTCACATGAATGAGGCGGAGGAGGAGGAGAACAAGAGGGGGAGTGAGAGAGAAAGGAAAAGAGCACCAAAGTCCACACTGCTCTTTTTTTTCATTCTTTTTTTTTTTTTATACAAATACTGTTGCTACAAATCTCCCTGAAAGAAGCCAGTCAAACCTGAACCTTTAAACATATGTGCACTGAATAATTACAGCATGTTCCAGGCTTCAAGGGCATGGCTGGAAGTCAGCACACAACACCAGGCTGTCCTCGTTATCATCCAGATCCTCTATTATGTGCACTTGTGACCTTGATTCGGTCCACTTTTCCAGCTGCAGCACGGCACAAAAACCCAGCGGCATCAGCTCATTAAACAAGAACATTAGACTGATCATCGCTGCAACCGAATCCTGCGTGTGGTCAAGCAAAAACAAGACTCCAAAAAAAAAGCCTCCCGGCATCATCAACCTGTACACAAGACATGAGCCTGTTCTTGGTCTTACTGAAAACATGGGTTATTGTCTCTTGGCAACAAGACACTGCTTCACCTCAAGTCAACTCAGGTTTTGCCCTAACTGACATGCAGGTCTATGGAACTGCAGTAATTGGAGAAAACCAAAATGGTAACAGAAACATCTTTTTTTTTTTTTTGGGTGGGTGCCTTCAGGAGGCCGATCAGGAGCTCTGAAAATCAGCTTTGATGGTTTGTATTATTGAACTTCTTAGAGAAATGGTGTTACTTCTAGGGTGAAATGTATTTAAAGTAACTGAGTTATGGCCAATTATGCGACTCCTCCATAGTATATAGAGGGGGGGGGGGGGGGGGTCCACTGTAGAATAAAATAAAATAAATCACCATATGTTATTATTTTTTGCCATTTTCGAGCCCTTATTGTAAGTATTGCTGCATGTAAACAATATTTCATTCGCAGACTCCACCTCACAACCTTTTCAGAGACCATCCTTCTTGATGCAGCAGAGAAGTGAAACCTGTGGGAGCGACGTGGTCCAACCTTCACTGTATAAGGTTTATTCCCCCGCTGAGATCAAAGAACTTTCTGAATTATTCAAGACAACATTAGATCAAATTCACAGCAGGCTAAAATAGCACCGGCTGCCACTGCATTAGCATTCTTATTTTCAAAACGGGGCCAAGAAAAATGAAATAAAGAAAGCTGCTATTGTTCAAGCGATTCCTGGACATCTTCATTGATGAAATTCAGCATCAGCGTTACGCACACAGACAGACACTCCTCCCGGTTACACAACATTTACAGACATCTCTCACTAACCTCATACTACAAAGTCAATGATATTCAAAGTCACATCCGCGGGGATAAACTAAAAAAAACTAAAAAATGCACATAAATACATATGATCCGAGCAGGAACACGTAAAGTTTACGCTGTCAGGGAGACATTTTCAAACGCCGTTTACGTAAAAGCCGATGGAAGAAATGTTGATTTATTACCTTCCACTTCCAGCATGATGAAAAACACAGTGATAATCCAACGCGGGCTAAAGAGAAGAAGAACAGCACCTCTGTACGCGCTCCGTCCGAGTGTGATAGTAAACTGTGGTGAATGGGAGAGACGGAGCAGAGCTGTACTACACAGGAGGGAGGAGAGGCTGCCTGCGCATACTCTGACGCGCACCGGGGACGGGGACAGAGAGAGAGAGAGAGAGAGAGAGAGAGACAGAGAGAGAGAGAGAGAAGGTTGGAAGAAAAAAATAACATCTAAGATTTTAAAATGTTGACCTTTTTACTTCCGAGGGATGAGATAATATGGAGATTTTGACCTGGGAGAAACTGGGAGAGACTTAGTGCACGTAGAGAGAATATAAAGGCCATTGAAGAAGACTGGGATGGTCGGTAGGAGGCAGCCTGTCCTACATGGAATCTGAAGGCACTATTGTTCAAACATCCTCAGGAAACAAACGCTGCAATTTTCTCTTACTGAAGATGTTCACCCAAAGCCACAGCTACAGAGGCAGCGGCATTGTATTGCTGTCCTGTATTTTAGGGTGTTTTCTTATTCCTGCAGTAATCTGGCCAAGATAGAAGATGTGAAGTTGTGTAGAGGTATTTGGGAAGCAGTTTGAAGGTTGAACGCAGAAAGATAATCTGAAACATCAGTGGTGGCCGACGTGTTTGGGTTTGTGGCAGCTGTACAGCGGCACAGCCACTCAGCCATTTAATGATGTGATGCTTCCTTCCCCAGATTCATCTTTCATCGACAGTCAGCACTGGCACACAACCGAGAGATCTGTTTTATGATACCCATCTGACCGGAATGCAATGCAGCCGTTGTGGCTTCTGCTGTGTTAAACACTATGGCTGCACAAAACTTCACAAGGAAGCTGTGCTCGGAATGAATATGGAAAAGCACCTCATGTGTCGGCCTGCGTCAAGCTGTGCGGTGCGCTGGATGATACACAGGCTACATGTTGAGATATACATTTCAAAGAAGGAAATAAAACACAAACAAAAAAACATTGCCTCACAGTGATTGTGGCTGTACTGCGTAGATATGCAGCTAAAATTGAGGGAAGAGAAGTGTGCCGGAGTAGTTTTTTTTCTCCATATTAACACATGACAGCCTTAATGGGTCTTAATGACCGTCCAATCATGTTCTTCCCTGTACATGTGCTCCGTATCGCATCATCACACTTTGATTTTGAGAGCCACAATTTATTATACACACACACACTGGAGGCTGTGTAATGACGAACAGATGTGGTTGTTAATATAAACAAAGATATTCTGGGAAATGCAACACGCAACAATTATCTAGTTTAGCAGAATTATGCCCACGTGACGCATGTTTGGCGCAATCGCTTCTATAAGACAAGCAAAACACAGTCAAACATCATCTCTGCAGGATGAAAGTACATGTTTTTTTGTTTTTTTTTCACAATGCCGTTTCATAAACATGAAGCTTCCTGGAGTCATGTCATTATTTGCCTCTAGTGCCAATATCAATACCAGAATTTGTTTTTCTCGCAGCCTGTTATTTGGTTTGGTCTCTGTTATTTGTTACGCTCCATGTGCTTATCCGCTTTCAAGAAAGTACATTTGTGCCCTTCATGAGTGTCAGTGAAGGCTTCAGACACCATGCGATCGCACTTCAGGGTGTCACAGCCAGCAGCGGCGGATCCTCTGGAGACCCTCTGGAGACCCTCTGGGTTAATGTGCGCGCACCTCACCTTAAAGTCTCTCTCGTCATGCGGACTTGCTCATGACAGAGAGAGAAAGGTGAGACCCCGGAGTGTCAGAAGTGATGCTTGCTGGCACCTTCTGCACTTCATTTTATCTGACACGAGGCATCAGAGGAGGGCAGAGAGACAGATGGCGAGACAGGGCGGGAAAGTATGTAATGAGTGCAAATTGTTTTCGCACATTATTTTGGGTCTGTATAGGCACTCAGCCGGGGTTGTGAGATCATCACAGAATGAAGCTCGAGTGATGACAATGTCAGGCTGACACACAACAACCTGCCCACGCACACACGGAAACCTGAGAGGACATGACGCCACAGCACGAGCGTGGATACCTGAGACATGTGTCTGCTACCTTGAAATTGCAAGGTGACTGAAGCTGGATTTAATTGCTGGGACGTATTTAGTCGAAAAAAAAGGAAAAAAAAGTAATGAAAACATGTCATTTGTATCAGTTGAAATTCATAAAAGTGTGATGCGCATTGGTGTCACGTTTTCATTCACTTTACCTATGATTCATTGACTACATTAGACGTTAGACCTGCAGCATGATTCACCCACCAAACATGCCAACAGCACATGAGTCTGGATGTTATTCAATAAGAACAAGGACAGAGAGTTCAACTCCATCTTTGGTGGGAAGCAGCCTGATCATTTGTTATTACTGCATCTTTTTGTATGTATTTCAAATAAAAAAAAGTGTTCCTCTACTTTGATAAAGCAGTGTTGAATATAAAACACGTAAATTAAAAAGTTACACAGTCCTGACTGTGTAACTGACATTTTGAGTTTAATCCACAATTTGCAATATAAATGTTTTCCTTTGTTTTACACCTTTTCTTCTCAATTTTGAAAGAAAAGGTGCATTTTCTTTTACACATTTGTCACTGTGTGATGCAGCAAATGGGCAGAGGCGTTCACACATTAAACACATTAAATGTCTGCGATTGCTTGGTTTCCCAAACAAATAACCTTTAGTTATGTAAAATGTTGTTATGTTAGTTTTTAGGTGAAATATTTCAACAATTTAAACCATCTTTTGGAGCGTTACACACAGTAAATCTAGTTTTCCATTTTGCTTTTAACACAACCAAAATGTCATATCACTTATGAAAAAGGTGTCGATGGGTTAGGAAATTGTTGAAAATTGTTGACTTGTAATTAAAGTCTCTTATCAAAAGCTATTATGAATTATGAAGCTCATACTGTAACTGTAAACTGAAACAAACTGGCTGCACCGGTGATGATTTAGGTGTGTCCCATTAAAGGGATAAATATTCATGAAAACATGAATTTTGTATTTGTAACTTGTATAGGCACTGCATGCATAATGATTATAATTTCACATCTCATTTTACAGTACAAGGTCTGCTGTCTGTCTTCTTTGTGTGTCTCTATGAGTATGTGTCTCTCTGTCAGTCTCCCCGGTCTGTTTGTCCGTCCCTCGCACACACTTCTGCTCCTCAGTGGCGTCAAGGTCTAAGCTTTGAACACACACAATGAGGAGCAGACAGACACACAGAAGGACCCCAGGTGGTGTTTGACAGCACATGGGTTGTGTTACCCCCCCCCCCTCCCCAGAAAGAAAATTCACGCTTCACATCTTCTCTGTGCGGCTCCTTCGGTCCAGATTATTAGATGTGATAAAGAATGTTATTAAAGCCTGTGTTGGCAGAATGGAAAATTAATATTGGAATTCAGGGCTGCTTTTTCAAACACCTGGAGACCTGCAGCAAGGTTTAAAATAAATGGTCTCTCTCTCTCTCTCTCTCTCTCTCTCTCTCTCTCTCTCTCTCGTGTGGATGAGGAATGATAAAGCTGCCGGTTTCTAAATATCAATACATATACAGAGCTTTTTTTTGCCTGGCGTCACTACTTTTAATTTCATTGCCAAGATCTCAGATAAAAAAGGTTTTGAGTGTAGCTGCAATTAAATAACTGACGGTTGCAGCGATAACATTTTGAATAATGAATCATCTTTCATCTAAATGCGTTATTCTGCAGAGATAATGAGCTTAAAGCCCCAGATTCTTATTATATTTAATATAATGAATACAGTGATGCAAGCCAGACTGCACTGTTTAAAGCCGGAGATTATATTGGCGTGTCATCAGTTCAATTCTTTCTTGTCTGCAAACGACTTTGTTTTAGTCTGCTGTGAGGTGCATTACACAACTTGAAGAAGATAGATATCTCACATTTCCCTCTTATTAATTTCAACCTTGATGTCAGCCAGGACTCAGCGAAACAAGGTTTTACCCTAGAGGACATCAACAAAAATGAGTTTTATTACTGATTAATCTATTAATTATCTTTTTGACTAATTGAATAAATGTCTGAAATGTTCACTGTGAAAATGCTCTTCAGAATTTCCCAAAAACACAAGTTGACATCATCAAATAGATAGTTTTGTCCGTCAAACAGTCCAAAGTCTAATGAATTTACAGAGGAAAGCAGCAAATCCTCACTTCTGAGAAGGTAAAACCATCGATGTTCATGACGCTTGCTTGATAAATTATTAATCAATGGTCAAAATGTTGATTAAGTTTCTGTTAGTCAGTTAGTTCATTGATTGTCTAATCATTTCAGCAAAAGTTTGATTGGATACTGTTCAGAAAACAGTTGTGGCAGAAGAAAATTGTTTTCTCAAATATTAATCTTTCATGTGATAATGAATTGCAAATAAATCCCAAGTGTAAATGTAAGACAATCCTAATACAACTGTTACACAGTGAATCTATGAATTGTAATCGTGACACTCATCTGTATCAACAGAAATGTGTCATTTTTTTCTCATATCATACTCGTGTGAGATGTCTTTTCAGTGTTAAGCCAGCGAGGCCTTCGTGTGAACACATGGAATAACAGAATGGGCGTCTATATAAGCGATTTGGTCCAGCACACAGTAAAAGCTGTTGTTGACAAAGACAAATTGTCCTCAAGCGAAGGGGTTATGGTGTGTTTTTAAAGTGAAAAAAACAACAACTCCTATGATAATATTCACCGTTGACATTAGAGCCAAAACGCAAGCAGAGACCAATCAATTATTTGTAATTTCCTCCCGTGGCTGCACTCGGATCTCTTCATGTACCAAAGTGATGATGTTTACGGGGATGGATACAGTGCGGTACACAACAGTTGACAGCAATCTGGGAGCATCTGATGATGTTAAGTGGCGGAAGCAGCGCCAGAAGGGGAACATTTCTCAGAAGTGAAAACGTCGGGACGGTCTGACTCAGGGATCCAGCGAGGACCGAGCGTCAGTCAGCTCCCTTCTCCACTGCAGGCCATTTCACAGGAAGTCACTGCCATATATGGTTGTCACAGACTATTGTGTCTGTAGCTTCATGCTCCTACTGTGCTATGTTTCCATGGCAACCAAGACGAGTCAGTCTTATTTCCTTCCACTGTCTCAGTCTCTATCTCTCTATCTCTCTATCTATCTCTCTATCTCTCTATCTATCCCTCTCTGTCTATCCCTCTCTGTCTGTCTGTCCGTCTGTCTGTCTCTCTCACACACACACACCTTCGATCCAAACTTGCTTCAGCCAGCGAGATCAGATAGCGTATGACTCATTCTTATAACCTTTCCCCAAAGTTTTCAAGCCATCAGCATCCAGAACTTTCTCTGTTCACCCCAGCTGTTTTTTCTCCTCCCCTTGCTTTTTTTTCTCTGCCTCTCCTTTTCCTCCACAGCTCGACACAAAACATATAAACAACACTTGGTTTTCGTTCTGCAATGCTGCATGGTGTGCGTCTGTGCATGCTTCCACAGCAGGTGGAACGACTTCCTCTTGGGAAGTTTCTGTATGTTGCATCACCCATCCAATCATCCCCAACCCCAAAAGTCTCTATGCACTCAAATCCCAAATTAATAACAGTAAAGATGAAAAGTCAAGTGTGCTGTGCATAACAAGGTGTTTAACACACAGCCCAAGCTCAAGCTGTGCAATCAGGAAAATCACCAAGTCCTCACGGCTTTAAGCCAGACTGAATGTCTGCCACACACACACACACACACATGCACACACACGCACACACACGCACGCACACACACTTGGGCAATCATGAAATCTGCATTCACTTGTAAGACTTTATGCTCTATTTCATTTGAGTCCATCTCCGTGCTTTGCCGTTGCATTAAAAGAGATGTTTTTGCTTTTTTGAGAAATTCATAAAAGCGTCGTCATCTGGCACAAACAGTGCAGCAGGTAGCAGTGCAAGCTCTCACTATTTTATTATATTTCATTAGTATGTTAGGTGAAGAACGGCTTGTGGGGAGCTGCAGGATTGAGTCACCAACCCCCTTCCCTCTTTTTTCCCTCTCATCTTCACTCCCCCTCTATTTCTTTACCTCTCTCATCCATATTTGCCTTTTTCTCCACTCCCCTATGAAATCATTCTCATTTGAATTCATATTCAGCATACAAAGAGACACAGCTCACACACACAGTAAACACAGCCAGACACAGAGCTCCGTTATCATTGCAGTGTTTACTCATACTGTTTTCATTTTCTGCAACGCTGATTAATTAATTAACTAGAAAATACTAAGCAATCACATCGGGAAGTATTAGGATACAAACAACTCCCAACTGTGTCCATCAGGTCTGAGACACAGACTCCTTGTGCACAAATACGCAGATGCAAGGATACTTAAAGGACAATGACACCATGCCAAATTCCATTACCAAATGGGGTCCTTGAGAGGAAGAAAGAAACTTACAGGATGCAGGGGACTTGCTGCGACGTGTTTGGATGACAGTCCTTGGGGAGCCTCGGCTCAGAGTGGCAGACATCTTCCCATAGGTCACCGACTTCATCACACGACACTCTGCAAGCACAAAGAGAAGACAGACAGAGAGAGACGTTCAGGAACCAAATTCCTTCACATTTATTTATTCATCCACTCAAATGGTCTCTAAAGCCTATACATTTTTGAAAAGTATATAGTAACTATAGTGTCTCCAGAACAAGGTAGCAAGCGAACTGCTACGAGTGAAGGAGGAGAAAACTGCTGCACACACGACATGATGCTCTGAAGGAGTGAATATTAAGTGTGGAACTGCGACTTGGTACCACTGAAACACATGTCACTTCTGTTAGCCCGAAAATTGAAACTGATTTGAAACTATTGTTTTCATATTTTTGATTGATTTTGACCTTAAGTCATGCAAGAAAACACCAAAACACTAATGTACCAACACAGCTGTAATTGGGTTTATCTTCAGATCCCCTGCACAAATGAGTTCTGACCTTCCCAGGGCTCGCTTTCCAAACGTAATTATTGTGGTGTTTCAGGAGTGACAGCCTAACTCACGGAGGTCTGATATTTTACAGACGCACACATCCTGACAAATGAGCCATGCGATGGTACTCACACACCCTCCCTGCCTCCTTCATCCCCAAAACGTTGCTCCTCTGCTGTTCATTAACCCAGACCCATTATAGCTCATTACAATTTAAGACCAGCGGGAAGAGGAAATTATACATACTGCCATGTGTATGTGAGAGCATGGATGCGTGTGTGTGTGTGTGTGTGTGTCTGTTATTTGCTTGCCTGGCAGTAGTTGTGGCCCAGTGATTAATGTACAATGCGGAGTGTTAACATGATGACAGTGTGCCAGAGCTGAGGCAGAGGCGATAATTATATAGTGATGCTGAGAGGAGGCGAAGTTGTCTGCAGCTCTGACTCTGACTGTCTCTCTGTCTGTTGCGTGTGTCGCTCTGCTTTCCCGTCTGACTATTTCTGCCTCGTGCCTCCTGCCCTCTGCCTCTTGCTCAGAGTTATCAAATTGTTGCACTCTATCTTCTGGACAGAGAAAAAAAATTGTGTGTGTGTGTGTGTGTTTTGTATTAACAATAATGAGGGGACCAAAATCTGTTCATACACTGTGAAGGGACAAATATCAAGTCCCCACAAGGATGAGCATTGACCTCAGCGTTAACGTTTAGACTCACATCCGATGTCTCAATCTATTGATTTAAGTCTGAATTGAGAAACGTGTGAGCCTCATACAAACTGGACCAACATTTGAGGAGTATTTGGATGATGTCGCCCACTCGCCACATCCCGAAACTTCTGAACTACCTATTTCAAGTAAGTGTTACTAATTTAAAACAAAGCACGTTTTAGCACCTGCGTGGCATATTTTGAGCCCTGAGAACTGATTTTGGTGGAAGTTTAAGTGAAATGCGTGGCCTGAAGCCAAATACTGAGCAAAGAGGACAAGGTCATGTGATAAAAGAAACTAATGGACGCAGCTAGCCATTCTATTTTGCAAGTGAAAACAGAGTAGTGGGGAAGAGGGGCAGGAAAAAGAGAAAGAGAGACAAAAGGGGAAGGAGGTGGAGGTTGGCGACCCAGGTGGGATATATTATTTAATGGATGAAGGGATACAGGGGAAGCAAATGAATTGAATAAACCTTTGGACAAAAGCCAGTGCACACTCATTCATGTAGGAGACAGGAAGAGAGACGAGATGGTGAGAATACAAATGAGCACTAAATGGCAGGAATCTTCAGACAGCGATGCAGAGAGAGGGGAGACAGTGGAGCAGAGATGGGTTAAGTGAGGACAGAACGTATCCTCAGTAAACCACGGTGGAGTGACAGGCAGCAAACAGGAAGAGGAACAATGAGGTTAGACGATGACAAGGGGTACTGTGCAACTGAAAAGATGAGAAAGACAGAAAAAAGATTTTTTTTTTTTTTTACAAATGAACTTGGAGAGCACGGAAGATTTAAAGTGCCTGAATAAGCATAAAGTCGGACATTGATTTGGCCTTGATATTGATAGTTGTATTCATTCATTTCATCCCTTTTCTTAACATTATGTTCCCATACAACTAAACTGCATTTTCAATTACGCTTTGAAGGAAACGTATTTTCTGCAGATTCTGGTCGCAACACGTGGTTAACATTGTGAATTGAAACATATTTGTGAGGGTTTAAGAAACAGTACTTGCACATGAGCATCTCAACGAATACATTATAGTCGCACCTTGTAAACAGGAAGTAGAAAATGTAGTCAATTACAAGATAATTCTACAGTACCTGTAGAATAATCTTTGGAGAAGTCTAGTGCTGTACTTCTCTGCTGGACAACCTTTAAATAGTCAAATCGTCGCACACTGCACTGAACTACATCGCGATGTAAAACTTTATGTTTGAAACAAATTATTCCCGAATTTTTCGAATTATTGAAAGAAACAGAAAAATAAAATAACTCCTATTTAATCACAATGTGATTGCACTAAATGACAAATGGCTCAAACCTAGAATATAGCACACACACAAAAAACAACTTGGAGCAGCTGGGGCCAGGAAGGAATAGAAGGAGGGGGACAACATAAGAGGGGGCCCTCTGAACAGTCAAATGTGAAATGTCAGCATGAGAAAGTTAGACAACATACTAGTTCCCTCACCACTCTCGTCCAACATCAAGTCTTCTTGGTAGCGGAACTTCTCCGGTCCGCACGCCACAAAAACGTCCTCCTCGCCGAAGAAGTCCTGCAGACACGACACCTGGAGACAAAGACACGCAGAGTTCTATTATTATTCTTTATTTTCCAAGTCGATATCCAAGTCAATTGATCACACTGTTTCACTCCCATTCACCTCTGGCAGCAGCCAAGAGAAATGCATCTTTCTACCATTAGAGCTGAATGTCTTGTTCAAGGGCACAAGGAGAGGGTCTAACAACAACAACTTCCCAGCTGGTCTGCAGATTTATGAAAGACAACTCTCCAGTCAGACATTTATCTTCCTTACTGCCAGGCTACTGATACTGTGCACACATACACACTGTATACAAGACACTTGCACACTGACACACAGCTCTGCACTGCACATGCTTTCCCTTCCTGTGCTTACGTGATAAGGCACAGGCACTGAGCCCCAGGACACGAATAAGGAACACCAGGGGAGTCTGTTTGTGCGTGCTTGTTTTTGTTTGCATGCACGCTCATTGGCGCCTGTGAATATCTGTGTGCATGCCTCACATGTCCCCGAGCTCCAGCGCGGTGTTGTTTCTGCAGTTAATCAGTCTATCAGCGACTATAATGAGACCTTGCTGACACACAAATTTGCTGACGCTCTGCAGCACATGCACCGGACATCCAGAGCAGGCAAGTGGGGGGGTCTGTTCCCTGAGGACAATAGCACATTATCAATGGTAATGAGTAACAAAGAGAAGAAACTAAGACGAGGGAGAGTGCATTTAGAAAAAGTGGTATAAGAGAGAGGGAGGTGAGGCGGAGAGAAGTTTAGAGATTAGAGAAATTAAAGATTACTGTTGAATAAGTACGGAGCTGACTAAATCTATATCTGACTCAGGGGGGGGGGGGGTGTTTTAATGAGTCACTGTCATTCTTTCACAGACTCCATACTGTGAAGCTAATACCAAACCTACAGTGACATGCTGACAGGCACAGATTTAAAAACAATGGGTCACTTAAGACAGAAACTGTATCATTAAAAAAGAAATAAGGATTTTTTTTGGAAAAAGGGTCTGCAGAACTTTTTTTTTATTTTGTTTAATTAACTCGTTATTCATAAATCTTAAACCTAAGCGCTGAACATGTTCATTCTGTCCACACAAGACCCTTACTCTGCTAGGAAAACACCTCAGCAACATGGTGATTATTATGATGATGAATAAGCTAAGAAACACGCTGCTCTTCATTGTTTTCTATTTGATTTAGTCGACAGCTAATTCCATATCTGATCCAAACTCTACATGATTTACTCAAACAACTTTAATTACACCCCACAGGCAACCATCACATTTCAACCCCAAGCAATCAATATTCCAAATGATGTTTTGCGATAGGCAACGGTACAGTCAGAAAGGGATTTACAGAATGACAATAGTTCATTCAACCGCTCTGACAAATCTCCCTCCAAAAACCGATTAAGAGCTATTACAATTTAGGCTGCATGCATGTCTAGCACCGCCTGGAGTTAACACATAAACATGAACGCTACCTTTATTGCATTTTCATGGCAATTAACATCCAAGAACTTATTTAGGTTCCTATTAGCCACCGATCAACAGCCCAAAAGAAAATCACAGCTGATATAACAGTGTTAACAGAGAAATACCCAATAAGCAGCGAGGAGGCCAATCTGTGCGCGTGTGTGTGTGTGTGTCATCCTGCTTTACCCCCCACAGACTCTAAATGGACCGATGGGGAGACAAAAAACAAGATTAATCTCAGACACAGACTCTCTGTGGAGTAATGATCATTTTCATTTAACTTTTAAAATCAAGGTGTGTGTGTGTGTGTGTGTGTGTGTGTGTGTGTGCGTACATTCAGCCACACCTCACATGAAAACACAACGTTTCTGCACAGGCACATATGGATGCTTATGTGTGGAAGCGATGTTATTATAGCTTCATAACAGAGTGCATATTGCTTTGTTCCCTGATATCCCCTGACAGTGTGTCAGTGATTATTTCAGGGGCGAGCAGCTCCACTTCCTAACAAGATGGCTGTGATACAGAAGCTGGTGCTGTTAACATTTCCCCAGTGTGTCAGCTCTGATGGGTAGTCTTGGACACCGCTATCTCTAATTGTGCTGGGTTTGTATTTCCCTGTATTTTCATCCTTATATAATTTGTATATTGCTTGCGGTTGCATAGTATCTGCTGTGTCCACTTAGAACAGGACATTTTAACTTTAGCTGTTACATAGAACTTGAATCTCTCATTTCTTTTAAATATAACATTAAACTCAATTGATTCAAATTGTACTTGCAATAGTTTGTAATAATGTGGAAACACATTTGGTGTATGTGTTCATACTGTATATATCCATCCTTATGCACAGGACTCAATGAGACTACATGTTTAAATAAGGAATACAAATTAATAAATATCACCTCAAGTTGATCAATCAACATCTCTATGACGTGGTTCTTTTTTCTTTTCTTTTTTAAACCCATTGAATTTAAACATTATATTTATTGAATTTGTCTCAAACACAGAGGAGCCTACGGGAGAGCACACAGAATTTTAAATAAATGAAGTAATAATCCAACAAGACCAGTTCCTCACACCCCTAGACATGAGCAATTATAAAACGGTTATTGATTTATAATTATATATTTTTTTCAATCCATCATTCAATTGATTATTCTATGAAATGCCTCCCATAACTTCCCAGAGCCCGAAGTTTAATCAATTATCAAACGTGTTGCCAATAAATTTTCAGTTGATCAGACTTCTTGATTTATCTACTAGTTGTTTCAGCTGAATGATAATGGGTTTTGTTTTAAATCTTTGTTTAAATACATTTCAGTACATAATTCATCCGTTTCAAGCTTGTGTTCTTTTGAAAGGCCCATGCGTTTGATTCACAGCGGGATGTGTGTTTGCTGCTCAGAGTCAGTCTGACCACGTCCTCAGGCCGCTGCTGCTGCTGCTGCTGCTGCTGCTGCTGCTGCTGCTGGAGTCAACCAAGAGGAGGAAGCTGGAGTGAGGCCGCTTTGAAGCTGCTCATCCCCCAGACAGAAACTGTAGCGCTCCAGAAATGTTGGGTAAACAGGGAGGAAAGAACACGTGCAGAATGTAATCAGAGCGACGAGGACAGGGAGATAAAAGTGAGGGGAAACAATGACAATCTTCATGTAGGGCAGCTTCCCTGAGCACCTTTAAGCTGAGGGTAAACTAATATGGAGCAACACACAAACATACACTGTATACTGAGAGGGGTGTGAAAAGTATGGTTGCCATGGTGATAATGCCCTCTAGGCATTGGTGCATGTCTGGTGCGTGCCACTGACTGCACGGTGTGCACACTGTGATAGAGAGCTCCATCATTCATATTTGATCTACTATGGGCACGATATACGCTACAGAACTGTGTCATTCACACAAATCCACACACAAACACATGCAAGTGGCACATGGCCTGGTTAATATTAAAGCACTCGTGCGATGTCTCCTTTTTGAAAAGGATGATGTTGAGAAGAAGAAAAAGAGCTCTCCTGAACCGCAGACAGACGGACAAATGAATGATGGAGAGGAGAGGGAGCTGGCGAAGGTGAAAAGAGAGGAAGAAAATAAATAAAACAAAAACAGTCAAGGATGAAACCAAGTAGCCAAGTCCCCCGAGTTAGAGAGGAAACACACAGACGGAGGGAGACGAGCAACAGAGGAGATCTATTCCTGACTGCTGCTCTGAGCCCTTCTCTGAGCCCAATGACAAAACAAGCCGCTTTGATGTCTCTGGTGCTGTGTTCTCATAGAGAACCAGCGCGGTTACACAACATCCACTGCTGCTAAAACAAGGACAGGAAGAAACAAACAGAGGAAAAAGAGGGACTAAAATAAGATAATGAGCAAAGAGCAGACGAGTGTGAAAATTGTCAATTTCATAACCCTGCTATCACCTCACACATCTTTATTAAAGTATGAAATGGGCTCTAAAGCTGGGTCACAATGATGAAAGCACTGAAATGCACAATCATAGAAATGCACACCCCGCATTAGAAAGGATCCATAATCAATTTATTCAAACATTAGTTTGGTTTAGAGCAAAACAGAATCAAGAGCAGGAGCAAGATATATCTTTGACAGATTTACGGATTGTGTCTCACACGCCTGACAAACAATCCCATCCCACCATGACTGACTGACTGACTATCTACTGTATCATGTAATATACATAACAAAAGGGGGAAACAAGACATTTGTTGTTTGTTGGTTATTAAGCTACTTACAACAAGAATTCAACAGAGAGGCTTTAACAAAAATATATTACTTTTTGGCCAAAGAGGTGTGACCTTTTATGAACGTGACCTCCACCTCACCTAGTCTTATACAACTATGATGGTTCACTATGATTGTTAACTCTTTTGTGTTCTCCCTACGCCACCTAGTGTAGAATCACCAAACACCTGCCAGAGTGTCTGTTCCTCTTTCTCCCTTGTTTGTTCTTCTTCTCTTTCTATGTTTTGTTGACATTAAATACAAATTACATTCAGGAATAGCTGGTTAGGACAGATACAGTGCTGCAAGTCATATTATTTGCACAACATTAGTGCAAAGGTCGATCACAAACTGAGGCAGACAATCACTGCCGCCACAGTTTGTGCCACATGGTGGCACTGTTTAATAACCACATGGTGTGGAGAGATTTTCAGGCAACACACAACAGACAGTACCACCAGAAAAGCGAGTTATGATGGTGTAGACACACTAACCACCTGGATTTTCAAGTTGAGGACCAAACGGAAAGGGAGGGATAAGTAAAGACAGTTTAATATAGATATGGGTGATGGGAAAGAGATAACTTCCGACTCCATCAACATAAAAGCTCAAACAATTCAAACCACATGTGCTTGTATTTGAGTAATCGACCACAACAGCAGGAAGCATTTTTAAATATACTGTAGGTGTCTGAGCTCTTCTCGTTTTATATCATATTAAACTGAATAGCTTTGGGTTTTGGACTGAAAAAACAACCTTGGAAACTGGATGGACATTTTCTATTATTTTCTGACAACAATTAGACAACGATTAGACAAAGAAAATAATATAATATAATATTAATTGTTAATGAACCTTTTCTTTAGTTGCAACCCTACTCTGTAGAGCAATTCTTTGTCTGGTGTAACAGGGATGACCGGTGGTGCAGAATCTCACCTTTTTGTGTTCAAACTGTCTTTTCTGGTTCTCGCCAGCAGCTGCTGGGAACAAATGATCAGCGACAACACTGCTCACTCTGCTCATTTAGATCAGCTATTTCTGTCTCCCTGTCAGATTTCAGGTCTGCTCGAGAGCTCATCTGTCAGCTCCTCGCTTTTTAGAGGGAGCTTCTGACAGCCACTGTGGGAAGGCGCGTGTCTATTTACCTCAAGAAAATAAGCAATGGTTATGTTAGCTATAGATAATGCTGAAACAATTAAAGGTTAGTTGATCAACAGAAAATGAACCCTTAACAATATTAATAATCGTTTAATTCATTCAAAAATTCTAAATATTTCTTGGTTGCAGCTTCTCAAATGTGAGGATTTGCTGCTTTTTTGATCAATTGAGTATCTTTGGGTTTTGGACTGTTGGTTGGAGAAAAAAAACAAGACATTTAAGGATATTACCACTGCCATTGAAAATGTGTGATTGTGATTTTTCACTATTTTCTGACGCTTTATAGACTAAACAATTAAATTAATCAATTAATTAATAATTAATTGATTAAGAAAATAGACAACCGAAAAAATGCTCTAGTGATTTAATGTAACTGTCTCTGATAAGAAACAGAAGCATTTCTCTGAGACCGAAACAAACAGACGGCTACAGAGCCAGAAAAAAAAAGCAAAAGAGAAAAAGAGATTTGCGTCTCAACCACTAATCTCCTGCGCCACAGTTGTTACTTAGAGGACATGGTGAGGTCAACATTATCCTTCCCACAGAAAGACCACATTTTGAAGGGACGAGCTGTCGCTGCACTCTGCTCGGGGAGATAAGCTCGGTGGAGCTGTCCGCGGTGCTGAATCAACTGCAGCTGGCCAGCAGAGCATGTGGTGCTGCTCTGAAGCACTAACCACAGACAGACCGCACAGACAGACGGACGGATACTGAAAAGACAGGCAGAGTAACAGATGGGTGTATTGATACTAAATAAAGGGAGACAGAAAAAGAAAGGGCAAAGCATTTGTTGCAAATATGCAGAAACTCTGAGGTGAAGGACTGCAAAGGTGCAAAGGAATGACAAAGCTTTAATATTTGCACAGCAGTGTGTTGGGGCTGCAAACGACTTTAGCAGTGTATGTGCCGTATGTGGCCTAGGGGTGGGACTATAATCAATAATAATGCATGGCTTGACACTTTTGCAAATAACAGGGCACTTTATGTTGTGGCTGAATCTATTATTTACTGTCTTTAAATGAGAGTAATGGTAACGAAATTAGCAGTGATTTGTTTGCTTTGAAACAGGTCAAAATATCTTCATTTACTAGTCATGGACGTTCTCTATGTTCACTGTATGATTATATTGTCTCATATTGTATTATTGGGATGATTACATAAGTAAAATGAAGGGCACACGCCTAATTATGACGGAAAAGACAATAACTGACATCCATTGATCCCATAAACCAATGTGACCACAGTACAGCACTTAAAACATGCTGACAGCTGGAACTGGAGGCTCTGTAGGGCTAGCACAAATAAATCCTTTGTCACTGTCAGGAATATATAAATGTCTGCAGAAAAATCCTCGTTCTCACGCTCAAAAAGAAACCGACAAAATGCATTTCCTAACTCTCTAGGGGAATTTAAATAATCTCCTCTCAGGCCGAAGGGAGACACACACAGGCAGGCAAAGAGCCACGGCGACTGACAAGAGGAATGGTAGACAGAAATCGATCTGAAAGAGGCAAGAGGGAAGAATGAAACCATCTGCATCCCTGAGGGAGAATTCACACGCCGCATGACCCCCCGTTGCCTCAATCAGCATGCTGCGCAGAGACAACTGACAGGGGATGGGAGGGGGGGGGATAAACCAACAGAGGAAAAGAGAGCGGTGATATGAAGCTAAGTAGTTGTGCAGCGGGGCTGAGTTGGCACTGGTGTTACTGCGTTTGCCCCAAACCAGCACAACAGACTGGCTAGTCTGTTGCATAACAACTTATATAACAGCTTCTGCTCTCCACAGGGGGAGGACAAACTTTCTTTTGGAGCTGTATCTGCTTTACTCTCAGAGTGCATTTTTCCTGTCCTTCATGTGTCTGAAGGGAGCCAATCATGAAACGAAAAAGAAAAAAAAAAAAAGTAATTATGCAGCAGCGCTGTACCCAGAAGGACACAAGTCGGACACAACACAACACCAGCACTTACTTCCCTTCCCTCTTCCAAGGCTTTTCTCTTTCCAGTGTTTTTAGTGTCTCCTCAGCCTAAACCCATCTCTCTTGCTTTAATATGACTCCCCCTCTCTTTCTCTCCTCTAACCTCATTCCTTCACTGTTTTCTTTCATCTCCCCCCTTATTGATCCCCCTCCCTTGAGTCTGTTGGCTTTAATTCATTTTCGGCTGTGCATGTGTTAGCGTTTGTGTGCATACACATTTATTTTGAGTTGTGCTCAATTAAGGAGCTGAACGCGTAAGTACTTGGGTTACTAGAGCTAGCATTGACAGAAGAATACATATATAATACTATGATAATAATAATGATAATAATATATTGGAGACAGCAGGAAGAGGGTGACTTTGTTTCTTAGTTTAGAGTTTAAAGAGTATCCTGCTGGTTAGCCTTAAAATGTCCTGTTTTGTTTGACCAACGGTCCAAGACCTGAATTGTATTTACAAAAACATAAAACAATCAGCAAGTATTCACATTTGACAGGCTGGAAGGAGGGAATTTGTGGCAGTTTTGGTGAGAACAATCAATCAAAAGATGAATCAATTCTCAAAATAATTGCAGATTACTTCTCTTACGAACAATTAAGGGAAGGGAAATCATGCCCTAATATAAATCACACTGTTTTGATTTTGCAGTCTACTGACTGTACATTTGAAAACTGACAAATTGAAGTACAATACAAGGTACTCTTACAAATACAAACATGGAGACTAAAGTCAGTTGACCTTGGAGTTAATATTGACAAATAGACCCAAATAGAGGAGCTAGTCATGGCTGGAAAAATAATGAATATTGTGGACTGCGTTGTCTCTGATGACAGCTCAGAAAATAAAAGATACACCAAGAAATTGTTGGAAGTAGTGTTTATAGAAGAGGCAGGAATTTTCAATTTCTTCAAAATGGCACACAAGAATTTCGCTATGTACTGTATCAAAGTGGGATATTAGAGTATATCACATTTGAAGGTGGTGCAACAGCTAAGGCATTTGCTGGCAAAGCACAACACACTTGCCTTCCAATTAGCTTCGAGAAGCATTGCTCTTTTTTATGTGTAAAATCCGGCTTCTAAATGCCTCCCTCACCAGGTCATGATCAGACAGAACCTCTGACTGGCGAGATATGTCGGTCGCTCTCTTTAAGCAACTAAAAGCACAAAGCTGGGACACAATCTTTCAAATGGAGATTCGGGTGAGAGAGATTAGAGAGTGAGTGAGTCAGGAGGTGCATGAGCCAGACAGAGTGTGTGATGAAGTTGTGGGGTGACTAGGTTCCCAACAGTCTGCCAGGGCTGGAAACGTCTGCCATCGATTCTAATTTGGCAGCAGGGCCTCTGACTACAGACAGCCCTCCAATCTGCCACAGTCACTTCGTGCTGGTAAACGAAGAGGGAAAAGAAAAAGAAAGAAAACCAATCTGAAACAACACATCCTGTTTACACAGAAACACAGCAGTTTAATCTTAAAAGTTTATTTCTGTTTAGTAACAAATATACTGTAAACAATGTGCATGACACACATGTATACACCTCAGGCCCCCACACACACACACGCACACGCACACACACACTCCACACACCAGTAGTAGCTGTAGCTGTAGCTGTGACTCAGCAGATCAGCAGGAGCAGATGGACTTTGCTTCCCACAATCCTCCTCTGCAGAACAAAAAGTGACATCATCAACACAATCCATCAAATAAAGATTTTAAAAAAAGAAACAGCTGAATGCTTTGTATATGAGCTGAACATAATCTTAGCACTTTAAAATACGCAATGTTTTTCAGAGACGTTGCCGTGGCACCCTCTCTACAGTCCCTGCAGAGCTGGATGCAGGCCAATGAGGAGAGAGGAGACAGGGAGGGAACAAAACAAAAGGAAAAAGTGAGAGACAAACTGAGAAAAAGAAAAGGAGATGAAAAATGATGCAGGGATAGTGTGACAGGGGGACACACAGAGAGACAGAGAGAGGGGAGGGGGGAGGAGAGAGGGAGAGACAGAGGGGGGAGAGAGAGAGCGAAGCCATATGTTGCATCGCGAGGATTTGGGGGTGCATGCAGAGCGAGCTAATTAAATGAGAACTAAATAGCCGTAAAAACAATGGCATGTTGACAGCAAGAGACAGACAGACTGAGAAAAAAAATGAAGTAAAGGAAGTGAGAGAAAGAAGATCAGAGGAAGCATGGACGGCTGATGGACGGGAGGAGAGCACAAGAAAAGTAAACATTACATAATATAGAAGAAATAATGATGCAGATGGAGAGAGAAGCAGAAGCAGTAATGGCTGGAGTGAGAATGAAAGGAAAATGTGAGACACAGAGAGAAGAAGGAGGCAGCAGAGAAAACAGAAGATAAAAGGATATTAAAAGCTCTTCAGCCTTGCCAACAAGGAGAAGAACAGGCCAACAGTGCGGTTTGAGAAGTGCGAGCTGCACTGCAGATAGTGAACAAGTGGTCCATCCACACTCTCCTCCTACATATAACCTCTATTTAACATGCGCCATTTACTTAGTGTGAAAACATGGCACAGTATTAAAGGTGCCGTATATGGTGGACAAAACAAAAACGTTGAAGTCTGAGGTAACTTGTTCACAATTAGGAATGTTGCTACAAGGACTGATCGCATCAAAGTGAATGGTGTACGCAAGGGACACAGGCAGCTTCAGGTGCATCAGTCCAAAAAAAAAGCTTAATTATTTGATCTCAGGTCTCAAAACTAATGTTTATACGCAGATAAAATGCACAACAACAAAAGAATACGCGTCTACAGTACAGTTATGCTAGCTACACTGTGAGTGACTCCCTATACTTAAGCCTTAGAGCTAAATGCTAGCTTCAGCATGCTAACAAGCTAGCAATGACAATGCTCACATGCTGATGCTAAGAAGTTATATTGTTCAACCTCTTAGTTTACTGTGTTAGCATGCTAGCATTTGCTAATTAGCACTAAACACAAAGCACAGCTGAGGCTGGAATTTGGTCATAGACGACATAGACCAAAGAAAATAAAGTTCATCCAACCGTTATATTGGGTACTCAAACCAAAAATATGTGCATATATAGCACTTAAGGGGGAAAATGTTTGGCATTGGGATGAATTGAAAGTGTTTTTTGCAAGCCCTGTACTTTTAGCAGACAATGTAGGAACGGTACCTCCTGCCCATGCTAAACCCACTGATATACACTAAAGGAGCTCACTAATGAGATACTCAAAAACAGAATGCAACCAACCTTAGAGATGACTAAGTGGCATCACTTCATGCACTGGTTGATTATCGCCTACAGTTAATGGCTAGTGATGCATGAGCAGAAATCTAGATGAGTCCATTAAAAAGAGTGTGTGTCACTATCCGTGCCTAAGTGTGCGTGAGCCTTGCAAGGCTCAAGGCTGGCAGCTGGGCTCCTACATAGTGTCTGTGTGTGCGTGTCTGTGTCTGTGTGTGTGTGTGTGTGTAAACAGAGCTTACATGTATTAATAGGCCAGCCATGTCCACGATCTAAGCCACTTACGGGTTGTCTATTTTCTTGATCAGACCAATCCAGCTACACCATCACACCATGTTACTGTATGACATTACAGCAGGGCAGACGGTTCCTAGGCAACTAGATCCAATCATCATAGAAAGCGGCCATGGTGAAAAGCTCGCCGAGAAATATGAGTTTGTGGTAACCCCAAAGAAGAGGGGATGGAGCTAAAAATATCACCTATCAGAAACAGTGAGACCTGATACAGTGGCAGAATCAATATGGCAGTGGGGGTGGAACTTGATATATTATTTGTCACTCGGCCGATCGTATTACAGACAGAAACACGATATCTAAAAGGATCAAAGTAGAGAAAGCTCCCAAGTGGGCAAAGCAGGCAGAGTATCAGATGCTCACAGAGACTTGTTCACAGCATGTATGTTGCCTCCTCTCTATCCCAATATTATTATCATTATCAGTTCTCCCAGAATACTGCAAATTGTAAATGATGTAACCGTGATAACAAACTTTAAAACCTTGTTTTAGCAAACATGCAGGCGTATAGACTGGAGATTATTTGGTACCCACTGAAATATGCTCGTAGCAACAATCAAGTGCCTAAGGATAGTATTAAACGCCTGATAATACTTGGAGTCTAGTTTTCATAGATATGAAATATAATTTTGCCAGTTATATTCTGCATTTCATTTAGGCAAAGTTCTTGTCCGGCTGCTTGTGTTTGGACATCATTTAATGTTTGAGACTTGGTTCACTTTGTAAAATAGAAAATGTAAGTTTGGCAGAAATATGCTCCTCAAACAGTACACTCTGAGTCACAAACGCAGATATTCACGGAAGCACATACATAAATAAAAAGGCATAAGAAGAGCAGCAACAACTGCTGTCTGTAGACTCTCTGTTGAACTCTTAGCCCAACTTCAAATACCAAAAACTCAATACATTATTCATCCCAGCCCAGTTTAGCTGCCGTATTTTGGGCTGAATTGAACTTCTGAAAAAAGTTTTGAAAAGAGAATGAAATAAATTCAAAGTAATTAAGTAAAAAACAATCCATGTATGGCAGGCTGTTGCAATCCTTGAGAACGATTGGAGACAAAGGGAAAGATCATCCTGCCCCACTGTCTCTGGCCTCATTACAGGGGTTAATGAAGGCAAGGAGCCTGAGCCCCGGTGCTCACATGCTCTCTCTCTCTCTCTCTCTCCCTCTCTCTCTCTCTCTCTCTCTCTCTCTCGGCTCTGCTGGGACTCAAAGTAACTGGCAGTATGGCCCAGAAACCTACTTCTGCCGTAGGCTCAATGACTGACACAGCAGATGACACCAGAAGTCCACACACAAAACATGCACCTGTGCACGCATACTCTACTAAACCCTGAAAGTAATCCTAGTGCACACTCCTAATATTCAAGTAAATGGACTGCATTTATATAGCGCTTTTCCAATCTTTGCCATCACTCAAAGTGCTTTACAACACATGTCAGCATTCACCCATTCACACAGAGTGACAGGCTGCCGTACAAGGTGCCACATGCTCATCAGCAGGTAGGTAAACATTCACACACACTACACACCATGCCATCGGGAGCAGCATCTTGCCCAAGGACACGTCAACATGTTGACCATAGAGGCCGGGGATTGAACCGGGGATCCTCTGACCGGTGGACGACCATGAGCCACAGCCGCCCAAGTGTTATTAACATGCAGATTGTTGACTAGTCATCCAGTCCCCTCGGCTTTCAGTCATACATATGTTATTGTTATGTTTCTTTTCATTCAGATGCATATCTAGACATAGTTTCTGTAATTGAGGTGGTATTGAGGTTTATTTTTTGTTATACTTAGCAGACAATATTGCCTGATTCTCTGTGTGTGTGTTATGTTCAAATTAACATGGATTAGCCACTTCCATAGGGGGTTTCAATTTGTAACAAGTTTATAGGATTTTCTGAGACCTTTCACCCATTCAGAAGGAAACAGGAGGCCGTTCAGGTCTTGTCCAACTAACAACTACTTTCAAATCTGCTTCTTCATCATTAAATCCCATCTTGCATTAAAATATTTCCTTCACGACTTTTGTGTTCTCAAAAACATAACATAATCGCAAACTCTCCCACATGCATTAGCCCACGCATGCATACACAAAAACAATGAGGAGTGAGTTTCTGCCCAACCCAGCCAATTTGGCAGTGAGCGTGTTACCATGCCTACAGGCCCAATCAATACTGTGTCTAAAAATAGTATAACCATAATAGTCTTACTTCCTATCGCAGTGAGGTGAACTGGGCTAGTGCAGCATTTATTGTGTAATCTCCAAGATAATTGTAACCAATGGCGACGACCGAGTTAGCGGGCATTGTGCAAAAGCGTGAGTTTAATCCCCCAACAGGAGGTTTCTCAAGGAAAACCTGATCCTGGGATTTTATTAGCTGGTGCTGTGATGTAACAGCAGGTCAGGGTAAACGGTGGATCATTAAATAGACTGCATGGCTTCAGACAGGACGACATGCCAGTGCCAACATATGAATATGAATGTTTAGAAGCGGGATAAATGCTAACACAGAGTACTAAAATGGCAATTAAGAATGAAAAGCCCAAAGTTCAAAGACGGTATTCATGAGGATGAGTCACAAATTGGCCATTTAGGAGATGATTACCACTGTGCGACACAAAATGGCAGGACGCCCTCAACGTCAAACGCGATCTGTTTCAAAATAATGGTGTCGTTCTGATGCTGCTGCCAGGGGAAAAGCGGTTTTCTGTCGCTACATTCAATAACTTGGAGCTACAACATGACCTAGACAGGCAGAGAGAGTGGCGCAGACAGACAGACGGGCAGAAACAGTGATGATTGAGGATGGCATGAGAGACAGAGATGTGAAATAAAAGCACACAGGAAGAGACGAGAGAGCTAAAACATGTCACAAATAGGACCTGAAACCCTGACATACTGGCAAAGATCTCGTCTCTGTGCCTTCCCATCATGCACATGGACACGTGCCAGCACACAGAAGGTGTTTGACCTCATTCAACTGCAGCAGCTCGGTGCCATTTCCACACTCATTTTAGTGCTGTAGTGGAGAATGTGTGCATGAGTCCTGTGCGTTTACACTACGCAGCACTGTTTTAAAGCGTGTTCTTTTTATAGCGTCTCCCCTCCACAGCTTAGAGAAGGAGCTGAATAGGTGGGTGGACTATCAAGGGGGCTGTGACTCAGATTTATCTCTGTGTTCGGAGGCAAAGCCCTGGCACACATCGCTGCAGCGTGGGTGAGAGACCAGACTTCATTCATAGATTTCTTTCATCTTTACCTTCTCTTGACCCCTTTCGGTCTCTGTGTCACTCTCGCCACAGCTCTGGCTGTGAACGGGGACACAAAAAACGTTCTTCATTCACAGAAGGCTCATGAAAGAGAGAAAGAGAAATGAGAGCGTGGTCATAAAATATTTAACTATTTTATCCACCGATCAGCCTGTTGATCGTTATTTCTCCCTCTGCAGGGAAGAAGGGTGGCTGCTATGATTTTGAATCTCTAAAACAACAATACAAAAAAAGCTGTTATCATAGTGTCTGGTCTATTTATCTCAATGGAACCGCTCCTCGTGTGTGACAAAACATCAGCTCCCACTGAGCAGAGACCAGAAACATTTAGACACCCTGCTGCCTTGAAAGCAGGCAAGCAATCATCACTGCCAGTGAGCCAAAGATATGTCTGATGTCCTGTAACGCCACAAAAAAGTCTTAGTGTTTCCCTCCACAACGCTAACAATGCTTACAAAATGGGATGCTAATCTTCTGCAAGCATAAAAAAAAACATTCCATCTTGTGTTTTTGCTGCGTGACACTTTAGTTCACTCGTAGCAATGACGGTGATTTTTTTGGACCAAAGATTTCTCACCAGTTTGCCATCCAGCGTGTAGATCTTCTTCACCACTCCGGAGTCAAGCTTGATGGCATCAGTGATGTCGGTCAGGACTTGTTCGTAGGAATGGGCCGTCTTCTTGTTCAGCAGGATCCTCACAGCTTTGCGGGGCTTCACTCCACTCCGCACCACTGACACAAGCTTTGGACGTATGAAATCCTTGATTTCTCTGCTCTCCGGACCACCGGCCTTGGCGCTGCCCAGGGAGGGAGGCCCGCGGGAGGACGCCGCCGAGGCCTTGACGTTCACCGACCAGTTGGGGTTCACGTTTTTCGTGTAATCCAACTTTTTGTAAGCTTCGATGGAGCTGCACACATAGCTGTCACCTGTTGGGGTTAAGGGGGAGGAGTAGAAATCAAGGAGGGGTTACTTACAGAAACATTGGAGGAAATGAGAGGAGCTTCCGCAATAACAGCAGCACTAATATTTAGCAGCAGGGAGCAAAATACATTTATAAATAGATTCAAACTTAAAAATATACTAATATGGGATTTTTTGCAGCTTCCTTCATACTTCTCATAGATTGTATAGGACTATATTTTCCTATATCAACCTAAAATGATCTAAATAACTTGTAGCTCTTCCCATGGCACCGCTTAGAGAGTAAAACAGATCAAGAGAGAGCTAATCTGAGCCGAAACATATGCCTGTATCACCATACAGCCGTCAAATGAGTGATATAATCTTCATCATAAGAATCTACAGTGTATTTAGCCAGACAGAGCAGTGCCCATAAGAACAATAAACATCTTGTTGAGCCTGGTTTTAATGACTGCTTACTTCAAATGTTTCTGTCGTCCTAGGTTTGCTACTTTACAACAGGCAGGTGAGCAGGGAAAGATCACTAAACATGGCAGCTGAAGATCAGGCAGTGGTTGTTAGAGAGAGGACGTGTCCCACTAGAGTTTATTTATGAATCCCGATAAGGCCTTGAGTCCCCCAGGTGTGCTGAAAAAGCTGTGTAGGTGTAGGCTACCCACCTTCTACCAGCTGCTCAATACTGGCGATCTTCTTGCAGCCATCCAGGGTGTAGATGGTCCGGACGCCCTGCGGCAGGTTGACGTTGTCGGACAAGGAGCGGGTCAGGTCCGCCAGCAGCGCGTCAAAGGTCCGGAACCTGTCTGTGGAGATGGCGTACACTATCCCGTTGAAGTATCGGTCTCCGTTGCGGTAGAAGCGGACCTTCTTGGCTCTTTTCTCCGTGGTCAGAGTCTTCAGGGTCCGGGTGCGGTACAGGCTGCAGTGGGCGCTGTGCGTGGGACTCGCCACCCCGTTCAACTTCGCACTGGACCGGCCGTGTCTCTGACCTTTGTCCCGCTCGTCGAAATGCTCCATCTCCATCTCTCTGCCGAGGCTCACGAGTACGGCTGTACTGTCTGGGAGGACACACAGGGGGGAGGATCAGGCTGCGGTGAAAAAGTTTTCTCTACCGAATAAGTCAACAGAAACAAGCGGTGGCGAAACGGAAAGAAAAGCCAACGGAGGAGAGGTTTGGACGGCTGGTAAAGTAGCCAGCCGGTGTCCGTCGCTGGTGCTCTGTCCGAAAATAACTCCCTAATGACAGATTAAGTGCTCTTAAGCCGAGCAGCGGACAACCTGCCTCATGACGACCCACACTGTCTGTCAGAGTGCGCCAGAGTTCTTCTGAGGCGCAGATGGATGGAGAGAGCGCGGCAGTCACGATGCAATTAATAGTCTATTTATTATCCTCTTTATAAATATTCAGAAACACCGCGCGCAGCCGATCGGGGGCTGCGCAACATAAAACTGCGAACTCCCCCAAAATAATCATCACTCAAGCAAGGAATCAAGTGGGAAAGATATGTTTACTTTTGTAATCAAGAGGTGCGAATCGCCCACGAGAAGTGTGTTTTAAGGCAAAGCGTGCAAATGGCATGTTCAAGAATGAATGACTTTTTTTTATTTATTTTTTTTATCGGCCGATCACGAGCACATTGACAGGCTTACCTACGTGAGCAGTCAACGCTTCTGTGACGGTCACCTCCAGCCTGACTGATGTTTGATTTCCCAATAGATGAAAAAGAAAGAAAGAAAGAAAAAAAAAAAAGAGTTGAGTGAGCTGGTCGCTGACACTGGACGGTGGTAACGTGTGATCCTATCCTGGCTGCAGTGAGGGCCCCCTGTGCTTCCCTTTGTTGTCCGGTTGACGTGCCCCACCACCGCCAAACACCAGTTTGTGTGTTTATGTGTGTGCGTAGTAGGCGAGAAGCAAGACTGGAAAGGAACTAGGTAGCAGCTGCTCCCCCCTCCCAATCTCTTTTCACCCACCAGCTCGTCTCTCCTCCTGCACGTCACTCTGTCGTGATTTTCATTCAGCGCCCCCACCCCTCATTAGGATGCAAACCCACGCTTCCCACTCGTGCTGGGGGTGCTGCCGCTCCTGCATACACCCCCGGCCCCGAGGACACGCGTCGGCTGGGGGGGGGGCGCTTTTCCCTCTTTTATTGCAATTTAAGACATTTTACTTCAGCCACATCACTATGATGCTCAATTTAGAAGAGCAAAAAACTGAACAATAATAATAATAATAATCTTTTTGAACTTTTCCGTGACAAAAAGTACATTTCTAGAGAATTCCCAGGTCATATTGATCTCAGTATTACTTTTCTTTTAATTTTACATACACATGTACATGTGCATACTTACTTACCTTACTGTGCAATACAATCACGTGCAATAGTATGTGCAATATATCTCTTTTTACTATGTATTATTGTTACCACTGGCTGCTAGAGTATTACTCTCACTGTTCACTTACTGTATTACATCAACCTGCCACTTACTTACTACGATTGTTGTGTTTTTTTGTACTTATATTTTGTACATTTGTACTTAACCTCTTATCTGCACTGTCCCTTTGCTGTTGTAGCGCTGTAAATTTCCCTGCTGTGGGACGAATAAAGGTTTTCTGATTCTGATTCTGACATAAGTACATGTTTGTGAATGTCAATGGCTTTTCATCAAAACAAGAATAATCTATTGTTGCGTGTAGGCTAAGACCATCAAAACCATAAGACTTTGATCTCAGAGCAGCATTATGTTGAACCCACAACAATATTTGCATGTGAGATGTTACAGTATGTACACACGAAGGGTCCCAAGGCAGCTAAAACCTAAACTATAAGATCCAAAGCATGCAGAGCAGCTTTCACAGTGATCCAAATGCAGCGTGACAAGTACGATTTCTACCCAATCCCACTTATTTATCTCGTGTAGGAAGACTCAATTGGGATTTCATGTCTAAATGATTTCAACATACTTTGTTGAGTTACACAGGACTCCATAAAGGGACATGCAGGAAGAGAGATGCTGTTGTCTTATTATCATAAGCTTTTGTCTTCTTATAAACTCTTAGGTTTATTTGTACGTGACAGCAGGAAAATAGTCTCTCCGAGCAATGGAAGCGATAAAGACCACTGACCTACATCCTGGCCTCCAGAGACCACCCAATTTCGCTCCATCACCACTCCCCGATGAACTATATATGTGTGTGTGTGTTACCCAGCATTTATCTGTGCCGGTGATAGGGAAAATTGCAGCCCGGGTCTCTGAACATATCGTCCACCTGTCATAATAACATCATAACAGGTGGAAGAGATTGCTTTACGTGTTGAACATGTCACCGCTTTGTTGTGTAAAAAGCTTCACTTTCTTTGTATTTATGTAAAGTCCGTGTCACTTGTTTAATGCTTGTTTTAAAACCTAACATATCATAATAAGTTGCAACGAGGTAAAGTGTTCCCAGCAAAAGACAATACGTAATAGTTTGTTAGCTAAAACAACCCAGGTATTCTCATGCATCTGTATTTAGGCCAACTCAAACAGTGGGCTTGCTAGAGTCTGCGGAAAATCTGCCAAATCACCTAATCTACTAAAGAATTTACATGAATATATTCGACATCTTAATGGCCAAATACAGCATGTGATTGCATCTCTTATGACTGCTTGCGTGCACAGACCTGCTTGTTTGGCTATATGCACACGAATGCATCAGAAAGTGAGAAAGACAGACAAACAAAGAAAGAAAAAGAAAAAAAAAACATTTTCCACCACACAGATATTTCTATTTTGGGGAGACACGCACAAGGACTCAGTACAGGGGGCTGACAAGGTGTTCCTGTCTAATAAATGAATCCTGGGTAAACAGAGCACACGTGGGGGAATATGACTTTAGAGAACGATGGAGGGCACAGTGAAGGACGTAACAGCAGGACCATGGTCTCATTTCCATTCTTAATGCTTAAGAATCTGCAAGTCAAATCATGGTATTTGTCAGTGTCCACATGTATACTAATAACAAAACGAGACATCAAAATGAAAGGATTTTTTTTGCATTGCTGTTAAGCAATACATTTGTATGACACTGGATGAAATATGCCTGCAACTTTCCGAGTAATCGAAAAATAAATGTTTATTTGCATCCATGTTTGTATCAGCATTGCAGCTGACTAATTACTGACTGGCCAAAATAAAATCAGAATGATGTAGAATTGGGAATATTGCATCTATAGGAGTAATACATTCTTTATAGAGGTAATCTTTTCTCCTGGAGCATGGCAATTTCCCAAGATTCAATTGACTTGTATACAAAGATGGAGAATGTTGGCATTCCTGACTAAAGCTATCAAAGTGCCTTTGCCAGCACATTTCCTGTGAAATCGACTTTATGATCAATTTTATGATCTTCTGTTTATGATCTTCTGTCCCTCATAAAAAGGGGCAGAGATTACTTTTTTATGCCAAGACCTTCACTACTGACTGCCACTTTTGGATTCTAAAAGTTGTTTCAGAGACACAAAAAAAAAACCACAAGTAAAAGCACAATTAAAAGCATTTCTGTGAAGTGAATGTCGAAAGACGCACTGATGCTTCATATTGTGATGAATTCCATCTGGAACAATTCCAAAAATTAAATCAGTCAAAGAAATAAAATAAAAAAAACCCACCCACTCAGACTGTAGACAGATGCTACTGTACAAAGATATGTTTTCCATTCTGTCATTAACCACTGCATCTTTACGCTACAATTTCACACAACAGAGTATGGTGTGTGAACATAGAGACGGCCTTGAAAGTCTGTTACTCTGACACATTTTACAGGTTTTAAGGTAAAGTCTAACGCAAATTAATGAGGGATGAGCCGTTATGACAATGAGCCGATCCAATACTCAGTTTCTAATATTATTCTAAATACTCCGATTTTTATACTTTTGCACAAAGTTGCACTTCAAATTTAATTTTAAAAGTGTGCTGACCAATCAAAAAGTATGCTAAAAGTTCTGTGTGTGAAAAACAGAAGCAGCAGTATTGCATAACAAAGTCATGTTGTGGGCTAAGTATTTCTTCCTTTAGGGATGCAGAACATGTGTTTCACAGTTTGAGCATGATGTGTAATAGATAGTTTCAGACTCAAGGTTGCAGAAACCGTATTGGACATGAAAAAGTCAGCCATCCCAAAAGTAAATTCACATGCATATTTAGCAAACAGCTATGCATGTGAATGCACACATGCACACTTGCAAATGAACTTCTTAGACATGCACACATGCAAGCACGCTAAATTGTTTCCAGCATGCTCATAGAGAGCTAACTGAATTATGCAGAAGACATCTAGGTGATTACTCTGTGGGCTGGATGTAGTGAGTTGTACTAAAGATTGTGCATGAAACAGAGAGAAAAGGAGGAGAGGAAGGAGAGCGGTAGAGAGTGGTGTGCTGTAAATGTGCTCACTCTTTCATAAGGCATCATGTACAGACTATCTTTAAATGAAGTCATTAATCTAAGACAAACAACCTGTCACTGCAGCACATTGAGGATCGCGCGCCGAGTCAGCCAACCACATCAGAAATACGAGTGGACGTGTAAAGGGAAAGTACACCCAAAAACAGAATTCACACTGTGCTGTTCCAATGATTTTAGAAGGGAAAGTCAACACCAGCAAACACAAACAAATGCCTGCTGGAGCAGTGTTAGGATTTGGATTGATGATGCCATGAAATTATACTTTTTAGAGTTTGTTTATTGAATGAACGGAAGGATAAGTTAGTGACGGGCTGTGTGAGCTCATATTGGATCCAAATATAAAACTTAATGCTCACAAAACATCCTTGTATCCAGAACTGGCTGTGTTGGTGTCACTACAATCTGATGACTTGTTTAAATCATCACATTGAAATGAGTTGTACAATAATGCTGCATTTCACATACTTTCAAAGCCATATTTGTCACAAACAAACACGATATGTCTATTATTCCATAAAAGGACTTTTCCTTCCGAACAAAATCAAGGTTGAGCATTCAGTCATGCTACAGGACCGTTCAGCTGGTCTGATGCTTGTTGACACGGGGACTTGATCTTTGCCCTGTTAGTTAAAGGCCAGTTCCCTTGTCACTACAACACACTGCCATGCCAGCCTTGGACATATGGTTGCAGAGTAGGTAACGCATAATTCCCCTTTATGAATTGTTCTATTCCTGGAAGCTCTTTGCCTCAAAACCCAATTGCAGGTAACAATCCATGAGCTCATTTTTGTGATGTCATTGCACCTACAGACCAATCAGTGAACAAGGAAACTGCTATATTCATAAAGCTAAAGGGACATAACCAAATGATGAATCCATGCTGTTTTTTTCATATGAGACCATGTCTTTGGTATTAGATATTGTTTCAATTCAAATGTTGTGAGGCTGACAAGAACTGAACCCATCCTCCAAACTTCTCCACAAACACAACTGAAGCAGCTTCTGGCAATTTTCTTTCCAATCCACTACTGCATCTCATAAGGATACAGTTTTCTTACACCTACATTTGGAAAGGCGGTAAGTGGGTGGGACGGCGGTGAGTGGTTGCTCTGTGGATGAACTTCCCTCGGAGAGAGTGGTGGATGTGGTGTTGCTTACGTAATACAAGTCGTAGGAGGTGTTTTGAAAAAGATTGCAGCGACACAAGAAATGTCAGACTCAGCAGGCTTCTGGCACATTAGGAGACGACCTCACCGCATTCAAAGGCTGTAATAATGCTCCCTTTTTAAAGTTTCTCCTCACAGCTACTCTTTTTGTTAAAACAAGGAAACATGTAAGGAAATAATAATGCCAGACTTCATAATGAATGTAACACTTTATACCACTGTATTTGCCATCAATTAACACTGAATTACAATACCGACTGTGGCACATGGGACATGGGTAGACACATGGGGACTGAATTGTTTCCTCACAGTCACCTTTTGAGAAATTTAAACCAAGCCATTTCTTATTAAAAAAAAAAAAAAAAAAGGGCTATAACACCAGGTTGGGGTTAGGAATTGTGTTTCAGGTAGTACTTTAAGGTGGGTAACCTGCTTCCCCTTTGGGATTTCTTCTCTTCTCTTTTCTCTGCTGTTGCTCCACCACCACCTCCTCCTTTCACACACGCTCCTCCTCCTCCATCTTCTTCTCTCTCTTTCCCTTTCTTGGAATCAGCCTCTGCCTTCCTGCTGGTCTGCCTCCCTCTATACCGTCAGAAAACATAGTTAGTTTGGCAAAAACAATAGCCTATAAGAGATGCACAATACAGTCTAAGAAGATACATCTCAGAATTTATTCATTCATTAATTCCGAGTTAATTTGTCCAGCAGGATTACTTTATTAGCTACAAATCAAGACAGTACACTACATGCACAGATGATATTTCCTCACAGTATGTCATGTAGTAAACATAGTTAAAGAGTCATGGCTATCTATAAACTGATTTAAGTGTGTCTTGTGCATACAATGTGATAAAAGACACCAAATCACACAAACAAATGTTGACGTAAAGCTCATGATGTTCTGTTTTTTTTTTTTTTTAATTATTCATTCAACTCTACAGTCATTGAGTTTGTTCACAGTTCATGTGTTGTGCCTCACTGACCTCCTCTGTTTGCTCTCTGCTGCCCTCTGTGGCTGGGTGGAGTACTGTCTTCTTTGGGCTTCAAGGGTGGAGGACAGCTGTGGCAGTGGACAATTCAAGAGTAATGGCAGTCAATGCACTCCAGACACATACACATGGTGTTTAGCTGTGTGTGTGTGTGTGTGTGTGCTTTTGTGTTCACGGCAAGCACGAGCCAGTCAAATGCTGTCACTTTGAATGTAAAGATTGGTTCACTTAACCCCTAGGTGCTCCAGGGGGACTGTCACTGTAGTTAGTTCACTGTAAGCCTGCTAAATGACATATGTAAATGTAAATATTGCTCAAATGTTAAGAGAGAAATGTAGTTCCAGCCCTGCGGGAACCAGTTTTGTTACATCAGGCAGAAAGTCCTTGACTCACTTGTTTGGTTGAACAGAGAAACACCTATTACATAACAAGAGGGCAGCTCTGGAGGATGAATGAGAAATCCTAACTAGGCCTGAAAGAGAAAAGCTGGAGAGCGTGCCAGTGTGCTCTCTACACTGAATTAGCCTTTTGTAGCATTTAACTATGAAAGCCACTCTGCAGTGTGGCATGTATTCAATTAGTAGTTAATGGGTTTGGTTTGAGAGCTACTTGCTTGACTAGTTCTGAGCACTACTTTTGACATGGATGAAAGGGAATGCTTACCTTAGCAATTTCTGAAAGGTATGCCCGCCTCTCATCATTGGTTTTGTGAAATGCCTGACATTTGAAAGAAACAGAGGGCTTTACTGTCACATTTTTTTCCCATTCGCGGAGTACACTTGTTCTTACTGTCGGTAACAGTCTGCTCAGAATGCACTGCTTATCATGCGTTTGCTGCCCGTGTGTATTAGAGATTTCAGGAGGTCTTCACTGTTAATGAGCAACAGATTAGAACGTGGATTACTGGCTGCACATGCTGCGTGTTAAACCTTTATTCAACTAATATCTCGCCGTTTGTTGAGCAGAACAATAAACAAAGAGCCAAGTCGCCAAACTAAGAGCATGTCGGCCTAGTCGTAGCAGTGCAAGTACAAAGGTTGTGTTCAATGTTGCATCAACGGTGGTTAAAAAGAAAGAATGCAGAACAAAAATAACAGCCAAATCTTTTTCAATCCTTTGCTCATGATGGTATTTTGCTCCTGAAATATGTAGTACCTGAGAAAAAATGTTAATCTGCTCGTCTTAGAAATAATAAAACGGGACCAGGAGACATCGTGACCCTCAACAATACTGAACATAAAATGCCTCTAACTGTGCAGCTGCGGTCCACACCTTTCCCTCCTGTTCAATTCTGCTGTGACAGTCCATCAGCTGACTCTGGAGGTCCGACTTCTCTTCAGTCAGGAGCTTCAGACGCTGTCTCAGTGTTTCCTGCGGCAAAGTGTTTCCATTAATTAGCAACGTTCATAACAAAAAAAAAAAAGCATGAAAGGTGTTGCACTGCTGACTAATTACAAATCAATTTGTACTAGAATTACACGGCGCTATCTAGTAGGATCAAACAATAACAGAATACTTAATGCAGAAAACACGAGCACAAAAATGAATTAGGCTCATGCATTATTCAATAACCGAATAAACACATTAGAGCTGATACATGGTAATGCCACATGAGATTTCTAGCACAGAGCAGAGCGTGAGACTTGGTATATATTTAGGTTTTGGAATATTTTATGAAAAGAAAAAACAAGCAGCTGCAGTCAGCTTTAATGAATATTACTGCAAGCAGTGTGTTTACAGATGCAGTATTATACATGCATCATACCAGTTTGGTGCTTGTACTGTAAATCAGCCAGTTGCTGAGTATTTTATTAATAGTTAAATGTTACAGTCAGTAGTGGGAGAAGTATTCAGCTAATGATACTCATGCATTAATGCATATGTTGCATTTAACTGCTGTGGATGATTACGGTTCAGCTCATTTTAATGCTGGTGCTGTCCTGTGAGAACACTTTTCGTCAGATCAGAAAAACAGTTTTCAGCTTTGTGACAATGGATTTTCCAGCTAATCCAAGATGGTTTTAAAAAATTGTTTATTTATCTTAAGGAGAAGGAGAATTTTCCCAACTCATAAAGGAACAAGTCATCCTTCAGTTTGTCAGAAAAAAATCACATTCAAAATCATTACTTTTGGAGATACATGGTTTTAAAAGTAACTGGTAACTAAAGCCGTCAGACAAATGTAGTGGAGTAAAAAGTACAATATTTGTCTCGGAGATGTAATGGAGTGGAAGTAAAAAGCAACGTGGAATGCAACTAAGCATATTTCCTCAAGCACTTAATGTTTGTACATGTACATGTTTGAGGTGCTTGCACTTTACCTGAGTTTTTATTTAATGCTAGGATATTTACTAACCCAAAGTACATGTCATAGAAAGTGTCAGTTGTGTTTCCTGACAGAAACAAATCATTTTCCTCAGACTTTAAGCTCAAGTAGTGAGGAGCTGTCCTAGCATTGATGCTGCAGAATGTATCAGAGAAATGTCCCAGCTTCTTTCTTTGGCGCTGTAGACACTGTGACATGCTATTGTATTGCTTTTACAGAACACTGTTGTCCTTACAGTACATTTACTTGCTGCACTAATTAAAAATAATCCATATTCTTCTCACAAACCCAGTCTATTTTACAGGCACACTCACAGGTTATCTACAGATCACCAGTCCGCAGTCTTCCAGTCACTCCTTGGATACACTACTGAGCATCTGGTAGTTCTGCCTTAAGGCACACAGACACACACGTATTTCGACCGTGTTGTGAAACCTTTCAGCGTGTGTTGTGCATTGTAATGAGTGCGCTCTACTCTCTCACGGTTTGTAATCCTGTGATTACAGCGCTGTGATTAAACTGCAGTTGATTCAGCGTGCATCAACGGGAGGATGGAGAGCAGCTGGCGTTACACTCCTCTCTGTCCTGCCTTCCTTCTCCCCTCATTCTGAGTCTCTGGCTCTCTCTGCTGGTACATGCTTCTATCTTACACACACGTCCGGCTCTCTGTGGCTCGTCCGTCTGGTAATCTGCACTTAGAAGAAAACTCACTAAATACAACAAAACAGAGGAAACAAAAAGGTCAAGAGAATGAACATGTTTGCACTCACTACCGGCATGTCATCATAAGTTCGGATTGAGGCCAATCGATCTGTGAAAAACAAGAGAGCGTGTGAGTATTATGTGTGCATGCTTTAAAATGCAAATGTGCTTAGGATGGGTGAATGTATCACAGTGAACATGTAGACTTCTTAACCTTTTAGATTTCAGTTGTTTTTATACTCCAACACAATGAGTGAGGATTGACTTGAAGAGTCTTCAGGGGGTTCATGGGATGTTGGTAAGCTTCAACATCCTGCCGCCTGTTCTCAACAATACGACTCTTATTTCAGAGCAGACAGAGGAGCGTATCACACAAGACTCCAAGTGTCCGCCAGAATCAGCCCGTAGCTGCTTCATGTACTATAAATCTTGCCTGAAGATGGTTCTGGTATTTAAAGTATTATTATAGATGTATTGCATTTTCTTAGAAATTTGAAAAGTTCAACCTCAGCTCCTATAATGAGTTTATAATAAACTGTGCAGCCAAAATACAGACAATCAGACCCTTAAGGATAAAAAATGTTCTCTATTGAAAACCCATTAAAACTATAATTGTTAATCCTAGGGCCATTACAGCATAATATCATGCATTGTATTATATCAGGCTTGCAATCTAGAGCCCTGGTTTCAAAATGTTTTATTTCTTAGTATTTTCAACCAGATTGAGCCATTAATAAATGACATTTTAAAGGCTTACAATTCTGAAAATGAATGAATATTTGGTAGTGATGATCAGTACTGAAGTTTAATTAGTAAAAGTGGGAAATAATATTAATATATCATTTTATGGCAGTTTTTTGACACAGACATGTTTGTGTTCTAAGGACACGAGAGAAACTTTTTTTAAATGTGGAGGAAGAGTTAAATTACGCAGTCCATTAAAAAGCTTCCAGCACAAACCCCTTTAAAAGCTGGCACTAGCCTGTGAACTCACCCATGGGGTTTCCTCGTAGGTCCTCCAGTCTCTCATGAATGAATGACATCTGTCTGTCCAACTGTCCATTTAGCTCAGTCTGTGTCTCATACCTCGTCTTCCACTCGTTTCCTGTACACGATAAACAGAGGACACTGTCACACTATAGTCCCACAGGGGACAGGACACATTACAGCAGTGGTCCCCAACCTTTTTGCACCACGGACCGGTTATTATGCACTTTATTTATATTATTATTACATTGTAATATATATAATATAATACTTTTTAAAAATGTTTACAATAAATATTAACAAAAGAAATGTTTACAATAAATATTACCAGCACAAAAAAAAAAGAAGACGGTTTTATTCTTTCTATGCAGCCCGGTACCAAATGATATACCGACACGGCCCTGTACTGGTCCGCGGCCCGGTGGTTGGGGACCCCTGCATTACAACACTGACTGGATTGTTGGGTAACATCTTTCCACTGTGGGTCAAGGTGGCATTAAGACACTATATGCTTTGTAAAAACAAGTTAAAGGTACTCGACTCACCTTCCCCGTCCACACTGTGCAGTCTTCCCTGCAGTTCACACATGGTGCTCCGCAGGTCAGACACGGACTCTTCAAGCATTTCTCTGTAATAACGAGCCAGGACGAATGGGAAACATTTAATAACCTCGGATAACTTTGTGAGTAATGTATTTAGTTCAAACAAACTTACTTCATTTCCCTCTCTTGCTCGAGTTCTCCCTGCAGGCGCGCCAAATCGTATTTGCTGTAGTCGCCGTCACCAGCCATGTTTCAACATCAGCGGAAGAAAAGTTTGCGCCTCGGGGTTTCCATGGAGACCGCTGTTTCCGGCTCGGTCAGGCGGCCTCGGACATAATGGCGCAGATTAGCGGGAGGTTGGGAAATAAAAACGTCCTCTTCGGTTTATTACAGCAGTACCAGAATAAATCACTCGTAAAATAAATATTCGCCACATACGGCGACCTATTTTTTTTTTTTGCAAGCAGCCATTTTTGTGAAGCTCATTTCGCACTTAATTAGGCCTGGAAATAGACTTCTGCTCCTCATTCAACTGCGAACATTAAAGGCCTATAATATAGTTGATTAATCTCGCAGACGCTGAATAGGCTATAATATATTTTCATAATTGGATAAACAACATGCAGCTGATATTTGTGTTGTTTGCTTTTGTCCCTCCATAAAACCACCTTTCGAGAAAACCTCCAGTATGAAAATGTATTCCTGGTAATTATACTAATAAAACAATGCAGCCAACCTTGACCTAGAGCTAATAATAATAATGATAGTAGTAATAATAATAAGATTAAACTTTATTCATATAGTTCCTTTCAAACACAGTCACAAAGTCCTTTTAAAAAAAAAAGACAACACATTTAAAACACAAAGAAGGAAATGAACTAAGAGCCAGTCACTAAACACAGAGAGTAAAACGAACAGAATGTCATAATACATAGCCTAAATAAAATCAAAAGTGATTTAAAAGACATAACTGAGTTTGCAGCCATGATCTCCTCAGGCAGGTCATTCCAGAGTCAAGGAGCCCTGACTGCTTCTATATAAATAACTTAGTAAGATATTTAATAACCTGTTAAGTGAAATTGCAATTTGAGTTGGGCTTATTCCATTTTTTTGTTTTACATTCATAATTAATACTAAATATCCACTCCGGAAGTGAGTGGCTTATTTCGTGGTATAAATATGCAAATAAGTGTATCCATCAATCTGGCAGAAACCTTCAAGCAAAGCATCACGTGTCCTATTTTTTCTTCTCTTCCTTCTCTTCCTCCTCTTTCTTCTGCTTTTCCTTCCTGTTTGTCTCTACTTCAAGTTCTCGTTTCTGCGCCTCCTTCCCCTCAGTTTGTCCCCCCGGGCTTCTGACCATGGCCTTGGCTGTCTGCTTCCCTGTAGTCTTCAGGAAGGCTTTTATTCCCAGATTGTCAACGTTGTATGCAGTCACACCAACATTGATCACTGACTTGAGAGCAGTGTCTGTAGCTTCGCCTGCATCGTTACCATACCTTGACCACGAATAATGTGGTGGAGTTAGGGAAGAGTGGTTTGGTGTAAGAAAATAAACGAGGGTGTGTACAGAATTGAAATGCTGGAGCAATGTGATTTGTGATACTGCTACTGTTTTCATTAACATCAACACACCAAAGGTCAAGAAAAACAGTCATATTTCACGTTTGAGCTTTTTTATTAGTAACCATCCAGGAAGTGGGCTACAGATAGTATGAACAGCAAGAGCAGCACCACCCAACACAAGCAGGCACAGACAGAACAGAAGTTTAAACTACATCAAGTCAAAAAAGAACCCAAAACACATCATTTATATGTCTCGATATAAGGTAATCAAAGAAAGTTAGTTTGGTGAAACAAAAAGACAATTCTGTCAGCTGTTGCGTTAGATTTGCAATACGTCTTTTTGAGGGTTACTTTCTGACTTGATCTGGGTTAATGAAATGATTTACATGAAAGAGTTGATCAGTTGTTAGTTCACAAGTCTTTGCCTTTACTCCCCATGGCAGTCATACGTTTGTTTTTGTTGTTTTTATTAGATTTTCTAAGGCCTTAAATCTGAAAAGAAATAGGTGTGAAAGCAGATCAGTTTCCCAACATACCAAGAAGAAAGCAACACAGTAGTCTGGTTTCTGCCCCAGTGTTCTAAAGAAACCAAATAGATTCAGAAATCGGCTGGAAACAATTACAGATCAGAACATTTCTATCAAATAAATAAAGAAGCAGACATGGGAAATGTCAGAACTTACTTGTACGTCACAGTTGAGACAGTCTCTCCTGAAACACTTTTGCCAACCAGCTTTGCTCCACTCTCCAGACTCGACCAAACAGTAGAGAAACCTGGTTTGGATGGAAAAAAATGTATTTATACATTTCAAATTCTACTAATTCGACTAAATATTTTTGACATTTTATGTTACATAGAGCTCATGATTTGACAACCGTGTAAGACAATGTACAAGGATACTTGATCCTGAAATTTCCATTATATTTGTACGTACCCTGTACACTGCTGGCTGCCACAAACTTGGCTCCATCCCAGTTGGAAGGGCTGCCATCTTTGCTCTTCTTCATAGACTCTGGGACCAGCTTAGCGCCCTGTTTCTTCACATGGGGAGCCATCTTGTCTGCCACGTGTCCTGCCACCGTACTCACTCCATTTACTGTGAATATATACATATATATATATAGCCATATTCATTTACAGTACAGAAGACTAATGGCATGCACTGAAAGAAAAAAAAATGAAAGAAAGTCAAGCGTTTATTTAGAGTTTTCTTCAGTCGTGTGAAAAGTTTGCTAACCACCCAAAAGCAGTTTGTATTTTTATCATCCTTCCTATATTGGTTTAAGTCCTTACCCAAGAACTGGCTGACTTTCACAGCACCCCCGGTGGCCTGTTTAGCCACCTGCAGACTTTTGGTGACACGGGGGCTGACCTCTGAGGGCGTCTCCTCAGGCGTGATGTGGTCCCGGATCTTGGCTGCTCCTTTATGAATGGCCCTACCAGTGGCCTCGGCTCCTTTCACAAATCCTACACTCAACCGTGTAGCCCCTACAGACAGAAACATTTTGTATGTCAAATGTAAACGAGCAATATCATTGATTGTCGTGTTGTTAAAGTATCTACTACAGGCAAATGAAGAGTTGGTTGGACAAAGTTTTCCATTCCTTCAATCCTGTTCAGGACAGATTGGTGCAAAGGTAAACACTGCCCTCTAGTGGTCACTTTTGTAGACAGAGCAGCGTCTACCGTTTACAGTCTGTGCACCACGCTGTTGTTGTTTTCTTTTCTTTATTACAGCTCACACAAACCCACCCGTCAGGATTCCTTGAGCCATCTTCTCACTCCACCCAGGAAGTGGTGGTCTGTCCTTGTCTCCTGTTGGCACTGTCAGTCCTTCAAGCTCTTTCGTTGGACCAAGGGGGATTTTCTCACTCAGGTTGATGACCTCTGACCCTGCCCCCTCTGGACCCTGTCAGGGAACCCATTAAGTCATATCGCTGAACAGTTATCATGACGGGACACACAGTAAGATGCTTTTAAAAAGTGTATACTCCCAAAAAGGTGACGTACATTCCTGTAAGCCATGACTCAGCTGGCGAAGAATGTTTTTACCCACAAGATAACAACTATTAAGTTCCTCCTGAAGTGTCAAGAGATAAAAGTGACGCTATGAGACAATGGATTCTACAAGAAGGTGTAGTCCGGATAACCTCCGCTGAGGTTACGTTTTCGTTTTTTTTTTTTTGTCTGTTTGGTGGAAGGGTGTAGCATGGGCCAAGCAAGAACCCATTAAAGAGGAATGGATTCGACTCACAGGGAAGATACGCAAATCATTTTTCACTTTCGTTAGTATTGCGAGATAGGGCATTTGTGCTCTCCAAGTACCCTTCTAGTTAATTATTATTCAATTTCAACCACCACCATCTCTCAAAACACAAAAAAAAAACCAAAAAAAAAAAACCACCTAAACCTAGTGTTCTAAAGCATCGACTCCAACCACCTGCATACCCATCCTAACATTTACTCCATGTACTGACATTAAAGACTGACCTGGACCCGGAGCTCAGCGAGCTGCGAGATGAGGTCCTGAAACGTCTCTCGGTGGACAGCAGGCAGTTCGGAGGACAACACTATGCCCATGTAGGACCCTGGCGTCTCTGACAAGACATCAGGAAACATGAAGATCCCAGAAGTAGCCAAAAGCACTGGAGTGTCTGTTGTCAGCGGGTACAGGCAGTCACACACCTTGAAAACACAAAGACACACAAACATAAGGAAGTTGGGAATGATGAAGGTCATCACCACCCATGTACCATCAGAAGGCAACAGATCACCGGTTGTAGTTTTATATTAAAACTAGTAACATACACTTCACGCCCACTATTCTTAGCTATAACCTCAGATCTTTGAAGTTAGACAGAAAAGCAGGACGTGGTGGCTTCTGTTGAGCCCTGGAGTTTCTCCAGTTCATAAGATGTGAACTGAAATCATCCCAATGCTATTTTCCCAATTAACTTCATGTATGAAGAAAAAGGATTTCTTTTAGGCCCAAAGAGGCGCAAAAATGCATCGTCATTTCCCAGCAAGCACAGTGTCCCCCGTTCCTTTTGACCCAATGCTTTCTCCTCTCAAAGACACATTACAGGATTGTAGCCCCATCAGGACCTTTGTCAGTCATCCATACAGACATAATACAGACACAGACTCGATGTGCATCGTGCCGCTGGTATGCCGCCTGACAGAATGACCCCTGTGAGGGCGCAGGACACTGACCAGCAGCACAACAGAAGCGCAGAGTCATCTGTTAATAGGACCATTGTCTCGCTGGGAAACAAAGCAGGGGCAGAATGCAGGAGAGCAGCCGAGCAGCACGGTCTGGTGGGAAACACAGTCATGGGTTGCACTGCAGTATACAGCACGGCATAATATGTGCTTTGTAGAGGTGCCAGAACACATTATTGTTACTTTATACGTTTTATATGGAGCAGGTTGTCAGAAGGCTCCACATGATGAGGACACACACACAGGGTCAGAGCAGATACACTTATACTAGCGTGCTAAAACAGATTGAAGTTCAGCAACTGAAATCCATATTTTAGAATATGCAGTAGGCATAATGGAGAGTCATACTGCTAAAACATTATAACAACAATGGGACAGCTCAATGTTATTAATTAAAACCACAAATATATTAAGTTTCACATCACTCAAATATATTCTAAACACTGTTAAGAGTGTAAAGGCAATGACGACATCGCAACTAGCGCTGAAATAATCTATTTATTACTCTATTAACGCAAAAGTATTTTAATAATAAATTAAATGAAATAATCTATTTATTACTCTATTAACGCAAAAGTATTTTAATAATAAATTAATCATTTTCAAGCAAAAATGTCTAAAATTCACTGGTTGTTGACTTGTATTGGGTTTTATAGACCAATCAATTAATCGGCAAATTAAGAAAATAATCATCAGATTAATTGCAATTTAGTAGCAATAATTTAATTTTAATTTAGCAATAAAGTAGAACAAGAATGTTCAAGTCAATTCATGACTTAAGCTCAGTTATGACTTGTTGACAACACATGCACATGCTATGTTGTCAAAGTGGACATCACCCAGGCAACACTAGCATTTGTAAGCAGAACATTTCTTTGTGACTAGTACTCACTTTATACACCGTGTGCCAACACTATGACTCAGGTAGTTCTAAAACTGGTCTAATGGAGATGAAGCGTTTTCACCTGGGGTAGTTTGCCGTTCACACACACTCACCTGGGAGACACACGCCCAAGCTTTGCTGACATACATTACCCACACCCACATGCATTCAGACACTTACTATGAGATGTACTTATTATAACATACTGCATACTCACATGTAGAAATGCTGAGGTTCTTCCAGCAGTGGAATCCTTGTGCTGATTGTCAAATGTGATGATGCGAAGGAAGCCTGGATAAGACAGGGCGCTCACCTGCCCATTTGGTGCCACGAAAAACATCTGTACCCCAGAGGGGATGAAAAGCATCTCATTTCCATCTATTCCTGCTGTTGCCCCAGTCTGCTTGCCAAGGCCGAGGCCGCCTCCAGCAGAAACGTAAGACAGACTGCGGTGGCCGACAGTTGGCTGGGGGGTGTATGCTGGAGGCTGGTCCCCTGGGTTAGCCATGGCTATAGTTCCTGGAGCCGCTGCAGGCAGCGTATGTGTGTGCAGAGCAGCAGGAGAAGGGGAAGGGGACCTCGGAGGGAGTTGTGGCGTTGGGGTTGTGTTCTGGGTGGTAGCAGGTATGGTTGGGTACAGATGGTGGAGGGAGCTTTGGGGAGGCTGGCTGCTGGTTGCCAGGTCTGGATAAAGATTAGGAGGAAGAGCCATCAACAGGCTTCCTGTCGTCAGCGGAGATGTCTCCATGTCAGAGAGGTGGGTGCTGACAGTACTCAGAGTGTCCCTCATCTTCTGCTGAAGCTGCCTGGCCTTGTCCCAGACTGCTCCCCGCTGCCTCTCTCCCCCGGTGGGGACTCCCAGTCCTTGAGTAATATGTTGTCGACCTTTCCGGTAATACTCCAGGGCCTCTACTCTTTTCCCGGCCTCTTCAGCAGCCAGCCCACGGCTCAGAGAATGAAACGCCAACTCATACTGGTCCTTGATGAGCAGCAGCTCAGCAGGCTCAGTCATACTGAGGAGTAGATGGGATGCAGGCGCTAGAAAAATAAATAGTGGAGGAGGTGAAGAAATCAAGAGTGCAATCTCCAAAGTGAAACAAAAGTTGCAACTGCACTTACTAGGTTTTTATAGTGTTTTACAGTAACCATAAAGAGAAATATCTACAACACACGCATTTTAAATGTCGAGTTATTTGTGTACTAGTTTGTTTTAGGTCTAATGGTTTTGAAAATGAACACTTTAGTGAATTGGATTAGAGACAGTTTGGGATTATAAAACAACATGATAAAAAAGAGAGAGAGAGAGAGAGAGAGCTCATGTACCTGTCACCAAGATATGCAGCTAAACCAGGTGTGAAAAGGAAAGAAAAATAATTCTCAACACCGACAAATGTACTGACCACATCACGGCCAAGTAGATGAATAAATGTGAGAAAGATGTTATTGTTGCTGGCGGTTATGACAGGTTAATAGTCTGCACAAGCGAACATCAGGTTTAACCTGAACAACAAGACTACGGATGTGCTCGTGGGCTTTCTCTAAAAGTCCTCTCTAGGCACAAGATTTACATTTAAAATAACAAGAGTTCACACATGAACAAAAGAGCAGATGCCTGTTACTTTAACAGATAATTTGCCTCTATGATGAACTAATATATGACTTACCTTGAACTTCAATATCCCGTAAAAAAAGGGGGGAAAAAGCTGGTTCCAGAGTCCTTGTTTCAGTGTTGGACAGTTCTTCTGTAACTTTCAAAGATGTAAAAATGCTGCATATATTAATGTGTTCACTTCACTCACCGGGTTAATCTGGCGCACCCCCAGCAGCTACACATTTGCGTCAAAACAACTAGAGCGACAAAAATGGCTTCCGCCCAACACTTTCAAAATAAAACCCACAGGCTACACGTTAAAAAAAAAGTAACGATTGAAATAAAAGCTTTATTTAGAAGGGATCTTGGAGAAATAAAACACATTTCGTTTTAGTGTAGTAATTTGTTTTACTCCCTTCGCATTACAGTGAGACATGAAATATGAAAAATAAAGCTCACAATAAAAGAATATGGATGATTATGTCATTCATGATTTCTTAACAACAAAATATAATAATAATAATAATAATAATAATACTTACCAGTTTGTAAAACATTTTGCATGAGCACCTGCAAGTATTACAATTATTCAGTCATGAAATAGGTTTATTAAAATGTATTTATTGTAGTTGAATAAACTATATGAAAAAAAAAATTTTCAGAGGAGTTTTGCAAATATGGGATGGGCAGTTGATTCAGCTGCTTGATTAGTTCTCAGTCTATTATGTTCTGGCAGAAGCATCAAAGAAGGGTGGGACAGCTATTTATATGAAAGGCAAAGCAGCAGGTGCAGCGATCAGTGAAACCCGAGAATACCTGTAAATGGAAAGACAAAAGATCCATTTAGAGATGTATAATTGTGCACTGGATGCATTAATAACCAAGCAATATTTACACATGAAATATCCCAATGGCTTGTAGTTTACATAAGCTTAAATTACATTTGTGAAGTTGTTGATATATATAGGTAAACTACACCTTACTTTGAACTCTTGTACTTTTCCCTGATGGCCTGTTGTGGGCGACTCTCTGCACTGATGTATAGATTGTGGAGATCAGTCATGCAAGGCACAATTTCAGCAGTGGTATAACCGGTAAAGGCATGTAAGGCATCGGGCTAAAGTATGGGGGGGAAAATAGCCTAAAAAGTCATATTTTAACTAATTCCTTGAAGAATTCCAACAAAAGGGACTCAAGATAATGATCTAGGAAAACTTACCCAGAGAGATTTGTTTACAGTGTAAGCAGCAAGGCTGTAGGCTCCAGCTGCAACTATAGAAGGGGTGTACTGTAGGAATGGATCAATTTCCAGCAGGCTTAACTCTGCTACATACTAGAAGCAGAAAAAAAAAAAGATGATCAAAGACATTGAAAACTGCCGCTTCAAAGGAAGTGGGCACAAATCTATAATCTAGCCGGTATTTGAGTTATTGATTTAGCTCACCAGGGCAAGGTTCTCTGTGTTGGCACAGACTGAGTGGATGGACATGAAAAGGCAAAGGAACTGGTTTGTGGTGGGCGCTGCCATCTTGAAAGACAGCACTCTCAGGAAAACATGCTCCATCCGGACCAGCTGTTTCTTAGTGTAGGTGCTGTCTGTGGTATACACAAACTCGTTCAGCTCAGGGGGGAAGATCTCTTCGTATTTTCTACAAGTTGACAGATCAGGCAACATCAGATGATGCGATTCTTACCGCAACCACAAAACATTATTAACCCAGCAGATACTGGACTGGAGAAGAGCGTATACAATCTTTAGCAGCACAAACACATGCTTACGCAGCAATCATTAATGCAGCTGTGCCGACCAGCTGCAGCTTGCCCCGTTTCACGTATGCTGTGCAAGATAGAAAGCGGTCCAAATAGTTGACAGCAAGGTGCAGCGTTTCAGACCGAAGCTTGTATTCCTGGACGACTTCTACAAGCCAGTCCACCAGGATGACTCGCATGCCGTTGGTGATCTCTGGATGTTTCTCCAAGTAGCCTAGCCTTGGCCTGGACTTCATCTGGTATTACACACAAAAGCAGTTATCATGAGGCATTTGCAATGAACTGAGGAGCAAAACGTCACAACTACCATGCATTTAATGCTGCCCATACACAGTGTAAGAAATTATTCAGTGCTCATAGTTCAGATCATTTCGCACTTCACTCTCCCTCAAGTGTAGGTGAATGTCCTCTGCATACATGGAAACACACAGCACCTCCTCTGATATCAGGGATTCATTTGGTTCAGACTGCATAGAAGCATCCTGGCCTGAACCTACAAGAGAGAGCAGCAGTTGGGTAAAGAAAACATAAGACTGAACAAGAAAAGAAGCCTAGTGATTTTTTTCTATTTGCCAAACTCACTTGAACTCAGTTCCAGTAATACTCTCAAGTCTTCATTTTGCAGGGCAGCAGTTTCGTCATCTAGGTAATAGCTGTCTGAGACCACTTCTTGACCAGAAGCAGCGAGAACCACTTCACAAGCCTCCTCAACATACACATCATAGCTGGAACTGGAGGGACGGCAAGGGAATGCGAGCTGGGAGCTGTCTGAGATCGAACTGTGTTTGGAAAATTGGCTTCCCTGTGGAGAAAAAGAAATGTGTCGAAATGTGAATATTCTGTGAGGGGAAATTGAATTGAATCACAACATGTAACGCTCTCCACTCTGCCCCTCTCACGTACCTGGCTGAGGGATCGACCACGCTGCTCATTTTCTGACAACACACCGAACACTGTCCGCTGCCTGGATCGCTGGACCGGCAGTGTGTCTATTTTGCTTGAAAGTGGAATGTTTTCTTTGCTAGTGTGACTGTCGCAATGGGCGTTTGTGCTGAAGTTCATCTTTAGACAAGGAAAGATAAAGTATGAAAGTATGGCCACCATAGCATACAGGAAAGGAATGTAACATTTAGTGAAACAGGACTAACAGGATGTAAATCATTACATATATATATATATATATATATATATACACCTGAAAGGTAACACCTTCCCTGTACGTACAGTAGGCCTGAGGTTCTGAGAAGTCTTAAGATCAAAAACAGACAAAAACAAAACAGACAGCTCCTCTAAAAACTATTTAAATGAAACAATCTGACAAAGAAACATCACCCATAGCAACATGTAGATATGTGCAACCTGTAGAAAGTTGTTGGAAACAGCATATTGGTTAGGTGGTTACTTTATGGTCTTCGTGACCAAAGTACAGCATGTAAATAGGGCCGCAACTATTACTTTTTTTAAATAATCATTTTTAATAATGAATTCATCCATTACATTTCAGAAAAAAGTGCAAGTGCACATTATACATTTCCCAGAGGCCAAGGTCACATATTCAAATCGCTTGTTTCCATTTTAAAACCAAAATATATTCAATGTACTATAATATACAGTATGACAAAAGAGAGCATCAAGCTGTCACATTTGACAGGCTGGGACCAGTGAATGTCTATGCTGCTTGAAAAATGACTGAAATGGATAATTGATTATAAAAAAAAAGAAGTTGCAGATTATTTTTGGATGAATTGATTAAGCATTTTTAAGGTAAAAGTCCAAAAACATACAAAGAAGTAACGAAACAAAACAAAAGCACTTTTACTAACATGTACAGAGAAATGTTCACTGGTCCCACAATTGCAGAAAAAAAAAGTGTTGAAAACCGAATTCGTATTTTCTTGAAGTATTCAAATAAAGTCTAGCAGTGAGCACTTCATAGAGTGCAGTGAAGTGTGAAATTGTGTGCACTAATCTTCACACACTTCACCTGCAGCACAGGAGCATGTCAGAAGCATCATTACCATGGTTACCAGGACGTGTCGACGTGAATAAACACACAAGGTAAGACGAGCAGGGAGAAACAAAACAAGGCTGCAAACTGTATCACAGAACAACAGGTTTCTGTCGGCTTCAAATATAAAACAAACATCTGTTCTTGACCACAAACTCACCATAACCAGGATCAACGTCGTTAACAGTTTGACGTTAGGTTAGGAAGGTGGAAGGCATTCCCCCGAGGAGGAGAAACGATCAATAACTTTCTGATTTGTTGCTTATTCGGAGACAGACAGCGACCTCTCGCTGCGTTCAAACGACCTGCAGCAGCTTCCTGGGGGGCGGATGATTTTAGTCCAGCGGGGAAAGTTTCCTTCAGGTTTTCTTGTAATCGATCAGCTGTTTCCTCCGAACGGCTCTTTGTCCGATCACGTGCCAGAACTCAACAGCTGACAGTCGACGACGTCGTGCGTCAGGAACCCCTCACTGGAGTTGGGAATTTCTAATTGAATTTTCTAAATTAAATAAATAGGATAATGTTTCTGTTTTCACTATAGTTTTGCATAACTACCTTAGGTGCACGTGATTGTGTGTGTTTGTCAGAGATTATTCATTAGCTGTCTAAACTGAGGAATGTTAGATTTGGAAAACTACTTGTAAGAGAAATAGTTGGCTTCATCTTCTCATTAAATGAGATGCTTTAGCAGAAAGTACATCTTATGAATTTACCTTACTTCTGTAAAAGAAAAAAAAAAGGACATAAAAAAAGGAATACACCTCCAGATTTCAATATAAAAACATACAACTGGCTTTGTTTTTTCCAAAAAAAAAAAAGTATGTTTTAAATTTTTTTTTATCTGTTATCTATTTATTTTCATTTCTTCTAAACGGAATGTCTTTCTTAAGCATTTTGAATATGATAAAAAATATATATATATTCACACTGCTTTGTTTGGGGTGTTTCAACAACAGCACAGAAACTTTGAAATTTCTGAGTTGTGGTGCTTGAGTCGCTTTAGAGACACTGATCTCAAGAGAGCTTTTGTCATCATGTCATTAAATGATGTTTGGACCGTTGAAAGGTTCTTGTGAAAGAATGTCAGTGTCACAAGCCCATCCTGTCAGTGTTGACAGGATGGGCTTGAGTTAAGGAGACAGAGAGTAGCAGGGCTGAGTATAAAACCATGGGCTGGTCCAGTGTTGGTGACAGTACTGAGTCTACTCTTGAGTCAACTAACTATGGCTTGTTGTCACAGTATTTAGTAGAATATACTGGTTGAATGAATCAGATCTGTTCAGTATGCCTAAATGACTTGGAAAATATAGATGTATAAAATAGATAAGCTTGTTGTTAGTCTCTGGATTTAATAATGTGAGCAGCTTATTTTACACTTCAGCTCTAGCAGAACAACCCGAACACATCACATAAAAATGTTTCAAAATTTCATACATCTCCAGAACTAAAAAAAAAAAACTTAATAAACCAAGCTGCAAAACAGCTGCTGTTTTAGCAAAGGGCTATATATTCACACGTGTCCTGTCTGTTTCACAAGAGCGTAGTCAGTTTGTCTCCGTTTCCAAGATTTGTGCTTGATGTCATTGTCAAAGCAATTTATCGTAGATTTCACTGGGATTTGGTCGAGCTCACAAATCTAGATGTTCTCTTTAAGATGGCAACTTGCACTTTACTGCAGTTAGTCTTTCTCCTGTTTTTTTACGCACACATAAAAAACATTTGTCAAAGGATGAAAGCAATGCTGCTTCCGGCTAAATGCCTTCCTCTCAGTTTTGTGCTCAGCTGGGTTTAAACTGTGAACTGCTGTACTCATCACTGCTGTTGCCTTTGTTGTTGCTGGTGCAGAAGCTGTGGGGTTGCATCCCACATTAGAGGAGTGGCAATGATTTTCTATCCTAAAGATAGGTACACTACACATAACACAGGAACAGGATAGAAAACCACAATCGACAGCACATAGCACACGGACATCTACAATAAATAACTCAGTGATCTACTGTCTTGTGGACTTGTGCAAGACTTCATGGCAGTTGATTGACCCTAATTAGACAGTACATGCAATAAAGGAATTTTACAAAAAATGTACAAATTAAAAACAATGTTAATTATACAAGATTTAAAAAGAAAATTGCACAAGAGAAAGTCGATATAGAAAGCTTCATGTTTTGTCTGCGTAAAGAGTAACCTGCTGCGGAGCGCCTGCATGTCCTGCATTGCCCATCAGATGGCAGACTCTCTCTTCAGTAATAATTGTCTGATGTTTTTTATCTGCAGTAAATCCAGCAGATTTTTGACGTTTTATCAAATAACCATTTAAGTGCTCGCCAGATTATTTAACCATATAGATGCAGAGTCTTATCATCAGGCTACAGCCCCAAAAAGTCAAATAACATAAGTTTGGATACATTTATAATTTATAATATTAAATAAAATTTTACGAATTACCTCAGAACCTTTGCTCACTCTAACTCCTCAGGGATGGAGATGGTGCAAAGCAGTGAAATATTCAGCTGATTAAAATACCAAAGTGACTCGTGCTCAAAGTAGTATGCAGCTTTCTCTGCCTGCAAACCAAGTGGATGTTTAGAGCTGCCTGAAATTATTATTGTTATGATGATAATTATTAGTCACAGCAAGACCTACAGGCGGTAAACTAAAGAGTCAGGTGTGGGAGCTTGGCAGGACCCAGGAGCATTAACCACAGTGTTGTCCTGCTGCTGCTGCTGCTTGCTCCAGTAGAGCAACAGGGGATTAAAGATTTCAATTTGCAATCTTTTGGTCACAAGACTGCTTTTTGAACCTTCAGCCAACCGTCACTCCTATACTTCGCTGTTGGCTGTATTTGATGGAAGGCTCCTTCAAAGTTTGTGCACTATGTTGTTGTTTTGTGTGCATGTATCATCGTACAATGCTCGACCCTACTCATTTGACCAGAACGGTGTCCTCTAATTAAATGTGAGAATTTATTTCTCTTCCCTCTTTCTTTATACAATTCCGTTGGATCGTATCTTGGTCCTTGCCCAGATATGTTGACTGAGTGTTGCAATCCATCATTAAGGAACTCTACGATGGTCAAACAGCACAAACCTAACTTTGGAGGCACATTTTACCCCCAAAGAGTGTCAAGCAGAAATCCTCAGAAAATGTTGGCTGCTGTGAGCATTAGTATGCCAGGTGTCGACATTTACCCGTATTTTTGCAGATTAAAGCGCACACACTTCAGATTTCCAGACCTTAAGTGGATGAAAAAACGACTGTTAAGCTGCCTTCACATGATCGGAAATGTTCTCTGCGCTCACCTTGAGATAGGGTGCAGAGCCTTGCGGTGAAGGCAGCTAGTTAGTTTTGTTTCTATGGTTACGTCCCCTGCTTGCCTGCACCGCTTCATACAGCGGTTATCTCATTGGTTGCGCTTTGAAAGGTCAGCGGCAATTAAGGTCAAAGTTGAAATAATTTGAATTTTGAGCGGTGCGCCGCGCCAAGGGTAGCGCTTCTGCCTGGTCGGGCAGCAGAGCTCTCTCCATAGGAAAACAAGGGCACAGCCAGAGCAGAGCTGTTTTACCGCTGATCATGTGGAAGCAGCTTTACACCACAACAGAGAAGAAAGCTCTTCTTCCTGTGTCATATCATATTATATAACCATTAAACAAAATTAAATTCAAGATAATGGTAATTCCATCAACAGTGTAATAATATAATCCAATTCTGAGAGTGTAATTCTATATCAGAATAGATCTATTGTCATGTAAACTTTTAAAACTACAACAAAGGCTCAAAAATCCCCAAAACCCTTCAAAACTACGGGATAGCAAACAAATCCTTTACAATACAAGAGGCCACTTATAATAAATAAATAAATAAATCTAGATTAATAAATCTAATACCAAAACTACACTTGGAGAAACTATGTTTAATAACATACAAGATAATAGAGCCTGTAATCAATTTTCGTATTTACAGGGCAAACATAAAAGCATATTTATAACTAAATTAAATTGTGAAAGGGTGTGCTGTTATCTGGACAGATCATCATAAAGTTAAACAAAATTAAGTCATTTTTTTCTAATCTTTTTCTTATGCAACTGCTCTATGTGTTCAGAGCACATTTTCACAAACGTGTAGTATGATTTTGAGCTGAAACATATGTATATCAATACCAGTTGCTCCGAGGTCCAAGACGAGGACGTACAGTGAGTAATTTTCTCTCTGACAGATAAGATGCATTGGAACTTTGTTCTTCCGAAGAACTGAAGAAATATCCTCAACCATTTGGTCCAGTAGAGATGGGAGGTAAGGTGGCCTGCTGTGGCTATTTTCTTCTCTAAAAAAGAAAAAAAAAATCAATATCTGGTCACACTGTGCTGAAACTGACTGAGCAAACACCAACATGGCACCTGTTCGGGGAACACAGAGTCTCTCTGCCTTCCTCTGTCTTTTTATCCCTCTTCCTCATTTCCGTTCAGTCCCTGAGCAGATGCAGATTGCTTATGACAGATAGCATTGGGCTGCTGCCATTTCATTAACGTGATGTATTGGTGGTGACAGGTTTGGGCCAGATGGGCTGGGGGGGTTTGAGCATCACCTCTTAAATACTGTGCCTTCCAGGAAAATCCTCCCAGCTGGGGATGGACATGTCTCATCTCTCAGCAGCACACTCATCCAGCGGTGTTACCCCTGTTGGGAGGGATCACAGCTGAGGTTGTCTTTCACCCTGAGCACAGAATAAGTAGTTCAGAAAACACGAAACGGGCTACTAACCTGCGGGATAAAGAGATGAAGAGGCAACCTACGGTAATCTACGGAGGTTTATCCATGTTGAACAGGCATTTTCCCATCGCCTTTTGGAGGAATAGAAGATGATTAACTGATCATGATTCAATCCAAATTTAAGAATCAAAGTAAGTTCTCAGTTATCTCTATCTTTTTAGTATCTGTCATATTACCCACAATTCTCCACTCCCCTCTTATCCGGGCAGGGTAGTAAATGGCTTGGGAAAACACAACATCAGAATACAGTTGTATAATTGGCCGATTGCAACTTTTATTGTCAGCTCAAGCTTTAACTACTGACCATTGTACGTTGATTGGTTGATGCTTTGTATTCTGCTCTGCTTCTCCATCAGTTGTGTTCTGTAGGTTGGTGTAGGCAAAGCAAAAGAATGCAAACGGCCCATGTCTTTATCTGAACACTGCTACAAAGATGGGTCGTGTCCGCAGTCCTAAAACACAGAAATGAGTTAGCATGTTAGCACGTCCGGTTCCCTCGTCTCCAAGTCAATTGGTTTATTGAATGGGGTTTTTGGTTAGATGCCTGAAACAGGGTATGGTAATAGGGTTAACACAAGCTTAAGAGATTTTAATGTTTTGTTCTACAACATAAAAATATGTCAGTAACTACCCCACTAGTGAATTTATGGAGCTTCTATGCATCTTAAAAACAACAGTTGCTAAATAAGACTACTAAACGTCACCATGCCGAAGACGAGTCCGCCTTTAGCTTAGTGGTGGTGGTGTTAAGTCAAAAATCGTAAAAGTAGTGTTAATATGTGGAGATTATTTTGCTGAACAACACGTGTAAGTATCTTAAACGTTTGTTTGCCACAGAGCGGATTTTCAGCAAAATACCAAAATCCAAAGAAAAATCCCATCGGCTTTTTGTCAAGCGAACCAGTGTGATGCTAACTTCCGGGTCGGCCGACAAAAATGCGTCATCTCTGCACTACTCTATTAACTGGATTTATAGGCTCTAAAAGAGGGCTGGCAATCGGCACCTTGATACCCAAGTTGTCAAAGCAACATGAGACAAAAGAACTCTGAAGAGGACAAACCCTCTGTGCCAAACTGCAGCGGCATCAGTGAAGTCAAAACTGCAAAATAATTGAATATGCGGAAGGGAAGAGTTTTTTAAAAAAAAAAAGGTTAAAAGAAAGACACCAACAAAATACATCAAATATGAGAAAGAATTATAACAAGTTAAAAAATAAGCCACCATTTATCTAATCTATCCATGTTCCTCTTTGTCTGCTGTCTGGAGGTCACATGTTGCTCACAGTCTTTGTGCTATAATAATGCCTTATTTAATGATCCTCTTGCAGATCAAAGGACCTTTTGTTGAGGAATATGATGTGAAAATTTGGTGCCAATCTCCTCCATTAAAAGGCCCATCACTATAATGGGCCAGGGGCATGAAAAGAAAATGAGCTCAGAGGGGGGAGGGGGGTGTTATGTCAAGTCTGAGAGCTCTTATTGTCTGTTTCTTATGATGGTGGAATAATTATGCTGCTCAAACCGTGAAAACCAAAACACACACACGCACAGATAATCAATCTATAACCAGGGGGTAACACTTTATAGAATATCACAGCATGTGGTCATAAGCATAATGACGCAACAAACCTTTGATGAAAGTTTAATTGTTTACTTTTGGGGTCTGCTTTCGATTCGTTAAGTATTCGTAGTGAATTTTAGGAAGACAGTGGGAGAGGGGGAGAAAGTAATATTCACTGATTGACTGAAATGTAAAAAGAAATAAACCGACTCATTAATTATGCACAAAGACAAAGTGTAGTAGTTTTTTTTATCTTCTATACCTTTTATGGCTAACTTGTGCGTCAAATATCTCCCCGTCGCTCCATGCCTGAGCCATGGTATGTATGAATTATGAATGTATGAAGATTAAGGGCTTTTTTTGTATTTGCAGTTTAAAGGGCCCCAAATCTTTTGGAGCACTAAATTATTCATATATTCAAATGAATCTGACTTTGAGGACATTTTTTTTTCCCTTTCTTCTCTTCTTTCATGAATTTAGAGTATACCCTTCAGAGGGATCGGGTAAAATTGCCAAGACTATTAGTGGTAAAGGTTTGAGTAGAGCAGTGAAGTCAGTCCACTTTTGTGCATCTTGATCAGACGTGTGTTCTTTTACATGTGTGTCGCTGTTTATGCCAATCCCCACAGTGCCAATACCATATTTCCATCTCACTCATTGTTATTCTGGACAAGTACTCGCCTGTCAGGCTTCTGTCCTGTGTGAGTGTGTATGTGTGTCACCGTTATGCCTCAGTATGTTCTCTGCCCCATGCCGTCAGATCTGTGGAGCTCATTTTGAAAAAGCTGGAGAGAAGTCCGTGCATATTTATTGACTGGTGTCTGATCTGCCAAATCTTTGAAAACCAAACTGAACATCAGAAATATTTCTGAACATCATCTCAGAGACATGGACACAATATATTATATTCTAACCGTTTTTTTAGAGATTATGAATGCAAAGATATGTTATCCTGCAATAAGAAGAAAACAAGTGAAGCAGTCAGCTTTCCTGTGCTCATCAAAGTCTTGAATTTTGCTTTTGTGAGCTTCCCTCTCAGTAGGACGCTTTGCAAATTGCTGTAGATTACCAGAGAGATGTAAAGCATATCTGCTAGAGCAGCTACAATACCCAGAACTTCTAAGATATTTGCAACTAATATCTTGACACCTTCCTGTCTCTGTTATCCAAGAGTTTTAAATTGCACACACACACACACACACGCACACACACGCACACGCACGTCAAATGCAGTTGCACACTCTCAATGCTGCATGCCTCCCCTTCATTAACATGCAGTGCAGACACTGGTGTCCTCACAAGGGCAGTGTTGGGATGGCATGGAGTCAGAACAGGCTGAGATATCAGGGAATGACACGGAATTGGCGGCCACGCCTTTCGGGATTAGTAACAAAAACCAGTTGAGGCCAAAGCTCTTATCTCCATCCTTCAGTCCTCTCTCTCTTTCTCTCTTTCTCTCTTACACACACACACACACACACTAAACCACACACTTGAGTTTGCTCAGAGACATATAGTCACACACATGTAGTCTCACAGACATAATTAGCTTTGCCAAAAATATCCCCCCTTTAGGAAAATAAAGAATTGTGAGTGTAACGATTCCCTGTTTAGAAATGGTCTCTCGGAGTGTGATTAGTAGAGTGAAGGTCAGGGGAAAGAATTATTTGAATAATTAAATAATGTTCTTCTCCTCTGTCCTTGGTGTGTCCCTCAACAGTGTCAACACCAGCGAAACTGCCTAGAGCGTCTAATTAAAACTAAAACATTTCTTTTTCATTCGCGCGGTTCAGATTAAGAAAATATTCACAAACGGATTATATTCTCATCAGATGAACCCCAGACACATGAAGTACACATGAATACCAGCCATGTGATGTTAGTGAAAGATGGATTTAGATGTGGAATAAAGTCATAGTCCTCTCATCTCTGCTCTCTGTGTTCTCTGAAGCAGCTATTCCCCTCTGGTGCCTGTGTCAGCGGGCATATGGCGGAGGATGGAAGCATCTGTGAAAGAGAAGTTGCCTCTTCCCCTTCACAGAGCAGAGACAGGTGTTATCTGCCACACAATTAACACCTTCATGAATATCATTAAAGGTGCTTACAAGCTCATATATTAGATTCAGGGTTATGCGCACATTTTTTGTTTAGATCAGAGGAGACTGATTGCAACACATTAGCATTCCGACACTGAAGTTTTCAGTTTGAAGCAAAACTGCGCCTACAGTACGTACAGCCTCCCAGAGACGCTGGTCTCGTTTAATAGAATCAACGCTATCAGCAGCACAAACAACTCCGCCTCCATTGCATTGGGGGTAGTGGCCGAAATTACACATGTCAAAATCTGCCTGAATAAATCCAAAACTATCTGCTTTGCTACATAACTCCATGTGAGTAAGAAAGTGTTTTGATTCATAATTTGGGTGAACTGATGCGTTAATGAGGAGTCCATAATGCTTGGTCATCATGTGCTTTTTTTTTGCCCACAAAACAGCTTAGCTTCTGAGAATAGAATTACCTGACATCTTTTATTCCCCCAAAAAAGTAGCATTTTGAGAATAAAGATCTTGTTTTTGTAGTTAGTTTCAGCCTATGTTCATAGTCAATTTTCTATATATAATATATATATATATATATATATATAAAAGATGTGTGCACTTTTCCAGAATAGATGTGCTTAGCTGCTGTTAAGAGACATACAATTAGGGGGGGGGGGTCAGTAAGTGAGAGGTAAGTGAAAATGCAAGCTTTAAGATGAAGAGAGGCGAGAAGAGCTGCACTGAGAAATTAAAAAGGGTCTTAAAGTCTATTTCTTTCTTCTATGGTCGCCCTTTTCATTCATCTGCCGATTTAGGGTGTCATCTGAGGAGTTCAGTCTGCCAGCGTGACGGCAGCCGGTTATTGCTAACCACTGGTTACTGACTACTGACGCAGTTTGCTGAGAGCAAGGCTGTGTCCCTCACACAAACACCAGAGAGGACGTGAAAAACAAAGGGTGTGCATGTAATGATAAATATTGATGTATTGGTTAATTATCAAACCATTTATCTGGCTGTATGTCTATTGATATAGATGTTTGTCTTCCCATGTTACCTAATAATTGAACAGCTGGATACATGTGAGGCATATTTGCTCAATGAAAGTGCGAGCACAAAAGACACAGAATAGATTTGACTGTTAATGTGATCATTATTGAAAGGTGACGAGCAGCAGAGAGAAAAGTGGGAGGGCAGAGACGGACGGAGTCACAACAGAGAGAGGGGATGGGATTAGAGCGAGCACTACTCCCTCTCTTATCTCCCCTCTCTTCTTTCCTCTTCACCACTTCTCAAGTAAAAAAAACAATGAAAAAAACAGAATTCATTAGATACAGCCTCTTAGTTAAAGACCTTGTGTTTGCGTGTGTTCTCTTTTGAATGTGAGCCCAATCATATTAGAAAAGATCCATATCTGACAGTGTCTGCTCCAGCTGTAGTGTGTGTGTGTGTGTGTGTGTTTGTGTGTCACACTGAACGACAGAGAGAGGGAGGGAGGGAGGGAGGGAGGGAGAGAGAGAGAGAGAGAGAGAGAGCGGACAGGCTCATAGGGAAGATCTCAGGGGCAACATATCTGGTTTGCTCGGCTGAAATACCAAACACAACGGGATGGATTTCTGCACGACGTGAATGCGAGCAAGGAACACCGGTCTCACACATTAAAAAAAAAGGTCTGTAACTTTTCCTTTTTTGAACAATTTCACATAGGCTGCTGTTGCTTCAGGCTGCTTTTTCTGATATGTCTCCAAATTGTTTTGAGACAGAACGGGGACAGTGTTAATCTGTTCTTAAAGAGGGGGATTCCTGCTGAATACAAAGAGCCATTATTCACCTCAAACGCCTCAAATGTATCTGTCTCTTTTTCAGTTGCCAGCAACTTTATCCAGTGCGTTATCACAGCCTGCAGAGCAGTCGTGAGAGAACAAACACTGTTTCAGACAGATAGGGAGAGAGAGGGGAAAAGAAGACGTAAAGGGAAGATGAAATGAAGGAAGATATAAATGTTCCATGAGACTAGCAAGAAAGGATAAAGGTATGGGGTGAAGAATTAATGTATACACTCATTCACCAAATTGGGAAATAAAGCAGGCTTCCTGCGGCAGTTGAGAAAAAGAGGGAAAGACTGGAGTGATGAGTGAAGCAATTGTGCCCCCAGATTGAGAAAAAAAGGACATAAAACAATGTCCTTTCAGGGCAATGAGAACAAGAGCAGGGTTTGTTTGTGTTTAAAATGATGATCACCTGGTTTGTTATAAACACAGGGTGGAAATGAGCTGCACACGGACGCACAATCACTATCAAATGTACAGTTTTGGCAACTGCACTCAGAAGTAATTAACAGATAGAGAACGTGGTGTAAAAATACACTTCACCACAGGGAAGAACACACACACACACGCACACACACACACACACACACACACACACACACACACACACACACACATCAAAGGAAAAGGGCTCGTTATCTACACTGGCCACTGACCAAAATGTATTCCAATACTTCCTATTTGTAACGATCAGCCTCTCTCAGGTTTTAACTCGTGTTTTCTGTCAGTCCGTTAAAATAAGCCCTTTGCAACACCTTTAAGATCTCATTACAATTTATCTTTTTGAAATCCTCTCATGCACTGAATATCTGAGAGAATCAGATAACAGCTGAGCAGCGGTGCTCGACCCCTGGTGGAGCTTTCGAGTGCACTCAGGTGCGCTGTGACATTTTATCGTTCAAATGTAAAAGCAATGAATAAAAACCTAAGTTTGTTGTTTTGTGGACTCGTTCAAATTCCTAATTCTCTAAATTTGGACTCTTGTCTTTCATTTATGAGTCTTTTAAGGGACATAATTTCAAAGTAATTGCTGAAACAATCCAAACTGGAGAAAAATGTATTGTTTGGCGTCTTGTGGGGAAACGGTTGAGAGCTTCTGACGCATTAAAACATCGTTCTCTTCATTTTTTCATCATTCCTCCATATCTCTGACCCATAAGTGGGTTATCTGTGGTATTTGGGGCTGCTGAGGCGATTTGGAATTCATGTGGTTGAGCCTCAGGTCTGTTTTCAACTGATCTGGCTCAGAATATGAAATATACAACAAGTTTGAAATTCAGGCTACTTCTATCTCCTGGAAATCTGTTGTTTGAGCTGGAGTGTGTCAGCCTATGTGTGTGTGTGTGCATACAGTATGTGTAGAAAGCTGTTGTGTTTGCACATACTGTAAATACATGCATGTGAATATGGTATTTCTGCTAATGACACGGCTCGTCATTGTTCAGGCATGTGGTGTGAATACAACGTAAGAAAGTACACACACACAACACACACAACACACAAAAGAAAATGACCCAAATACCATGACATTTTGCCACATATGGATCTTGTCCATTATTCATGAAGTGAAGAGGTAATACCAGAGCTAAACAGACAACATAATGTGTTTATCTCGGGGGTTAAGGTTTAAGTAAATATTTGCTAATGATGCATGCATGGACTATTAAAATTCCAGTAATGGCCAAGGCTATTTCCTGTCACCAAAAGAGATGTTGAGATTGTAAATAGAAACAATAGAGTCCAAGGCTATGTTGCTATCTCTGTTTGGCCCTGAATGGGCAAGCTATTGTGAATATAAAAAAGGCTTATACCAGAAACCAAAAAGAAGTTGTCTTACAGTTAGGTGGAGACGAAGAGGAAAGTGCTTCAGGTTCTGTCTCGGATGTTGTCGGTCACATAAATCTTCAGAACAAACAGATAAAAATATGGATAAATGAAATGTTCATAGCTCTATCAGGTGCGTAATCATTGAAATGTAATCTCTGAAGACAAACAATAATTGCTACAGGTTTTAGGATTTCATTGTCATAGTATTAAAGCTGGTTGATCACTATGCAACCCCTTAAACACCTTTAGAGCATAAAACTGCAAAGGCATGTACGTCAAATGTTATCATTTAAATAAAACATATGTCTGGCTGTCTTAAAACCCAGTATACACATAAAAAAAAATACACACTGTACAAAGGATTTACACATAAAACAATAGAACCGTGAAGAATATACTGAGGACAACAAGAGCACAGGATATTTCTGTGGACAGAACCAATCAGATGAGACAAAGTGTGCCAAATGTACACTGAATACTGACAGTGAGAAAGATTATAAGGAGATGATGAAAAAAGGAAGGAGGGTGAGGAACAGATTGAGAAAGTGGAGCAGAGGAAGCTTCACGGCACAATGTCTCAGGAGTTTTGCTGAACATACTCCACCAGCAGAGGATGAGATAGATTGAGCCCAGGAAGGAGTTTGATCAGGAAATTGGGGAGCGTTGGGAGTCAAGGCTCACCGTCTATAGATACAGACCGGTGGTGGACAAAACATATGCTCTGTCAAGTCAAGACCCAACAAGCAAAGGTGGAGCAGAGAGAGTAGAAAGCTGTGGAACTCATGAAGAGAAATTTGCTCAGGGCAGCCTAGTTTGAAGAGTGTGCAGTAGAGATAGCCGAGCCTGTATAGAATATATTAAGAGCTCTTAAATAGGCTAAAGGGGCAATGCTAACATTGAAAAAGCTGATTTATTTATTTTTATATATATATATATATTTATATAAATATAAAAAAATATATATATTTATATAAATATATATCTATATATATATAAATATATATATATATATATATATATAGAGAGATATATATCTATATACATGAGGACTCATGGGGAAACAGGAGAAAGAGGAGGCTGAAAGGCAAAATACTCTCAAAATGCCCGAACTCCACATGGCCTGCCTGAAAGTGAGGACGACACACTTCTTCTTTTTTAAGTTATTAAAGAAGGACAGAGACGTAAGTCAAGTCAATTGAATGCCAGTTAAATAACATTAGGCTCTTGTGAAGTCTGGTCTTAAGGAATGGCACTGGCCGGTCAGAGGAGATTGTGGATTTGTGCAATGAGATGTGCCGGCGATTACACTTCTCCTCAAAACCACCAGACTCCATTGACATTAACAGTCATTTTACCTCGCTGATGATCGTAAAAGACATTTCATATAAACTCGCCAGAAACTAAATAAAACTCATCAAAACCATCTTACTTAGTCTTTTCCCTATTCTAACAAACAAAATGAACCCTTAATTTACAGAGATAAATGTGAAAATATGCTGGCTCTACACGTGGTTTCACCACTCACAAGATGTGTTGTCTTTGCAACAAACGTTAGGTGGCTAATTAGCACTCATCTTCGCCGGCAGTCCAAAATAGAAAAGGCCACATCAGCTCAGAGGGAAGTGTATGGCAGCTGAGTTCACACCTGAGTGAGTTTAAGACGAAGCAAGATTCCCTTCCTCTGTAAGACGGAGAATGACAGAAGGAGGAGCAAGCGACAGCTGCTGTACGTGGTCTCTATTCAATTTTAAAAACTGTGGCAAGTTACAGTATCAGCTGATGTCCAGAAGAGCAACGATCAAATAGATTTAAAGCCACCAGAGGACCTCCATGTCATACCTTAACCACCGCACTGCTGTATTTGTAAAAAATAATGGCATAATTGCACACTTATTTTCATCTGACCTCAATAAAACCCAATATGTAAGGGTTTTAAATAAGGATTAAAGTGGTAAGCTTTCCATTTGCCACACACTGGGCTTGCACATTTAATGAATGTTCCTATTTGAAAGCAATCCTGATAAAATTTGTAAAAGCCATGAAGTATCAAGGTGATAAAACAATGTTGTTGTAGGCCTGTGGTTTTTTTTAAGCTGTTAAAGAAGACCCAAGGTCTCCAAAACCCCAAACAGAACTTCAGGGTTAAGCAACAGCTGAAGTCAAGACAGGCTTTTGTTACAGAGACTCAAGAACAAGTGAGATTACAGCTCAGCGTGAGAGAGATAACAACGAGGCACAAAGGGCACAAAAAAAAAAAGTCCCATCTTCAAGGGCCAGCGATTTATTCTCTGAGAATCCTAGAAAATAAATGTAGGGAGGCTTAGCTGACCAAAGAACTGACCAAAGTCACGCTAGCCTTTGGGATGTGGCGAGAATCAGCATAGAGACTGAGGATCAGCTGGTGACTGCAACCAGCTGAATGAGTATCAAGCAAAGCATAAATGCAGAAAATTACATCTTGAAGAAAAGATAAAGCCCATCACATTCAGAGGAAAAGCTGAGATGAGATAATGATCGTTTAAAGATAAACTTCACACCTCCTAAAAATCTTCTTTTTGCAGTGATGTAGTGTACTCCAGGATGTGGTTACAGGTGCAACAAAGAAAACTTCTACAATTTAGGATGGAAGCAAACGAGAGAGAGCGGACATGTGGCTGTGTTGCTCAGCAGGAAACAGAAAGATTGCTGACCATTTATAACGAGAACTAATGTCATCCTACCTCAATGACATAAAAAGCATTTATATAATTTTCCTAAATATGGACCCACAATTGTCCCAATTAGCCCTTGTTGTTCTCTGTATTACGCTTGTAGCTATTCCTAAGGAAAAAAACTACTGGTATTCATTTAGCGTAGGCGAGCGTGTGTGCGCGCGTGTGTGTGTGTGTCTGTGTGTGTCTGTGTGTCTGTGTGTCTGACCTCTTCAGTCTCTGCGGGACTGCATGGCCTGCCCTCTTAAAGTAGATTAGCTTGAAAAAGAACTGAACGTACCTTGTTGCTTGGATACAAAAAGCATCATTAATCTCAATTATCAGCCACTTCAGCTCACAATGAACAAGCTTCATCACAGATTTGAAAACAACATATCATTAACGACAACAACCTATACAGAGCAGGAAAGAGTAGGAGGGGAACGACAAGGGAAGGACCGTGGATAAGATGAGGACTAGGTGGCAGGGTAGAGGAAATTAGAGCAGAGAGGTGCAGAAATCAGTGTCATGTTCATGGACTTTTGTTTCTGACAGGCACATGGATGATTGACACATTTTCATCTGAAATTACAAAAATTGTAAAAATTGAGGTTACAAAAAATACAAGCAGACTTCCCCCCCCCCCGCTACCAGCAATTAAAAATGTTTTTTTTATGAAAATGTTGACATCAAGATGGTCAAAACATTTCAGGAATGAAATAAATGAAAGTGTTGATTGAGGATGGCAAAAAAACAAAAAACAGATACATAGTTAGAGGAGAGCAGAAGGAGGGAAGGGAATGTGCAGTGAATATCAATACTTCCAACTCTGAAAAGTTGCAGGGCAAAAGAGACTATATAAGTCAACAAAATTGGCAAGGCTTTTTTTTTTTTATTGGGCTGGGAAGACCACTGGGAGGATTTGATAAAGAAAACAGAGTTGGGGCAGGAAAGCATGCAATCACAGAGAGCAGCCTAACTCTTCCTCCTCATTATGCTGTGTATCTCCCCGAAGGTACAGTGGGCCGTAAATTAAAGAGAGCAGAATTCTTGTCAACTGTACTATCCAGAGAGAGAGAAATTGAGAGAATAAAAGGGGCGTGAATAAGAGTTTGGGGACAGAGTAGCTTGCTTAAACTTCAAAAGAGACCTTGTTCAATAGAAGATTAAGAAAAGTTTTGTACCAACATTGAAAAATGTTCAGAATGAAGCGCTGGGTTCAAACTGGTGCAAACACATTTATATCATGATCATTTATAGGAGTGAAACATAATAAAACATTATTACTGACAATGGTCTGCAGCTAGCATTAACTCAGTGTGCATCAGCTCGTGACTGTGAATGAGGTTGTTGCTATAAACTTCTCATAATAATACTTCCGGTTAAGGCTCAGTGCTTGACATGTGTCCATACTGCAGCTAACTAGCTAACAGACACTGTTCTTAAATTCAACACACTCCAAGTACACACAACACCGTTTATAGGTCACACAAGTAAGATATAAAATAACTTCAGACAACTACGGGATTTAGCGACTCCCGGTGGCCGTTAAATGATAACACTCTTACTAGCCTGCGAATTGCTTTGGCTAATGCTAATCGCTAGCACCTACGTTAGCCTGCGAGTAAACTACTGATGCGAATCGCTGATGCTTCCAGCACATACACGCATCCCAGCCTATAAACTCAAAGTCACAGCATTATTTCCGAGCCGAACAAATGTTTTTAGTGTTCATACAAGTTTCTACTGTATTTTTTTTGTATTTTTTTCCTTTTTCAGAACCCCCTCTGCTTAAATGTATTCGTGGTGTACTAGCACAGACACACATACAGAAAACACAGAACAGTAAAATGACAGATTGTCCACATTTTGAAGAGTCGGCTCATGTGCATGTAGTGTTAACTAAACCAGTTTTTACACGGAAAATGGTCTATTAACTCGGTAGGGGCTATACATGCAGTTATTGCATCTGAAAGGCTCATGGATAAGATTTTTTTTTTTTTTCTTTATTCTTCTTTGAAGATTTCATCATACAATTTGACAGTTTTATCACTACTTTTTGTATTACTACTTACTACTATATTAGTATAAAAGTTTAATAGTCTTAATATATTATTTAAACTCACATAGCCAACAAATTGAATGAAATTGAATGAACTTTGGCTATTTTACACTGAAGTAAGTAAAATGTACCATACCTAATGAACAAATTTACCACGAATTCAAAGTCAAATGTATCATGTTCAATATGTGTTATTGCAATTTACGATCAATGTTGGCATTATGATTAGTTTAACACAATATATAATTTTTCAATCGAGTCTAAAAGTAAGTGAATATATACAGTGGTAAAATAAATGTATTGTATATTCTGGTTCAATCATTGCAACAATTTAGTTTTTAATATCTAATAATCTGGATGAATATAGATTGTTTGTATATCCTATATATTGTGAATATGTTGACGTGCACTCCGCTCACGTGAATATAATATGGCCAGGCAGGCACACGTATGGTCCATGGTGAAATGCATGACCATGAAATGGAGAGGAAGGAGGGGAGAGCTGGAAGATAAGAGAGAAAGACACACACCACTGTGAGGCAAAGCGTGTGTGCTGACCCCCCTGCTTCCCTTCTGGTCATGGTCAATCATTCCTCCCTTTGAAGTGTCTTTCTCCCCTGTCATAGATCAAGTCAAGACACAAGGCTGGCCCAACCCAAATACAACTCTCTGTCTCTCACCAACACAAAGACTGTGAACACTATACCACAATGCTCAGTCACATCTTCGAGTCAGTTTTGTGCCATGCAGTAATTTGCAGTGGAACATTATTAGCAGTATTAATATGCAGTGGAGGAGGGTAGCTCTCAGCTGTCTTTGTGAAAGCTGATTATGAGGAGTTTAATTTCATCAGATAAGGATGCCTTCGTTTATGAGCATAAGCGGCTCCAAGCACCAGCATGACAGGCCTTCAATGACACAAGCACTCCCCCTGCTGTTACTCTTTGTTATAGTCTGTTCAGTATAGGTCCTTCAATCTGTCAAGCCCCGAGACAGACCAGCGTCCATAGGAGGTTTTGTATTTTTGTGATAAGCCTGAAATTCATCCGTATACAATATAAATGTTTATATTGCACTTAGAGTGATCAAGCAACACTTCTGAAAATCCAAAAAGCATATTCTGTTTATATTGAAATATACCTTTGTATACTTATCTAAGAATATACAGTGATAGTATATTGCATGATTATCAGATTTCATACATTATGACTTAATACGACAGGTTGATTGCACCTCTTTGCTTGTTTCATTGCTGCGAATACATGCAAATATAGATATATTTTTTAATGTCCTTAGCCCCAATACAAGTATTTTTAGACATTTATTGTGCAGCCTAATGGCAGATGGGACATTCACCATCTAGGGCAATCTAGGCCATATTTTGTGTATTTGTAAGTCAATTTGATGTTTCTTAAATAGCCTGAACTCTTCAATCTGGTGCTCAAAGAGGGCAAAAATAAATCATTATTTGCAACTATTATTTGATAGAAATCTGTTCTGCATCTGGGGGCTCTTGAAATAAATTGTTGGCACTGAATCAGAATTGTAGAAGTGCTCTCTGTCTTCCTCTTAATCTCAGCCGAAGCTAGATGTGGCTGAAAGCTCTTGAGTCAGCAAGCATCTGCCATGCTCAAGTGTCCTGGAGGGGAGAAAATAAATACTTGGCAGCTTGAGCAGACAAAAGAGAATTTGTCTCCTACTGGCCATTTAAATGATGAGTCTTCAAGTGTCTTTCTGTTGTTTCACAATAATTTTCACTTTCTTTTTCTCTCATGCAAATCTAATAATCGATGGCAAACATCAGCCAGGATGTCAGGGATGGACGTCCCGTTGGTGGACCATAATGAGACCGTGATCTCTCCGATAGACAATGGGACCTTCCTTCGTTTCTCCCCAACCTCCGCATCCACGTCGGCGGCCGCCTCGTCACCAGGACGTCCGGGCAACGTCTACATTTACGTGTGGCTCTTCCTCGGCCTGCTGGTATTCCTCCTGACGCTGCTCATCATCTCCCTCCACAGGCTGAAAAACATCATCTCCTCCTCCTCATCGGTCCCCGACTGCAGCAGCGAGGGAGGGAGCTCCTTCACCAACATGGAGATCTGTAGCATCTCGTCTCAGAGGTCCACCATCTCCTCACTGTCCACCTGAGGGAGAGCACATACAGACACATAGACATATATGTCCATGCGCGTTTTCTTGTACATGCATGCTTATATGCAAACAGCAGGCAAGCATGCACACACACACACAAAGCACATGGAGGCCCAGCACCTCCTCACTGTGACATACAAATATAAAAACACTTTGTCAGCCACAAAGAAGCTGACAGCATTACACTTCACGCATGCATATTCTAATACAAATAGTCAAATCAGGTATGTCCATGCAATTTCCATAGGCACAGGGGAAATAAAGCTCACAATGTGATGAAGCGGTCTTGAGGGGTGAGTCTGACTAAACCCTTCAGAGCCCATCGGAGCGACAAAGACAAATGAAACTGAGAAACTGCTTTCCCTCAGCAGGAAAAAGCGTAATGAGGAACTATTATCTTTCCTCTTCATCTTTGTAAAGTTCATTTCTTGTATTGTACTTCTCCTATTTACTGTGGAACAAATATTATTGCTTTCAAGTTTGTCCAGCATGTCTCATAATGTCTGTAGACTACAAAATTACAGTGACAATAATATTAAACTACTTTGTACATAAATGCATGCTTGTGTCTCCGTTGTTCAGTAACGCTCTGGGATGCTCTACCTGTAACTCCAGTTTTTTTTCTTCTTCTAAATAACAAAAGGTGAAATACCTTGAAAACTGTACAGCAAATTGCTTCATGATTCCCCTGGGGAAAGGACATTGCACAAGACATCCTGCTGTGGATGTTAAAGGTGAGAAAGAAATGAGGCTTTTGTCTTACTGACAGGCAGGCGTCCTGTGACTGCGGCTACAGACCAGGTCATAAACAAGATGAAATCCTCGTCCTGAAAGACAGGTCTACCAGCGTAACGGATTACCCTCTGTTCCCTGTCAGCCAGTACGGCGTCTGATTGCTGTCTCCATAGTGACTGAAGCACGAGAGTTCTGTGCAGCCTTGTTTGTCTTCCAAGCTTAAGCTACAGTAATGGTCGTTTCTGCTCTAAATGCATCATTTTTGTTTTAATGCTGTGAGATGTAGATTTCTTTTGACACAAGGCACCACACACTCTGAACAACTTATTAGAAAAAGATTAATTCGTCTTGGTCACAAACAACTGAGGGCTCAGAGAGCAGTGATGACGGCCACGAGGCCACAGATAATACAAGGAGTCGGGTTATTGTTCTCATTGACAAATCCTCATTGTACTCACACTGCGTGTGTCAGGTGATGGGACCGTGTCAGCCAAACTCTTTGCTTCCCTCATGAATAGTCACAGCGTTCATTATTTCAGCTGTTGATGGATCTGTATGCACACCAGGCAAGAGGTCAATATGTCCAGAACCTGTTTGGTTTAATGTAGTACAAAAGATTCAAGTTTGAAATAATCACTAAACCTTTTGATTTGAAGTTAACAAGCAGTCAAAAATAATTGTTTCAGTCGCGACGTTAAAGGAATAACTGAGTAGTGAATTGAACCACTTGATTGTGTTTTTTTTTTTGTTATATTGGAGCTTATTTCCAGTCCTGCAAACACAGAGAAATAATTCAGTGAAGATACAAAGTAGATTAAAACATTTTCCAACTTGGGTGACCTGTGTCTTTATACTTAATATGACCTTTCCGTGCATGATTTACTGTATACCTTGTGAGTGCAAATCGGACTTTGGTCCAGGGGTTAAATGAATGCCATCAATGATTTCATTCTCTCTCCCACGTTGCACATATTCTCTTTTTTAATGCAGCAAGGGAAATATTCCTACCTTGATCTCTATTTGATTACTGGGTCTGCTGCATAGGGGTGCTTTAATATCCTGTTAACTGAAAATCCCAGCACCATGAGCACAACACACAGCAACTTGTGACGCATGCAATTAACTAAACTCAGCCCAAACTTCATGCGGTTTGCTTTGATGAAGCTTTGGCTTCGAGTTACATGCCTTTCTGAAGGGAACTTCAGCTGTTTAATGGCTTTGATTTAGGCAGAGAGGACCTGACCTTACAGATGGAAAAAGCAGGCAGCTAGTGCTGGAGATGGAAACTGGACATTTTTATCAAACTTTCATTTCTCTGTACGTCTTAAGTCTGTGTTCTTAGGAGGTGCTGCAGAAAAAATTATTGGCAGTAACAGACGTCTGGAATGAAAAACACAGCAAAGCAGGTAGTTCAACAACGTAGTCGAGTGTGTTTAACTCAAGAGTCTCTCGAAATCATTGAAAGAAGGAACATTCCTTTCAGACCGGTGTCTCGTGAGTCACACAACAACAATTCCCCTCTTTGTGCAGCGCCACAGCCTTGAAGCGAAAAAAAGAAACCTTTGAGTTCAACAGAATATGTGACCAATGAAAAGTCAAGTCATCAAATTCTTTGCATATTTTATTTTTCTTATCATGATTTTTTTTTTTCAACTCACACATGTCATATTTTACATCTTTGCAATAAAACATGAATACAATAGTTTTTAGGGTTTCATAGATCCAAAAATATTTAACCTTTTTTTGGATACGTAAGTTGAACTTGTCGATAGAGTATGTGCATGTGCGCATTTGATCAAGATGGCTTCACACATACAGTACATCTCACATTTCATCCCCTCTCCTCCCTCCTTCCCACCTCTATCAGCTACAGAATCATGATATTGCTTACAACTGTGAGGTTGTAAAACCTAATAATCACACATGAGCTCAACGCTTTAAATACAAACATCAATGCACAAATAATCCCGAAGGGGAAATGGACCTAAACAAAATGGCAGCCGACCAGAAAGAACCAAGCTAATAAATAATGATATGTGATTGGTGCAAAGTGCAAATACAAAACAAACTTTTACATTGATTTGATTCTCTTCTTTTAAATAATCAACAAATGTGGGTAAGTGAAGGTTTCCTTTGCGCTTTCAGTCTTATTCAGCTGATTAAGTCTCCCACCAAGCCTGAACCAAGACTATATGTACATATTTGACAAAACAATCACCAAATATACAAAGGAAATCATGTCAGTCTTGTGGTGGTCATCCTTGGTGGCACTGGCAAGATCTCTTTATCGTTACCATCTCCGGCAAAACAATCACCATCCTTGACACTGCCGTTATTATCATCAGTCTTGTCAACATTATAATAATTATTACACAATATTTTACATACAGCAAGTCATTAATAAATTAAAGGTGATAAGCGCAGTTTGTGTAGTGAAAGAACACGTGTAGACTCTGAAGGACGCAGAGCCTTATTTACATAAGAATCAGACTTAACTCTGCTGCAGGTAAAATAAAAGAATACAAAATGAACAGTACTAAATGAAATGAAATAAAAACCAGATAAAAATCAAATGAAATCAGAACCCCAGGCAATTTTTCAAGGGTGAATTTTAAGATCAAGCCAATAGCACCGGTTTTTGAACAGTGGGTGGGGCGGGTTCATCTCTGACCCTTTCTAATCAGTTTACACACATTGAAGGAGTCTTAATTTATCGTCCACCCAAATAATTCCTAGACTGAACTCCCCTCAAAGGAAAAGTAAAGTTGAAAATAAAGAGAGAGAGAATAAAAAATATAAAAGGAAAACAAAAACGTAGGTTCTTTGTCTGTGAAGCATTAAGCGTACCAGGAACGGCAACTGCAGCAGTCCTGTGAGTGGTACGGGTATGATTGACCTCTACAAGGTCTGCTTGACTTGCTCTTTTCCCCCATTCTGCAGTCTGTCTATTTTATTAGCAGGTTTTCGTGTGTATCTTCGGGGTATTATGTGTCTGTGGTGACACACGTGTGTGTACGTACACGTGTGCACAGAGGAAGTTATTTCCACCAGCGCTGCCGCATCCTCAAATCAAGTAAACTTCACAAGGGATTAGAGCCTAAGGTCCGGAACTTGTTTTTCCTTCCTCTCGGTACCTTTAGTTTCCCCGCGTTGCAGATACACAGCAGAATGCATCACCTCCTTTCCCTCTTGTTCTTCTCTCCTCTCTCCCTCCTCCTCTTCCTCACACTGTCCACCTCAATACCTGTTCTGGTGCTCGTAGTGCCAGCGGTTGAAGTCTATGTTGAACGCCACAATGCTGCCGGACGCCATGCCAGTGATCAGAGTCCTGAGGGCAGAGCACACAGAAAGGCACATCTGTAAACCGAGCTTTACACATACTTTAGACAATTGCAGTGCATCAATCATTGTATATTTCCCTGGGACATCCTCTGAGGTTTGGGTAAAATCACTGCCCGGGTACTGATCATTCAGTATTCTCTGCTGCCCCCTGGTGACCCAGTTTCCCCAGCAACAGTTTGGTCTGTCAGAGTGGCACCCTGTCTGTTTTACCTCTGGTCGTGTGAGAGGTCCATGGCACGGATGCCTGCGTCACAGCCTGGATAGATGTAAAGCTGTTTGAAGTCGCACGCCTGCCACACTTCCACAACTCCGTTATCACCTCCTGTCACCAAGTTCTGCCCGTCGCTGCTCAACAGGATCGCCTGGAGAGAGAAAAAGAAGAGTAAAGAGAGAGAAAAAGAGGCTCAATGGCTCCTTTGTGTTGGACAACAGTATACGGTATTGTTTATGATTAAATAAGGGAAGTATTGATGCATGAATATACACAAACTGAATAATACGGTATGTTTACATCAACAGTATTAACTCTGAAGGCCTTACCCGTGTGGAGTCATTGACCTCCATTTGTGCCAGCAGTTTTCCATTTATGCTGAAGTTGCAGAAGCGGCCTCTCTCATAGTAGATGATGCAGTGGCCCTCGCTGGACACTGAGATGAGGCGGGGCCGCTGACACAGCTCTGGCCCCTCCAGGGCCCGAAGCAGGTCCCCTGTGATGGTGTGGACCAGGCACGGGCCCTCTGAGGAGCAAGACCAAAGCAAAAAAAAATTCAATTCATTTTTATTGTACAGCTTTTCGCCAGATCCCAATGAGTGAAATGAAATGGTACTACACTGATAAATGCATCTGAGGGCTGTAACATTTTAATATTTTTTTAACATATAGTGTGAAAATAATCAAAAATCTAATTGAAATCTCTCTTAGCGACGGACACACGCACCTTTAGCTCCACTGATGACGAGTCCCAGCTCTGCACAGACAGACACACACACCACCTCGTGGTCATGTCCTGTCAGAACTGCCCTGGGAGCAGGGTAGTCACCTGGAATAGAAAACAAAGTTAGACACGACATCAACCTCTGGGAGCTGTAGTGTTTTCTGAAGCAGACTCGTGTACACACTGAGAAACATCCACACGTGTTGTTTCCACCATGTCACCACTCACTGTTGTTAGGGTTGTCCCCAATAATGTGGTGTCTTCCACTCCAGTACCACAGAAGAAGAGTGGCATCTCTGGAGCCCGACACGATGTAGCAGTCACCTCCGATGTAGGACTCTGATCTGGCGAGACACGTCACCACATCCCAGTGGCCAAACACTATCTGGGTCAGCTTTCCTGTGGAGAGGAAGGAGGAAGACGTCTAAGTCAGTGTGTGTCCTCTGCTCATATTTGTGAAGGCCATGATAGCTTGACTAATGCAAGATAAAAAAAAAAGAAGATCCTCATCAAGGATAAAAATACAAGGGTTAAACACGCAGTTTAGTTAAAAAGAGTCACTAAATCTGAATCACTAAATCTCTGGACCGATAAATATGGAAGTCATGGGTGCATGTCCAGGTGCATATGTGAAAAAAAGCGTTCCAAATCTCCCCTAGATCAATAAATCTAACCACAAATCTAAACAAAATTCCAAATGCGCGAGTCTACATGATCCACATTCAAACTTGAGGCCTCTGACAGATTCACAAAACACCTGCCACCTATGCTCAACATGTCTGAGGAATAATACCAAACCTACCCGTTTCAGTGGAGTAAACACGGAAGCTCTTGTCCCAGAAGCCGCAGACCAGGATGTAGCGGTTGTCGGCAGTAACCACAAAACAGTGTGTGTTGATTTGGATGCTCTGGTCCACGAGGTCAGTGATCTGACGCTTGTTCACGCCCGAGTTGTTTGCTACACGGGAGCACAAAGATGCCATTAGGTTAATGAGGGCATCCGAATGCAATATGGTTCACAAGCATTTCAATGATCTCTAACATCTTTCATCCCTCAGGTTAGTTTTGCAGTGTCTCAATAATATATGTACATAAATACCCAGTATCATGAAATATATTCACTTCAGTCCAACTAGTCGTGTCCTAAATATTATCATTTCGTAAAAACAATTAAATCAGCTGTGGAGATTTCTTTGTGCACTGACCTATGAGAGGGTCCATCTCAATGGGTAGATGATGAGCCTGCTCTAGGGAGTATCCTGGAGCTCCACGGAGGCCTGAAGGATAAAGGGTAAAAACATTAAAGTCAGTCAGGCTTGTACATACACACATCATAAAACGGTGAAGGATAAATGCTAAACTACAACCTCTCATATAATCCCCTAGTCGAGTAGTCTCTGATGAATGCTCTAATGCAGGCTTATGTTACAAAATAAGAGCCCCACAATAAAAGTCACTTGCGCTGCCTTATGACCCTCTAGAATTACACTACCACGATTCATTAAACCCACCCCGCTGCACTAATGAGGTCATTAAAGGTTAATTGAGGGTTTAATTAACACATATTTCTATGTCAACATGTGGACAAAATAAGAGTAAACTCTCACTGGGTTTATGAGCACTACAGGCTTCCATAAATTAGTCTTAATTGCATAGCTGCTGAAAATATTTTTAATTATATGATTTGTATGAATATGTTTGGATTAATATTTTAAACTTCTAATCAAAGAAATGCAAAAAAGGCCAATTAAAATTTCCCATAGCCCAAAGTGATGTCTTAAAATTGCATCTGTCTGATCAATCATCTGAAAAAAAAGTTATTCTATTTTTAAAAAGAGAAAAGCAGCAAATCTTCACATTTGAGAAGCTGGAGCCAGTACGCGTTGCCACATATTTCCTTGATAAATAATCTAAACAATTAATTGAAATAGTTTCTGATCAATTTTCTGTGGCTTGATTTATTGATTAATTGTCTAATCATTTCAGCCCTATAATGAACTTTGTATGTTACTGTATTATCGAGGGATTGCAATAATGTAGTTCTGTTAAAGTTGATAAAAAATGGTTAAAATAACAATGTTGTATACTGTACAGATAATGTCATGTTCCATTCTTCAAAGAGGTGTAACTTTAAAAATATGTATAACTGGTTCAATTTCCATGTTTCAATTGTCTTGTTTTTGTTATCATGCACTCACCGACTGTGTTGTGCCAGCGGTTGACAGCAAACAGCCGGCTACACGTGACGGTGACCGCTGCTGGTATGCTGAGGTGGGGGAGCGTGTTGGCTGCGACGTGAGTGACGGGCGAGTTGGAGGGGAACTTGAGCACCATGATGACATCCTGCTGCATCTGATCCTTAAACATCAGCGGGCTCTGGGGAAGGAAACACTGGTGAGACAGAGAAAGAGAGAGGGACAGAGAAGAAGAGGAGGGCAGAGCGGGGAGGCAAGGTCGAAGGAGGAGCAGGAGGAGGAGAGAGGAGGAGGAGGGAAATGGAGACGGAGGTAGAGGGAGAGACAGAACAGATGGGACAGAGGGAGGGAAGGGGAAAAGGTATATTAGTGGGAGCACAGGGTCAGAGCAGGTACACACACTGAGGGTGGCTCTAGGCCTAGGAGAGGAGGTGAAGGCACTGGTTGGTCGGGGTTCAGGACTGACAGGTAGGGTGGACATGGATGGCTCTGATGTGGAGACACTGAGGCCTCGTTTTGCTGAGGGTAGCAGGGAGGACAGAGAGGCTAACACCAGGGCAGTATGATGTAATGCATCATTACATACGCGTGTATGTAGTAAAATCAAATGCTATATAGGAATAAAATGTGTGAGAAATATGAAAAATAAACCCCTCAACATATCTATAAGAAGAGAGAAACCTTGGGGAAAACTCTCTTCCTGTTCCCAAAGTGAAACAACCTCTCAATAAAACAACATTGGCTTAAGGAACATGCAACAAATAAGTCTGTTTATTAAATGTGTGAGTACAGGTGACCTGGTGTTTTTTGAGGGAGTTTTTTTTGTCAGCATATAGAGAGAACACCGTGGTGAAACTTAAAACTAAAGTAAGGTTTGCTAAGGATGTCGAGGTGTCCTCACCAGGTGCATGGCGGAGGAGCGAGGTGGGTGTGGCTCAATCAGCAGCTGGGAGGGGATCTGACCACACGCCTGAATCTGGGACTCAATCCCCTACAGTCGGAGAGACAGAGAAGGGGTTAACATAGGACAGGGAGAGTTAGGTTACACACTTTCCAGAAACATAAAAACAACTTTGTGAAAGCCACATATACCCCCCCTTTACCCAAATATGCATGTTTGTCTTTTTTGTATGCATCCAGAACTACAAGCATGAACTGTATGTACTTTGAATTGAATCCCTCAGCCATGAGGAATAACCATCTACTGACTATTTATCTCAGACCTTTGAACATTGGATGATACCATACGATCTTGATTTGAAAAACTCACAAGGAGGAGATTTCTCATAGTCAATTTGTGAGTCAAACAAGGGTGCTGCGTTGTCATAGAAACTGACCTCACGTTGCACAGCGTCTGCATTTTCTAGGTTGATTGCTCCCTCATAGGACAAGAAGTTGAAGACGTTGAGGCCCCGGACTGCTTCAGGCCCTCGCTGCTTGTAGCCAAATATTAGATCAATCCACTGGTGAAGCTGGCACGACACGAACTCGCTCTCCAACGCCTGGTCGGAGTGACAGGTGCAGAAGGAGAGAGAGTCAAGAATGTGTTCAGTGTCTCCCCAGTGGGTTTAAAAGGCGGAGACAATAAACTTGTATTTTAGAAAAGACTTTGTCTTTGTCGCTCACCATTCGGTTAATGCGGACAAAGTCTTCGGGTTTCTTGGCCCAGGCAGGAAGCTCCACGTCACACACAGAAACTCCATCATCACGCACCCCGAGCTCGTACTCATTACTGTTAACGAACATCTCAGGCAAGTAGTAGAACTCTGGGATCAGCTCCTGATGGGACCCGACAGAAGCGCGACACAAATGATTACTTTCTTTTAAATTATTATGATTATTATTATTTTACAAAATGTATAACGATCTAACTGATCGATGCTGACAGACACACACACAAGCTGTTTTCACCAATATCTAACCATTTCCTTCAAAACTTCAAATACTTTCAGCTATTTGAAGCAGTCTAAGCTGAGACACACAAGCACTTTTGGTGATTCGCGTTATTGTGTTTTCAGTTGTTTGCCTTAATACTGAACAATTTCAGGCTGATTTTATTGTTTTACAATATTTTCAACTCGTCAGGAATTAGGAATAGTTACCTTGACATCAGCTGTGTCCCTCTGACAGTTCCTCCACGAGCAGCCGATGCCAGAGAAGGCTCTCTCCGGATGGTCGAACTTGTTATCGTTAGCGTTGAGGAAAAACGTGGTAAAGGGCTCCTACGGTGACATGAATAGACAAATTAATTAAAACTGCCATGTGCTCGAGCGACCGCTGAAGGTTAAAGTCTGTAAGTGTGTGAAGTGCAGCAGGTACTTACTATTCTAAGCATCCACATCAGTGTTGAATGAGCAGTGGAGTACAGGGTTGTGTAGTGGTGAGGGGGCGTGCTGTCGTCGTCCCACGTCTCGTAGCGTTCTGCATAAAACGCTGCTCGCTTGGGATTCAGTGCACCGATTGGCTGGAAGAAACCAGAGAGAAATAATCAGCTTAAGTCAACAATTACACGAGAAACAATACGTGCAGGTTTCTCCTTTGTCACACGTTGTACTTTTAGACGGTCAATGCTAGGACAATAAAACCAACGTGCTCGTTCTGATCCTCTGTAGGAAGGAAAGCAGGGAATTACATCCACAGTATTATTACGTGTCTTAATTTCGCTCTTACTTTAATTGGTCAAAATGCAACCAGGAGAGATTCCGGCTAAGCCTTGGTATATGAGTGGTACTGCTGGACTTATATTTTACCCCTCATAGTCACAGTTCATAGCATCTTCTTCGTAGCGCACATGCTATTCATTGGAAAAGTGCAAGCGTTGTGTGTCAGAGTGCTCTAACCTTGGAGAGGTCTCTGAAGTTGCCAGGTAGTGTGAGATCGAGCTCCTCTGAATCGTAGTTGGTCAAGACCCAGGGGAAGATGGGGTACTGGTTCAAATCATTATAGGTCCTCCCTATAGGAGTAAAAGATGGATGGGATAGGAAAGAAATATTATTACGATGTTAGGTCAAATTATTCCTTTATAGTTGAGTCACCCAGATGGTCCCATAATATGAAGACATGCTTTACTGTTGGTCTGTCTCTTCATCAGCTTGAGTTTTACATCAACAAACGAATGCATGCTACAGTATCATTTGTAAACTGCAACATAAAAACTGTTTAAATTTAGGGACAAACGTTTAATTAATGAGGACTTGATGATGCGACTAAAGATTAAGTGCCAGACTGGTATTGCAATTACGGCGACAATCACGTGTTCGTGTGATAATAGATATTTCCAACAGAAAAGGGGTAAAAGTTCAGGCTGATGACAAACTGCTACATGACAGAGCACACAGTATGTAAAGGCCTTCAAACACATCTTCACTAGCTGCCATTTAATTAAATGTGTATTTGAAACTCTTTCTGCATTTCTATTATATACATATATCAATTTATATAATGACATGTTGTTTTATTTATAAATATTTCACATTATATAAAAATAAGTGGACGTTTAAAAGATAAAATAGCAAATGTTTAGCTGCAGTAATTATTGTCAATTCATTACCAATTCCTCCATTGTCACTGTGGCTGCTGAATATGTAGTTACAGGTCACATTGGTTGACTGTTGTTATGTAAACTGCAGCTGAGCTGGAGCTGACAAAAGGTTTATCTTCCAGGTTCTTTATCTGGTCCCTTCAATAAAGTATTTTTATACACTGGCTTCTTTTATTCACGCACATGGAGAGAAATACAAACAAGTCGGCAATTTCTGGCTGTGCAGTTATTTTTGAACAACACAGCACACCAGGAACTGTCGTGGGCAACAAAATAATGTCACATCAGTAAAAATCTTCACAGCAAATAAGCTGGAAAATTAAAAATACAGGAAGTATTCTCTCAGCTAATTCAAGTGTTTGGTCTGAGAACAAAGAAGGATACATTAGATAGGATTGTGTGTTTGACCACTAATGCTCCATGTATTATTTAGAGGCTACGATCCACAATAACAGACTTGGCAGAGTGACAGCTCATGAAATATGATGACTAGTGGACTTTACCTGCAATAGTGTTGAGGAACATGAGGTACTCAAAGTTGGATATCTCTCTCCTCTGCCAGCGCTGCGTCATGTTGGACGACTTGAAGAGCTGACGAGGGGTGGCCAAGGAAATCCGCCTGGGACACACACCAGAACACACACACATTGAAGTTTCTTTCTATCACAACCAGGAAGAAATACATCTCTAACGCGGAATAGTGGAGGACCAGCTGACTATTTCCTGCACCCACCTGGCCTGTGGCAGGCCGTAACTCGTTCCTACCCCAACCCGGGGGAGACTGTAGACCACCCTTTTGACTGTGGCCTGGTCAGGGAAGTTAAACATCACAGACGCTGGAGAGAGAAAGAAACAAGATATAGTCAGCATATAGACAGGTACTGACACTAAACAGCAAATACAATGCAGTATAGTGGTGACTTTATTATGGGTGGCTACAATGGGATATAGGACAGGAGCCCACGCAGCCATAGTGCTCTTTAGCTCTCATAGTGCTATCTTCCCCGTCTCAAGCTCCGATTCACAAAAGATACTGTGCCAATGATATTACAGAGCAAACATGCCCATAAGGTTTTGCAGCTGTGTGTTCTTTTTTTTTGGCGTCTGATTGTAATTTTCCAGGTGTCAAAGTTTAAATGGTGCCTTTGTGCCAAGAACACAGTAAGCAGAACAGCGGCAGAGAGGAAAAAAAGCTACAGGTGCCGACCGACAAAGTGCAGAAGCATTCCTCAAAAAACTTCAGGCAAGGAATTTTTGCCTCATTTAAATATGTGCAAATAGCACAGGAGCACCGAAATATTTTTAAACATAAGCATAATATTGATATATATATTTTTATTCATCACAAACCGAAGTATTTACCATTTTACAGGACATCTCATTAAAGATGATGCTGAACTTTAAGTGGAAAAAAACACACTTGCTTGCACTTTTTTTTTTTGCTCACCTAGCATGCCATTTATTATGTATTTATAGGCTTGACGAGTTAACCAAAGATGGCAAAGAATCAATAAATGCTATTAGTGGCTGGGGTCTTGAACTGTGAGTTCATGTAAGTAATAGGAAATGTGCAGACTTACTTCTGTTGGCCATGAAGACCTCTAGTCCGGTGTTCTGCAGCAGGTAGCGTCTGGAGAACACGGCTCTGATCTCACTGAACATCCATTTTCCGTGCAGACCTTCTGAGTAGGCCAGTACCTGTTGAGGTTGGACATCCTTTGAAAAAAATATTTTAACATAAAGGTATATCTATAGACAAATGCATCCCAAATTATTTGGATCAATGAGTGAAAAGAGAAGCCCCTTGCTATTGGGGAAAAATGCTAACTTAGACTTATTTATATAATAAAGAAATGTATATGCTGTACAATAAAGAAAGACAGCTTTCCCTTACTTTAGCTTCAGTTGACTTGAATGTAGGATCCTCTTCATCCACCTCAAAGTAGATCTCAGTCGTAGTGATGGACAAAGTGCCTCGAGCCACCACCACTGGAGCTACCAACTGAGCTGGAGTACTGAGAACCACGGGGCCTGCGGGGACAACATGTATTACTCATAGCACTGACAGGCTCAGGATACACAACAGTAATACGCAATCATCACACACAACAGATAATTAAATGGCACATGTACTGTGATAGAGTCATTTCGTGTTAGTTAAGATTGATTATTTATTATGCTTCTTCTGCCTTGCCTACTATTGTAAAAAGTCCATCAGGTGTGTCAGAAGACAGAGAGAAACCACTGGATTACATTTGGCATTTGGTCAGTTTTTTAGTAAATTATGATTTGATATTCTTGAGTCAGATAATCAGCCGGATGGTTAGTGCATCGGCAGGACTTTCAAATGACTTGCCTTTGGAGGTAAAAAGTCTTGGACGGAAACGTACTAAAAACAAGAGTCATAGACAGTTTACAGTTCAATCGTACTGTAGCATAGTGACTGTGCGTGTGTCTGTATGTATGTCAGTGCATCTTACCAGCAAGGTTATCAATCTCTTTTTCCTGCAGCAGGCTGACGGCGTCATCGTCTCCCTCCAGCATTAGCTCCGCCTCTGGGTTCTGGGTGACCACTGATTGGCTGCGGAAAGTTTTCTTTGACTTAAGCTCCTCCTCCTCCTCTTCTGTACCTGTTTTGAGTGTGCATGTGAGGGTTAAGTGTCTGCAAAAAGCAGATATTGACCAACTACAACATGTTTACATTGGTACACATTACTGACCGTAGTCCTCCAGAGCTTTGAGTGACACGTCGGCGTGAGTGGATCCAGAGGCATTTCTCACAAACCTCCGTCTCCTCCTCAGGTCGTCCTCCCAGTAGTCTAGACGCCAGAAGTCATGTAATTGGCTAAAGACATGAAAAGGGAAAGAACAAAGTCGAGTCATTTTAATGGCGGCGGGCAAACAAAGTGTGCCTTTTGGAACTTTTCCTTAAGGGACAATAAAGTTGAAATTGAAGGTAAAGTTGCAGCTGACATTTACGCTGGCAACTTCCAGAACTAATTTCCTACAGTCAAAAGGTTCCTCTCCAGTGGCTTAAAGGGCAGGATTTGACCCGAGGGTTGAGTTTGAAAAACCTTTCCAACTCCGCAAACACCAATAACTTGGCTTTAAGATGAGAGAAAAACCATTAAAGTGACTTATTATTATTATATGATGAAAAGCAAGGTTTAGACATTAATTATAGCATAAGGCTGATTGAAAACGTTCAATCAGCCTTATGCTATAGTGAGCAAACGTTAAAAACATAACCGAGGCCAGAGCACATCAAATGCAATTCAACATGAATGAATTCTTCATCTGAGTGCAAAAGTTGTTTATTAAACAGCATGCAGGTTGCACGCACAATTGACTTAATCAACAGTGACAGGAGGAAGACAGGCTTCAGATGCTGCATGTCCTCAAATTAAATCCCATGTCCTCCCCAAGTCTGGAGGCAGGATCTGGATGGCAAGCAATCATCGATGTAATGTGCGTATACGAGTGTGCTAAATAAGGAGATCAGCCTTACACAGCTGGCAGCTACGAGGTTAGCATTCAGCTGTCTGTGTGTGCTGAAGTTGATGTACAATTAATTATGTTAAATAGGACCTGATGGTTTCATGAAGCCTGCTTTACACAGATCATCGTTCATAAATGTCCATATTTCAGCACTGATCTTATTTACAATATAAAAAACTTGGAATAGTCTGTGATGTGAAGCTGATGCTACTCTACCGGCTTTATGAAGTTATGATGTAAATGATAATGCCTCTACGCAGAGAAAAGCAATAACGTACAGTGGTAATGTGTTATAGTGACATGGCGACTTAATAATCACTACACATACGAATGCCATTTTCTCAATATATGCAAGAAGCGTTCCATGTGCACTCAACCGGTGTCGCGCCTGCTGTCAAATGACATCCTGCGGAGCAGCAATCTACAAGTGTCACAGAGTATAATTGGACACCCAGTTCCTGTCATCTCCCGCTCACCTCTGTGACATTGTCCCCCACGCGCCGTGCTTATTGGTCAAGATGTTGAGGATCTTCTGTTTCAGCTGGTTAGCGGTCACGTGATCTCTGTGCTTGGCGGCGCTGATGAGGTGATCGCACATTTTCTCCTCCTCTCTCCGGTCCGCGGCGTACTGGGCACAGTTGGACTGGAGGAGAGCACAGAAACAGTAAGGAACCAAAGAGCGTTACCGACAGAGAAGAGGAGGTTTTGGTTACGTGGAGACAGGCGCACATGGGCACAGGAACTCTGTTTGAGTGTAAAAACTGGTATTTGTTGGTGACAATCAGTAGCAACAATGAACATTACACATTAGCCACTTCACAGGGCTTTTTACCCGCATGCTTTAATGACGTCACATATCAAGACAAACAGAACTGGTGCTCTGCGTGTTTACCTCAAATTCAGCGTGTTTGTGTACATCCTCTGCCCTCTGTCTGTTCAGGATGAACTCTGCTTCGTTGGCCACACGCACAATATGATCCTTCATGGCGTGGCACAGAAGTCTGGTGACGGGGTGAAGAAAGGGACAAGCAGAACACACATTAGCAACACGTCCATTCAGAAAAAAAAAAGCTAATTCTCAATAAGACTGGTCCATCTGCTGCTGAAGCTTATGTACAGTATGTATCGATAAAAAGTCAAAATGTGCATCCTTTTTTGGGATCAATACAGGATATATATATTTTTTATTTTTTTGTGTTGTACTTTAATTATGTACAATACAGTTTGGAATAAAAGAAACAAGATCACAGTTCACTGAAAGCAGACAAGCGCTGAACACTTAATTGCACTGTAATGATTCGACTTCCTATTGCACACACATGGCACTGTGCACTTATCTTGGCAAGGTTCTCATTAGGGATATATCATACCCATTAGTTGTTAAGCACTGATAACAGTGTAGCTGTTAATGTGTGAATCACAGGGAATTGTATGGGGTGATATTCAGTGCGTGTGATGGATTACCTTCCCTCGTTGATGAGCTCAATGAAGGCCAATCCAGCGTTCTTCTGAATGGAGTTTTGCCACTCCTGAGTGTAGAAAATACATAATATACACATAACACTAGGTAGAGTAGTGTGAATTAAATACCTAAGAAATCAAGATACTTACTAACAAAAATACTGTAAAATTCAATATTGCCATAAAACAGTCCTGCTTATCAATTTGCAACATGTATAATGTCACTTTTTTCTTTAATATACTGTTTACGCCTCTGTTTTTATATTTATACTTAGCATTATGCAGATACATTTACTACACTTTTCGTTTACATTCAGTTTATGCATTTGCCATTACTGTCTAATTTATACAACTTTATTTAATATTTTATTTTTCATTAACTTTTATGTTTAGACTCTAATTAGTATTTTTTTTTACTCGCTTGGGCTTCCTTTTTCTTTTTTTTATACATATTTAATTGCCATTGTTGGTGGGTGCCAACAACTGCTTCTATGTAATTGTTGTGCATATGATGTTTCACACTAAATATATTCACGGAGTCACGGAGCTCAGCGGGTTTGTGCGGTTAATCAGCTGATCAACAAGTATCAGGTGAATACAGACACAATACAGCAGGAAATATACAGTCCCATCATTTACCATCACCAGTGTAAAGGTACACTAGCACAACACAGCACAGAATAAGGATGAAGAAACATCCAAAGAGCTTTCTAGGTGTCAATATAAATGCACCATGTCTAAGAGTATGTGAGTGTTTTATGTGTCTGTGCATATTAGAGTGGAGACTTCTGAGCAGGATGAGAGTGTTGCTGAAAGCCTCAAACTATCAGAGCTCCATTAGCTCTTAAGGCTGTGAAGGACACGTGGGAGCATCTCCTGTTACACCCCCCCACCCCATCCAGAGGATCGATATCTGGGCTAGGGTTCGCTCTCCTGGGCATCTAATGGCAGACTAGGCCGGAGCCAGGGGTAATACTATACATGCTGACGAGCATCCAGGCAGGAGAGTGGAGAGGAGGAGAAAGGAGAGGGAGTGGTGAGAGGACGGGGTCAGTGTGGAGAGTGGTAGTAGATGAAAGCAGTTGCCACTGAAACACTGACAGTTAAAATGGAGCAGAAAAGCAGAGGTGTCTGATGGTAGTGTAGAAGAGGAAGCCGTAAGAGAGGAGAGAAGAAAGCGGAGAAAACAGTAGAAGAGTTGAAACAACTGAAGGGCTCCTCTGAGGAGAAGAGCTCTTAGAGACAGACCAACTTCGTAATATGAAAGAACTAGGACACTGGTCAGCTACGCCATCAGGGGAAAGCTCTGTAGTGGTAAGTGCCTCTCTGTTGTCGTTCTGTCTTTTGAGTGTTATTCAGGGAAATAGAGATAATGTCTTTGAATCCGTTAAATGGAGCTTTTGTGCTTTGATTTTGTTCTTAAAGTAAAATCCAGTCAGAAACGTTTAGGTGGATGGAAGACATGGAAGATTATTTTTGGGGCCTCGATGTTGATGTGGCAAAACTACGCTGTGATGGTTCACATAAGTTGATATTATATTACATCTGCAATGCGCTCATTACATAGCCAATCCCGCCTCGCAATCCAGATCAATAACTCGAAAGCTTCCTGTGCGCAAGGACCCCGCTGATTATTACGGGTCTGAAAAAACTCAACACTTTTAGAATGAGTTGGAAACGGGACAAATTAAGGATTATTTGTTTCATGCTTTGGAAAGGTGGATGATGTGTGTAAGGGCGGTAAACAGAAAGGAGAGGTGAGGGGTTACCAACCTGAGAACAGAGCAGCATTACGAGCTCCACCACAGACGTGCTAGACTTCATGCACACCAGACCTGCAGCACAGAGACATACAGCACAGTCAGGAGCCTCTCTTTCTTTCTCTCTGACACACACACACACACACACACACACACACACACACACACACAGTTGCGAGACACAGAAATATCATCAAAGAAGACACTGTAGTGTCAGTGGTTTTTGCTATCGCATACAGTCGTAGTCAAGTTTATAAAAAAGCATGCCACGGAGAAGACAGGAACAAACAGTAGAGAGAAAGATGAAGAAGGACAGAGTAGGGTGGGGGAGGGGGAGGGGGAGGGGGAGGGGGGGAGGAGCAGGAAGGGAGGAGAGGGAGAGAACATTGAGACAGTGGATCACGAAAACAGGACGCCAGGAAGCAGGTGGGCAGAGGGAAGAATGCATCACATTTAGAACAATCTGTGACACCAGTAGTATTAACGCTAAAACTGAGCTTAATCTGAGTTTAATGTCATTATCTAGCTAGCTGTTTGGAAATAGTGCAAAGAAAATACTGACTTCATACCTGCTTGACGAATGAGTGAAGCAGCCAGCTCAAAAGACACGCACCCACTCATTCACTCACTCTCAACTAATCACACAGCAACACTTCCACTCGTCCACTCGCTCATTCATTTTTCTCTCAGCCTTTCTCCTACACAAACATCGCGGTGAGGGACAGTGAATGGGAAGACTCCACAGAGAGACGCCAGTTAGAGAAAAAGGAGCCGTGTACAGCACCTGTACCTTCTATGAGCAGTTCCTGCCCATGGCTACCCAGCAGTGTCCTGGAGAGAAAGGGGGCAAAGTCCACAAAAATCTCCCTCAGCAGGGGCGCCACCTTCTCCAGAGCACGCTCCAGCTTGGTGGTGATGCTGTGGCGGGGGGAAAATAAGCGAGAGAACGATGAAGAGAATAGGAGTGAAGATAAAGTAAAGCAACAAACAGATGAGGTTAGAAGAACATGTGAGGGGAAAACTCAGGGGATATACAGTAGGCAAGAAAGGGAGCGAGAACAAACATGCAAGAAAGAAATGAGCAGAGATAGGTGAGAAAACGAGAGGAGAGGAAAACACAGGGCAGATTACACAAGAGAGGAGACGCAAGCTGGAGAGGTCGAAGAGAAAGAAAGAGAATAATGTCTGAAGACGCAAAAAAATGACAGAATTAAACGCATGTAAGGATGGTTTGGTATGGAATCACT